>JAUMHM010000089.1:5434721-5478187 GCA_032362435.1 Melikaiella ostensackeni | reverse complement strand
CAATTCTCATTTTCTCTGAATTTCCCTCACCTCCTCTCCTTTCCTCTACCCACTCCTTATTTCCCCTCAATTCACATCAAGTCCTCTCACTCCCCCACACCTCTCATGAATTCCCATCACTTGCCTCCCATCCCCTTACCACCCCTCATCTCCCTCTCCCCACTTCCCCTCATTCCTGCTCTCTCCCTCTCACTTCCCTATAACCCCTCTCTTCACTTCCCCTCATTTTCCATCACTTCCCCCACCACTCTTTTCATTTCTCATCACTTCCCCTCATTTCCCCCTCACTACCCTCATCTTCCATCCCACACTTCTCCTTACTTCCCCTAACTTGCCCTCATTCCCCTTACTTCCCCTCATTTCCCCTGACTACCCCTTCCTTATATGACGGACGGACACCTAACCGAAACCATAAGGGTTTCTACCCGGGGCTACGAAAGCTTAAGAATGTAGAAATTGGAAAACTTTCATTCGATATTAAATTCAGATGTATGACTTCGAGTAAACGTTTTACAACAAGATTTTTTCAAACATTTCGCGGGGTTTGGTTGGAATGATTTCAACCCAAAGATGCGAACACTAAGAATTTTTGTCTAGATTTTGTGTCTGGGATATCTAACAACTTATTTCTTGATAAAAACCAAAATCTTTCCCCAGGCAGCTATTAAAAAAATCTTTTTTCAGTTTAAAAAAAAACGCAATTTCCCGTTTTTCGCGAAAGCAAAAAAAATTGATGATCAGAGTTGGAATTTTTTCTTAAATCTTATAAATTCCCTACTGAGAGTCCGTTGGATTACTATTAATCTAACAAAAAATTATTTGCCAATTACGAACCGTATGCGAAAAAAATTTATTTTTTTCGAAATTGTTTTTTAAGGATTGAAATGTTCATCTACGAGTATTTAATTCTCATGTAAAATTGTGTAAATAGAACATTTTTTTCCCAGAAGAGACGAATATTTAACAAAATAGATAAATTTTCAATCAAATAGTTGAATTTTTAACTAGAAAAGATCAATTTTCAAACAAAAAGATGAACTTTCAACTAAAATGATGAATTTTCAAAAAATAGTTGAATCCTCAACCAAAACAGATTAATTTTCAATCAAACTGTTTAATTTTTAACCAAAAAAGATGATTAGAAGAAATTTCTACAGTAATAGATGATGTTTCAGACCAAAAAGAGGAAATTTAACATAAGAGTTGAATTTTCAACCAAGAAAGATATTTCAACTAAGGAAGAAAAACAATTTCAACCAAATTGTTGAAATTTCAAGCCAAAAGAAAACGAATTTTCTACAACACAGCTAAATTAGCAGCCCAAAAATATGAATTTTCAACAACAAGATAATTTCCAACCAAATAGATCTATTTTCTATCAAAATAGTTGAATTTTCAACCCAAAAAGACAAATTTTCAACAAAATGGTTGAACTTTCAACTAAAAAGACGGCTTATCAACAAAAAAGGATGAATTTTGACAAAATTGTTAAATTTTCAACAATATAATTGAACTCTCAACCAAAAAATGAGACTTTTAACCAAAAGCGATGAATTTTCAAACCGAAAAGACGAAATTCATCTACAATGATCAATCTTCAACTAAAAAAAATAAATTTTTAACTGTTAAAAATTCAAGAAGAAAACGGCGACCCGTGAAAAAATCGACTTTAAAAAAAAATCATATTATGGATTGAAAATTATGTAAATATAACATTTTTAACACTTGTTTTTGATATAAAATTCGCTTCATTCTTGAATTTCGAACTGTTGAAAATTTAACTATTAAAAATTGTATTAAATTGAAAATTGAATTTTAAACACTTGAATCTTCTTCTGTTTTCAATAGCTGACGATTCAACACTCAAAAATCAACTGCTAAAAGTTGAGCTGTTGAAATTTAACTATTGAACATTTAATTTTCTTCAATTTTCAAATATGAATTTTGTATAAAAAACAAGCCTAAAAAATTTCATATTTACGTAATTTTACATGAAAATTTAATAGCTAAACATTTCAGTCCATAAAAAAAAGTTTTGAAAGCCGATTTGTTCGATAACGGGTAGCGATTGGCAAATAATGTTTTGGCAAATTAATAATCATCTAATGAAGTCTCAGTATGGAATTCATGAGATTTCATTACCCACTCTGATCATCTCCTGCTTGTAGGTTCACCTATTTCAGTGAAAAATTTAAGATTTTGCAATCTTTTACCGTAAAATTTAGTATTCACATGTATTCAAATATTTTTCAATTTCAAAGAATTTCAATGAAATTAATAAAGTATACTAAAATATTATTTTTTTTTAACAATTCGATGGTCGTTGTAGGATCTCAACAAGTGTTTAACAATTGGAGATATTATTATCAAAATTAAAAAATATTGTACTTGTACTACAAATGTTCCTTTTTTCTGTTAAATAGTGTTATTGGTTTATGAAATGAATCAAAATGTTTATTTCAAATAATTTTTTTCGCGATTTATATACTACTTTCATTTATAATACCAGGAAAGCTAAATGGCACTGAGTCCATCGACATTTCTTGATTTTGTATGTATCCACTTTTAATTTTTTAAAAACGAAATTTCCAGTTTTTCTCGAAAACAAAGTGAGATATAAGAAAAAGTCAAGAGACCAAGATTGTTCCTTAGACAAATTGCTACCTAAATACTTCCTCACTATTTTTCATTCTCACTTTCTTTGTTTGAAAAACTTTATTTCTCGAGTTTAAGAGGTAAAAATTGTTTTTCATTTTTATACGAGAGAAAAAATTCGAACAGACAAAGATTTAAAAAAGGTTTTTCGTTAAATGTATAATTCATTCTGATTCAAAAAATCTCGAGTCATATAATTATCAACTGATCAACTAATGATTAATTGAATGATTAGAGAGTCTTATAATATCAGAAATAATTGAACATTTCGCTGGAAACCTTTTATTGATCATAGACAGACATAAATTTTTCATATCTCGCTTCGTTTTCGAGAAAATTTGGAAATTTCGATTTTAAAATTTAAAAATATATTTTTCCAGAAACGGGGTCCGCAAAGGTTTCTTTTTTTATTGGAAAATAGTTGTAAAATATCCTAGATACAAAATTAAGAAAAAAATCTTGGTTTCAGCAGTTTTGGGTTGAAGTCAATTCAACCGAACCGTGCAAGGTGAATCAAAAAAAAAAACTGAAAAAATGTTCAATCCATTGAATTGATTATAATTGAGTTAATTTAGACGAATCCAAGTAAATTCGAAAGAATCCAGGGAGAATAAAAAAAATTAAAGAGATTTTCAAAGAATTTTTTTATAAATTCAGAAGAATTCAGGATAAATTAATAAGAACTGATAAAATCCATAAGAATTCGAGGTGAGTTTAAAAGTCTTTAGGATGAATCAAAAAAAATTTAAAGGAATTCAATAACTTGGATTAAATTCAAAAATCCTTGGGTTCTTTCTTTTAAAAAAATCTTCTTGACTTTTGAACTTCCAATCTGAAGTTTTTCAAAGGATTTTGGATCAATCACTTGAATCAGTTTTACAAAATTTATAAAAATTTCTCACCCTTTGTCCTCTGGCAGGGAATAGGAAATCCGCAAGATGGTACCAGTTGAGCATTTGGTGTAAGAACGACAAAAAGTGCTGCCGGAACCGGATTATCCAAAAAATCCAGAACACAATTCCGATATTCCTCAGTCATCAACAAACGTCCCCATTTTTCTGGCTTCAGTTTCAGTGACTTCTGGACTATCAATCCGATGAATTCCAGTCGAACGTCGGTCGGACTATCCAGTCCAGCCATATCTTTCAAGTAAGATGCATTTTAATTATTTTATTAATATAGTTTCAATAGATTATTCTGTCAATACGTTACACTCAGTTGATAATGTTAAATATTAGTAGGACGATGTTGTTCGGTGGAATCTAAGGCATTATTTTAATGGAGTTTCAGTGAAATGTCATTTTCAGTGCATAAGTGGTGAGAAAATTGTGCCAAATTTCTGCTTTTCAAGTAAAAAAATTATTTTTGCATCTGTAAATTTGAATTTGAATTATTTATGATTTGTAAATCTCTCAGAAAACAATATAATGTCCAAAATTTGAGGTTGAGGTGCCCACGGTTCCATACGAGCGGATCATGACAGCCAAGGTTTTAACATCACCCGAATCTTAAGTTTGGGGATTATATTTTTTTCTGACGAGTTGCGGAATCGCAAATGGAAAAAATACTAATCAATAGTTGAAAAAATATCATATGAAATTGAAAAGCAGAAAGATAGCACAATTTTGTCACCACTTATGCACTGAAAACTATATTTCACCGAAACTCAATGTAAATCATGGTTTAGATTCCACCACATGACATCGTCCTACTATATTTCACATTGTCGAATGGGTGTGACGAAATGATAGAATACTTTATGAAAATAACCGGATTTTTTTCTAAATATTAAATTTTGAATCCAAAACAAACGATTCATTCATAGGGAAATACATTTGATATAGAATTTCGAATCTAACGAGTAGGCAATAAGGTCAAATAACCAGGCACAGAAAGCACGACTGTA
Organism: Melikaiella ostensackeni; assembly: GCA_032362435.1. Classification (NCBI taxonomy): domain Eukaryota; kingdom Metazoa; phylum Arthropoda; class Insecta; order Hymenoptera; family Cynipidae; genus Melikaiella; species Melikaiella ostensackeni. Next base: position 5,473,626 of record JAUMHM010000089.1, on the reverse strand, counting down.
AACTAAACTAGTCCTTCTGGGATTGGACGATCATGTCCCTGGGTAAGTTTCCTTGCCAGTCATAATGTCACGAGACCCGCAGAATATTCTGCAAACAACTGGCATTGCACGCGATCATACCGCGTTGCAGGGACTGGTACTGTTTTATTTTTTTGGCAAACGAAGGGAGTCAATTCAGTTTTGTAGAAAAGAGTTAGCTTACCTTCTGCTGGTTCCTGTGGTCTCATTTTCCACGTATATATTTATATAATATTATATCTTTACGTACAATTTATACAATTTTTGTAACAATTCTAGAACCTATATTTTCAAGGAAAAACAAGAAAAGTAGAAGTAAAACTTTTGGTAATATGGGAAACTTGTTAGCTTTTCGAAAGTGACGCTTTTGAACCTCTGACTCGTATAAAGTCTTATATAAATAATAACAAGTGTATTTTGGGGGAATGGAAAGTATGGGGTGTGCGTGAACTGGTACGAACACTTCCCATTTGTTGGGTGGTTGTGCGTGGTCACGAGACCATAAAAAAGTTCTCCTGCGGAAGAGTGTTCCAACTTTTGTGAGGAATCGATAGTGCAGATTTTTCAGAAATGGAAAATAAGTGAGTAAATTCTATACTTTTTAATAAAATGTTCTTGACTTTTAATCCAAACGGTAAACTTAGATTTTGCCCAAATTTTTACGAAACATGAAACTTGGTGTTATGGTGCCTTTTGACATTAAAAAAACATTTACAATACGGCGACAATAATTTTTCCTATTTTTTTTCAAATGCAAACTTTTTATTAAATACCATAAAACAGGGCCAACAAGGCGATGCTCAGAGTTGGGATTTTTTCAAGAATCTCATAAATTCCCTACTGCAGAGTGGGCCAGGAGATCTGATGTCTTGTAAAAAAGTTAAATTTTCAAACTCAAATTCCTACTATTGGAAAGGCTTTTTTCAGAGATTCAATTAGATTAATTGAATTTGATTAGATTTATTTAGATTAATTTCAAAGAAATCTGTTAATTTTTAAAAAAGGTTTGAAATACGAAATTCTCATAAAATTATGAAATTATGTGTCTCCTAAGCGCTCTACATTGAGAATGTAAAAAGATTAATAAACATTTTTTCTGTGTGGAAGGAGGAGAAAACGAAATGGTCTTTATTGAATTTTTCATCTAAGAAAATTTAAAACTATTTATTTCCTGAAAAAAAATGTTGTAAAGCCTTTTCTAAGCCTGTAAAATATGTGCAAAATATGTATTCTTCGATATGCTAGAGTATGGAGAAACGTCTGCACTGGAATATAAGAATTCATAACATTATGAGAATGACAACTAGATATTCAAGATCAAAAATAAATTTTTCTCTCAAACAAGCGACAGAAAGCTCGGGCAAAAACGCAGAAGTACTTCGTTATTATCTACAATGTTTCATGGAGGTGAAGCATAGAAAAAATTTCTGTATTTGGGAAAAAAACGAAATACTTTTCATCCATTTGTCATTCCCACAATTTTTAGATTCATTTTTCCGGGTAAAAGGAGAAATCATTCTTACATATTCGTAATATTTATCGATAAGTAGTGTAACTGCGAAATATAAACAGAAAAATGGACTCAACCGAACTTCAGAGACACAACTGACCGCGGAGTTAAATCGGACGCCCGATCGTAACCCTGAGCAACCTTACTCTCGTTTGAAGTGGTGCAGGAGTGTGGTTTCCTCTTTTCTTGGAATTATATTTCCCTAGACTCCCGTACGTGGAATTAAATCGAAAGGTAGCCGTATAATAGGTTGAAAAAATCTTTAATGTTCGGTAATATTTAAACCTCTTATAAGGCGATTTTTTCTCTGAAACTATAATTGATAATTATTTGTTTCAAAGCGCACTGACACTATGTATAGCTTCAAAAACTTCAAAAAAGTCCATTGATTTTGCGTGCAAAAACATATAAATAAATATAATTGCAAAATAATCAATTTTAAGAATATTATTTTTTATTTGAAAGAAAACTGCTAAAATGAACTTGCTGTTGATTACAAATAATGCAGATAAAATCTAGAAACATAAATAATCAATCAAATGTGCAAGTTAATTGTTATGAGCAATTTATTTCAAAACATTCTTCAGTACATCAGTTTGTTGTTGAAAAAAAATTGGTTTTAAAATAACTGCAATTTATTATCAGGATGGTATTAGTGACAAAAAGTTGCCATAATTTCAAAATTTATAAACAACTTTTTAAATAGAAAAAAAAACATTTTTTGACCTATTAAGTCCCGTGAGCAGACCAACTGACATAAAAGAAAACTTAATGATGAAACGAGAACATTTCATTAAAAGACGCTTTTTCATGAAAAGGAATTTGAGCATTCGATTTTTTGAACAATTCCTCTAAAAATGTGATTCACGACAAAACTAATAGCATCATTCGATTCTATCGGAAAAATTACATATATTCCATGTGTTAGAAGATTTTTTTCTCAACCCTATTTGTTATGTTATACAATGAAATATTTAAGTGGGTGTCTCACGATGTAATTGTTTATTTATACTACATAACCAACAGGATTGAGAAAAAATTGTCTATACATAGCCTCTATGTAATTTTCCCCATAGAATCTAGTCGTACTATAGTTTTTGCGTAACTCAAATTTTTAAACAAATTTTTCGAATAAAAAATGTTTAAACAATCAAAAGTTTCAATTCTTCTTGCAAAATCGTCTGTTAATAAAATGTTCTCGTGCCAACATTAATTATCTTCTATGTTAATTGGCCTGTCCATAGAACTTGGAAGGTCAAAAAATTATTTATAACTTTATAAGTTGTCTTTCAATTTACAAATTTTGTGATGACTTTTCGTTACAGATACCACTCTAATAATAAATTGCAACGCATTAATGACAAAATAAGTTTTTTTCTACAACAAAGTGACACACTAAAGAATTTCCTCAAATAAATTGTTTATAACATTTAAAATGTACACCAAATTAATTATTTATGTTCCTCAAGTATGTCTGCATTAATTCTAATCAATATCGAGTTCATTTAAGCAATTTTCTTTTTAATAAAAAATCATATTCTTAAAATTGCTAATTCTATCACTATATTTGTTTGTATATTGTTGCATGCAAAATTGAATTGAAAAATCAAAAAGTTTGGGGATCTTACAAATGTAATTCTGAGAATTTCTGAAAAAAACTTCAAATTCTATCAATAGATATTATTATTACATATAATATTAATATTACGGTTTCATAAAACAATCTTTTAGTTTATAACAGTTTATTTTCTAATACGGACATTAAACAGTTTTAAAACCATCTCTTCATAATATATTGAAAATCAGAAAAAAAATTCTGTTTGTTTTTCATAAATTGAAAACTCAACAGTTTAGAATTCAATTTTCATTAATTTTTATTAGTTGAATTTTCAACAGTTCAAAATTCAAGAAAAAAGTGAATTTTATATTAAAAATATGTGTTGAAATTGTTATATTTACATAATTTTAAATCCCTTGAATACAAATTCTGAAAAAAGTCGATTCTTTCAAAAATGGGTCGACGTTTTTTTCTTCAATTTTCAAAAGTTAACAATTCATTTCTCTGGTTAAAGATTCGCCATTTTAGTTGAATTTCGTCTTTTCAGTTTAAGATTTCATTTTTTTTTTTTTTTTTGTCAAAAATCTTATTATTTGGTTGGAAATTCAACTGTTTTATAGAAAACTCGTCCTTTTGGCTTGAAATTTTTACTATTTGGTTAAAATTGTTTTTCTTTCTTGGCTGAAAAACCTTTCTTGCTTGAAAAATTCAACTCTTTCGTTGAATTTCGTCTTTTTGGTTTAAAACTTCATCTTTTTTGGTAGAAATTTCTTTCTATCATCTTTTTTGATTAAAAATTTAACCATTTGGCTGAAAATTAATGTATTTTGTTGAATATTCGTTGCCATTGGCAAATAATTTTTTGAAAAATTAATAGTCATCCAATGGACTCTCATTACGGAATTTATGAGATTCAAAAAAAAACCCCAACTCTGATCATCTCCTTGTAAGCGGCACGTGAGGGGTAAGCCGGTTCACCCGCAACTTTATTTTTTATAATTAATTATATCTTTTATGAATAACAAATCAAGAGATAAGCGATTTTTTTCACAAATGTTGAGCTTTATTTTAAAGCTTGTTTAGTGCAGTTTCGTTATTTATTACGAATAAAAAGTGCATTCGTATAAGGTTCACAGTTTTGGAAATTTAGTTAGATTGTGTAAAAAAAACTCGTGAAAAGCTCTAATTGCAGAAGTTTGGGGAAATTTGTGCAATGGATCATATTTTCCAGCACTCAAACTAGGTTTACGCAAATTTTCGCTTGGATACGATGTATTCTTCGTCCTGCAGGTTATTTTAGTTAAAAGTTCAGAACTTATCTCTTGAAGTGAGCCCTAGAAACTTGAAAAACATTTAATGATTTCCGAAATACTGGTAATTTAAAAAGTTGGTGAAAACTCCTGTTTTCATAGATATTCCCCACAAAATTTGTAAGGAGTTGACTCTACTTTAATCCAAATTCATACGATGCTCACCTAAAATGCATAAGAAAAGACACATTTCATAAAAACTTAAAATGGAAATATTTTTTCAAACTGAAAACTGAGTTCCGAAGGCCATATTTCGTGAACTGTCAGAGCTGACACGTTCTATTCTTTTTTTAAGTTACAGATAATTTTACACACTGTAATTTCTGATATGAGTACTACAGGCGTTCGATGCTGTAAAACGCAGAAATTTCGATTAAACTTAATTGTTTCACTTATTTTCAGCATTTTCAAAGGTGCCAGAATATATTCATACCAACGATGATTCTTCCTTTGGTGTATAATGCCGCATTACAGGCTTACGAGAATCGCAACCTAATGATGCAAAAAAAAGTGGTTCAAGATTGAAACCTCTTCGAAATCGAACCTTTTAGAAACTTTAATGTCTGTCACTTTAATTTTTGTTTTATTCAAAAACCTAACCTAACATTGCAAAGTATAGTTTATATATGTACTAAGTTCCCGAGAGTCGATAATGTTTCGTGTCCATGCTAAATTATAACTTGTCGATGCAAGCATTAGATGATGGGAAATTCCACTTATACCTAACTAATATTCAAAAATGATCGAAATTTCGATAAAGCTGAAACAAATTCATGGTTCACTCATCGAGTTGGTCCCCTGCAAGACCGACCTAGTTGTGAGGTTCCAGAATGTTCGGAGCCCTTGTTTGTAATGAAAAATTCCAGAAACATATGTGAGCTAGATGACTCTCATTTTTGGTTTATTCAAAAACCTAACCTAACATTACAAAGTATAGTTCATATCTGTGCTTAGTTTCCGACAGTCAATAATGATTCGTGTCCATGCTAAATTAAAACTTGTCGATGCCAGCATTGGATGATGGGAAAATTCAACTTATACTTAACTATAATACTCAAAGTAATCGAAATTCCGAGAAAGCTGGAACGAAGTCATGGTTCACTCAACAAGTTGAATCCCTGCAAGACCGACCTAGTTGTAAGGTTCCAGAGTGTTCGGAAATCAAAACTTCTAAAAACATGTGTGAGCTAGGGGAATCTCAAAGCTTCTAGAAACTTCAATCTAATATTTCAGACACATATACCGTGTTTTAAAGTTCAGATTTGCTTGTCCCTGTCTTTAATTCTCTCATTTATTATACTTTCTTTCTTAGATCATATTCTACCAAAATTAAGGCCGACTGAATTTAACCTATACGTAAAATGCTTATCTATCTAGTGGTTAGAAAAACGAGAATGCGCGAGATTTGAAAAATGCAATCCAACGATGTGTGGCCAGCACAGAAATTTGATTTCAACCCAACAATGTTTGAATAAAGCCAAACGTTGAAAATGCAGCCCAACAACGTCTGTGATTGTCCACCGCTGACAGTAAGCGAATTGGGATTTAGAATTCAACCCAAGGATGTTTATAATATTTAAAGCAGGGAAGAAAAGACAACATGAAATTCAAAATGAGCTTAACTAATTCTTAACTAACTCGATGGGTTTGAATGAATCTCAACTTGATGTAAAACTAAATGTTTGGTTTATTCAAGAAAAGAGACTTAGCCTAACTTTACAAGAGAAAATCTTAACCTTTAATGTTGCAAAAGTGAACGTAATTAAAACATGAATTCACAACGGTTATAAGAGTTTTTGAGGGTTGTGTTTCTCAAGGAAGTATCCGTAGTATCAATACTTTCACTTTTATCATCGTCATTGACTCTGCTTCCAGAGTAATGCCTAATAGTCAGCTGATCCTGAGGAGACATGAACCAGGTCTTGAGAACAAGAGCACTTGGAACTGCGCAATTTACATTCCACCATTAAGCGTGGTGATTGCACCTCGTTGAAACTGTACTGTACGGTTTTTTAGCGAGCGACAGTCTAGGTCTTCTAAATTATACACGTATGGTATGCGGCGTTTTTTACCCTCGTTTTTTCTCATTCTAAAAGCTTCTAAAAATATGTAAGAAAAATAAATAAAAATAAATCAATCAATTAAAAACTCGTAAAAATGGATAAATAAGTTAATATATATCCTAAAATAAAAATATTGAAATTGGGATTGAATTATTTATAAGTTCAAAATGCTCTATATCATATTTTGAGATTTGACAGTATAATTTGAATTTTATGATAAATAGCAGAAAAACCTATTTTCTTTGATTTCAAAATTATCTTTCAACGACAATTAATTATTTTATTTTATTTTATTTATATAATCTGCGATTTTTGTTCATTTGAGGTATATAAACTTTGATTAATTCCCAAAGTTCATTCAATCCCGTCACAAAAGGAAAGAGTTTATTAATAAGAATGCTTCAAAAAAGGTTTAAGTATTTATTTTCATATCCTCACAAAAATACTCGTATTTTTAAAGAAGCTGACTTACCCAAAGTTGAACTATATTGTCAACAAAGCATTGAAATTTAGTACTGTGATATTTAGTAATGTGATATTTTAGGAAAGTGATCTCTTGGATTCTACTTTTCATATGAGCCTTCAAACATTGAAAAATCTTTACGGGTTCAGGAAATAATAATTTTTTTGTGCGAGCATGCTAAATGTACCCACAAGGCCAAATTTTTTCAACTGGAGCTCATTTAACGCAGAATTTAAGAAGCTTTCCAGAGTTTTTTCAAAAATATTTTTCTCCTTATTCTGGCCGGCACTATCATCTTTCAAAGTCAACTCTGATTTTTGATAGGTCAACCGGTTAGTCAGTAGCATTCCTAACGATTAATAGAAAAACGGTGAGTTCTAGCAAAAAATTGTTAAATGAGCTTCTGTAGGCCTTTCTACATGCCATAATTTTCCCTGAAAACTTTTTTTTGTGTCTCACGTTATTTGGCTGATGATTTGAATTTTTAATTTCTCAATGGCTTTTCAATGTTTAATAATAATCCGGTGAATTCTATCAAAAAATACTCGGTTGAGCTTTCATAAGCCTTTTTAAAAGCAACAATTTTCTGCTTAAGCTTTTTTTCGTTTCTTGCGTTGTTAGGCTCATTATAAATTTGAATTTTCGATTTTTCAATTGCATTTTCGATTTTTAAAAGAAAACCCGTAAGTTCTATCAGAAAAAAGTCAATGAAGATTTTGTAGGCCTCTAATAAGCAACAATTTGTTTCTTGGACTATTTGACGTATGTCGCATAGTTTGGCCGAAAAATAGAATATTTGATTTTTTAAAGAGCGTTATCACTCATCACGATCAAAACATAAACTATACGTCTTATCAAAAAATGGTGTGGAGTTAATTCGTAGATATTTTTGAGGTGAACAATTTTTTCTCTCAACATTTTTTCCGTATATAGCATAGTTTTTCTGGAAAATGGAATGTTTTATTCTCAGTAACATTTTCATGAATAAAACAAAAACTATATGCGTCTCATCAAAAAACGATCTAAAGCAAATTTGTAGACCTTTCCAGAATAAACAATTTTTTTCATTGACATTTTTCTAACTATACATGATTTGGCTGAAAAATAGTTTTTTTTTTAATTGTAATAATATTTTTTACGATTAAAACAACAACTACGCGTGTTATCAAGAATTGCTCGTATATAAATTAGTAGATTCCACAAAATTAATACCTACTCATTAGGCTAAAAATGAATGTAATATAAATTTTAAAAATGGGACTGATTTTTTTTTTAAATTCAAAGTGCTCTGTATCATATTTTGACTTTTGACAATATAATTTGAATTTCATAATAACTAACAAAAAAACTATTGTCTTGAATTACAAAATTACACTTCAACGGTAATTAATTATTCATTTTATTTATTTTAATTTTTTTGCAATTTTCATTCATTCAAGTTATAAACGTTGACGAATTCCTTAAGTTCATTCAATCCACTAACAAAAGGAAAAAGTTTATTCAAAATACTTGAAAATAGGTTCAACTTATTATTTTCATATCCTCAAAAAAATTTTCTATTGGAGTTGACTCACCCGAAGTTGAAACACGATGTCAAAAAAGCAATAAGCTTATTATTTTCAAATTTTGCCTCACTGGAAAAAAGTTTCTCATACTTTTATGTCCGCTTTTTATCTTCTTTACTAATAATATATATAAACATGAAGCACATAACCTAGAAGTAAAATCTTGAATCATGAAAATTACAAACTGAAGATTTGGACATAACAACAGAAAAAAATTTTCTATATCGTATTTTGACATTTGACAGTAGAATTTCAATTTTTAAGATAATAACAGAATGAAGAATTTTTTTCAAATTCCAACATGATTTTTCAATGGCAAATAATTATATTATTTTATTTATATGATATTTTGCAGTTTTCATTTATTTAAGGTATGAAGCGTTGATGAATTCTTTCTTACGTCAAAAAGTTAGTTATATTTTCAGATACGCTTTTTTATCTCTTTTACTGATACTTTATAACCATGAAGCGTATAAAATCGACAAATTATATTTGTATTTTCAAATTTTACTACTTAAAAAAAATTAAATGCCACACAAATGTAGAATACGCACTGAGAAATGAATTTTTTGTTTAATTTCTGAAATAGCTATTTTGAAGTAAGAAAATCAGAATTTGTGGGTCGTCATGACTGTAGCCATCTTAAATTTGCTTTAAAAAGATTAATACTGTATTTTCCTATCAGGATCTTCTAAACCATAAAAAAATACGGAAAACGGATAATATTCTCGAAATTTTTGTCAAACAAATTTGATAGTAACAGACTTTCAAAGCGTTTTCAACAAGTTTTGGAAACGTCTTGATTGCCGGTCATCAAGACAAAACCCAAGACGAAATATTTTTATTTGGATATAAGCTTATACGTGAAGCAATAGATATAACGTTATGCTTTTACTAAAAATAAACACGCACTTTTTTCTTGTTACTCATCATATTTGTTTAATTTACTCTAAAATAACGATAGAGGCGTTTAATTTAATTCTTTCCACTTGGTATTGTAGAATACATATTTTTGCCTTTTTATTAAAAATGGTCGACTTGAACGTATACTGAGGGTTGAAGACGAACACATTTTGCAGAGCAAGAGTTAGAAATTATACATTCGAGGCATTAATATCTCATTTTAATTCCTTCCGGTAATATATTGAGGAAACTAAAGAAATGTCCTGCTTAGCCTCGCCTTACATTAAGAGTTAGATTGCTCTTTATATTAGTCCAATAAATATTTTGATTTGATATATTTTTTTATTATACATCAAAAAAAACAACTATAAAATAAAATTCTGCGTCTCACTGCTTAAAGAATCACAAACTAACTCTTTGAGGATCTTCTGCGAGATTGGGAACGTATTTTACAATCTTCTGTGAGCCATGATAGTAGTGACAAGGAGTATTGGTATCAGGGAACGTAGCTTCAAATCTGATAAATAAACACTTTCATCTAGTGCGATGGCCCCCAACCGCGTATAACTGCACCAAGCACTGCTTAACTTCGCTGATTGAACGAGAAGCCTTACAGAATACTATGTATTCGTAAATTCTTAATTCTATGCGGTCTTAAATTTCTATTCTTTTTAAATCGAGATCAAAGAAAATTTATTTGCAGATCTAAAACGGCCTAGTGAAAGATTTAAATAATTTTGTAAAAATGAATGAAAATTTATGGCAGGTTTTTTTTACCAAAAGGAAGACATTTTGGAAGCAGCGTTTGCAAAATTTGAACATTCAAATTGACAAAATGACTAGAGTAATGGAACCAATTACTAAGGAGAAACCATTTGTCGAGAAAACAGTTGATTTCGTGTAACCTAAAACTTAAATATGTTACTTTTTTCATAAAAGTCATTATTATTATTATTATTATTTTTATTTTTATTATTATACCATTAAGCCAAATCCCTTTCGGGGTATGCGTCACTCGTTCGGTTCTGGTCTCGTTTCACTACTGGGGATGAAGGAATTTGTATGGTAAATTTGGGTACGGGATGTTTAGGAGGAGAAGGAAAAGGTTTTAGATCAATCTCACAACGTCGCTCCGACACTAGTCGCTTGATCAATCTATCTAGAAATCAACCCAGGTGAAGATCTTCGCAAAGCCATTATAATAACAGGAATAATTGTAACAATCCACTAAGAAAATCTCTTCACGTGAGGCCATTAGTATCCAGAATCTTTCGTTTCAGGCATCACTCTTCTTCTTATAAACAATTGCTCTCAAGATCCAAAAATCCAGCAAATTATCGATAAAACGTCAACCATAGTAGACGATCTACCAAAAACGACAAAATGTTGTGAAATGAATATTCAGATACAGAGAAATACAAATAGGCGCACGCGTCTTTTTCATATACCAGTTTGTATTCAATCGGATTTCATAAAAATATGTATATTTATCATTATTTTGAATCATGCAGATGCTTTACTTTACTTATGCTTTTCTTTACTTATAATATACTTCATTTCCTACTTACTTGGATTTTTTTTGGTATTTCAACAAATAATTGTAACTCAACTGTCACAGCAATGCGTAGTAAGCTCAAGCCAATTTCATGGCGATGACTGCGCTGTCGATAACAGTCGAACATAAACTCGCGGGTTAATTTGAAAATACTCTTTTTCCATATCAACAATTCAATTATTTCGATTCCTCATTGTATAAAAAGATGCTATAGCTAGGTGTTGAATATTGCATCATTTTTTATTACCGCTTGCTTTAATTGATAAAAGTATGTCAAAGGGGCCACAAACGGTACAGGGCCACAAACTGGTGCACTTACCTTAAATTTTTTCAAAATTATAATGTTTCCGACGCTTTCTTTTGGATTATTTTCTCTGTCTTTTCACCACAGAAAAAACTGAAAAAAATTTGTTGATTCGATTTTTGACGGAAAACGCATTTTGTCGATTTTATTTTAGAATCATATTCCTTGTTCTTTTATCTTTTATAAAAAAAAATTTTTTTTTTAAATAGATACTTATCTTGTTCGCGAGTTCTGAATATTTAAAGAGCAGCAAAAGTCAGTCGAATGCTTGTGCTGCCGCACAATGGGACAAAACTGGACAAATCAGTCTACAAGTCACAATTTTTATCCAATTAAGACGTTTATTGTTTTTAAAAATTAAAGCTGATTAAATTCTGATAAGACCCCTTGAGGCAGATTTTTTAATTTTTGTTTTTACAAAAAACTGTGTAAAGAAGAAAAGTAAAAAAAGGTATCTTCAACAAAATCATTTTTAAACTTGCAAAAAATAAATTGTACAGGCTTATAGAATCGATCGAAATAAATGCATATACACTAAAAGAACATCCATGTTATAATTAACTTAATTGTTATAAATAAATTTTATATATAATTACTTTTCTCGACTATAATTATTGGGATTCGATATTTGAATATATAGAAACGAAAAATATATAAATAAATAATATGTGATGAAAATTTTACCCAGTACTGAGAAAAGCTATGAATTAATCATTTATATTGTTATAAATAAGTTATATTATCAGATACTCAGTTCTAACATTTTCGCATAGGAAATTTTTTTTTTTTTCACTTTAACTACTGTAATATATTATGTAAATTTTAACTAGTTGTGAAAAATGCCACAAATTAACAACTGATATTTTATAATTGCGTGTTTGTTAATATAATTTATTTATAATAATGAAAATGATTAATTTATAGCATTTCTTAGTACTGGGTAAAATTTTCATAACGTATTGCCGTAGTTCCAGGTAAGAAAGATTTTTTTCCCGCAGATTTGTGTAATTATATATAAAATTTCTTCATAACAATTATATTAATTATACCATTGATTATGTTCCTTTAGTGCATATGTATTCATTTTGATCGATTTTAAGCCTATACAATTTATTTCTTGCAAGTTAAAAATGATTTTGTTGAAAATACCTTTTTTCACTTTTCTTCGTTACACAGTATTTTGTCCGAAAAATCTAGTTTTGTCCCACTGTGCGGCGGTCTATGCCGAAAATATTATTATTTAAAAAAAATTTACCTCAAATTTCAAAATAGTGTATCTCTCAGAATTTGCGAAATTTTCAAAAATCCTTTGGCCACAAAAGATTACCCATACAGCACTACAACTTCATCAACTTTCATTATAATCCATGACATAGGCCACAGCTCTGATATTCCTGACCTGGAAAGCGTCCACTTTTAAAAATGTTTGTTATTTTACAAAATTTCACAATATAAATTGTGATGCAAAATTTCAAGCAACGTATTGTAAAGCAAAATTGCAATTAATTTATTTTAAAATTACAATACGAGTATTGTACATTTTGTGAATTATTACTGAAGTAACTTGAATGAAAAAATCGTGAAATACCATTTGCTTAACATGCTGATTGTAACAAGAATCTTCGTTAGTGGACAAATAATTAAGAAATTAAATAAATGGCCTCCTTAACCTAAAAACAATTTATCATGTACGAAATTTTCACCTTCAGAACGCGTTTCTGTGTATTGTTCACCTATACGTCATACTTCATTCTTGATTCATGTATGATCAAACTCTAAGACTAGTAATTTTTTATTTTTAATAAAAATATAATGCAAACCATATATACAGGAAATTTTCATTTTTTCCATAATTTGGTGTACAGAACACGCGTTTTGAAATTACATTACGTTTTAGTAAAAAACTTCCAATAAATTTATTGTAAAATGACAACAGAAATTTTTAACAGTGTCTGATTTAAATCATGTCCGTTACTAAAATTTTTATCATGACGCAATTACAACGAAACCTCCATTTAACAAAGTGGGCAGTTCGAACACTCGCGTGCATATTTCGCATTTATTTTTAAATACACACGGAAAGTTCTCTCTTCATTAATTAATCTTCATTACTAAAAAAGGTACATCCTTCAACATAACAAAAATCTACATTTGTACAAAATACAGTTGGCGCCATTTGCAATTTAGAATTTAATTGTAAGAAAGTTGAAACGCGTGCAATTGAGGGACGGGACAATTGCTATTCGCGTAAAATGAATGGAAAATAAGCTAGTATAAAGACAATATTTCAAACAACCTGGAAGATCGTGATTTCAAATAAGATTCCTGAGTAAGGGCAATACCAGTTTTCCTAGAAGCCGTTAGTTTTTATTCGAGTTCTTTTGTTCTGGATTTTGTGTAATGTTATACCCCGTCCGTTTAAAGACTCGCGATTGTCTTGCGCCCGCATACTTCACTCCCTTTTATAATGCACTTTGGCTCTTTAGTAAAGTACCAACCACCTGTCTAGTCTCTACTTCTAAGTAGTAGTCTAACATCTTTTGTCCACATCCTATCTTTCATTTCCCCAGGTGAATTACAAACTCGAAATTAAACACAATCTTGAAAAAAATTATTTTATACTTTTAAATTAATATCGTTTCAAAATTCATTCCCCTGAGTAGAAGTATCTTCTGGCGCTGTCCTGGCCCAGACCGGACCGTTTGGCTTCCAGTCTATATGCTGTCCAGACGTTCCGGCCTGGGCCTGGCCAAAAGTGTAAAGTTTTTTTTTTGGCTGACCCCAGGCGCCAGTTATTGGCTGGTCAGCCACTAGTTCATAGCTGATCAGGCACTAGTTGGAGGCCTGTCAGTCGCTGGCAGGATTACCTTGAAAAAAAAGCAAAATTTACCCGATTGGGAACGATTGACCCCACTTGAAACCGACTTATTAATTGAATTTTAATCAGATGTGATCTTTTGAATCCGATTTAATGAATCGGTTTCAACGATTTTTCTTTAATCGAAGCCAATTGGGTAAATCGATCCCACTTGGATCCAATTTACTTCCTTCCACAAGGGCTGAATACAATTTTTCGCTTTTAGAATCAGAAGGGTAGGGGTGGAATTTATTGTTTCAAAAATTTCAAAACTTTTGACAGTTTATGACGCTTGATCGATGAAAACCAGCAGTGTGTCAGAGTCAATACGAAGTTGTTACGTAAGCAATATACTAAATTAGGTACACTCAACTCTCGATTCAATTCGCCTCCATTTACCACCTTCTAAGAGTTTCCGCCAGTTCACATTCGTCGATGAGGGGGTTCGAGGATCCGAGAGAGAGGCGTAGCTCATCGGATTTCAGCAGTTCCGTAGCTACAAAGCCGGCAGTTCGAACACTCATGTGTATATTTTGAATTTATTTTTAAATGCACGCGGAAAATGCTCTTTTCATTAATTAGTCTTCATTATTAAAACAGGTCCAACCTTTATGATGACAAAAATCTACATTTGTACAAATTACAGTTAATTAATATTATGTATTTCTACTGGAAATGGTTCCTACGGCCCTGACTGTTTACATCGTAGATCAAGTTGAACAATTTTTATTTCAAGGTCTTCAAAAAAAAAAAAATGAAAATTGAACATTGACCATCGAAACACTGAAAACTGTTCAACTTTCAAGACTTTGAATTTGAAACTGACACATTTATAAATAACTTTAAAGCCTTCCAATTGGAAATTGTACTCATTTATAAACTTTTGATCTAAAACTTATCAATTTTTAACACTGTGAACTTAATTATTTAACCTATTAAGACTTTTAGTTGGAAACTGTACAATTTAAATTTCAAACAAAAATTATTTTCAATGCAAAACATTAAAAAAATTTTAGTTTACAAATTTTTTGACATTGAACACTTCATACATATTTAAAATTGCCCTTTGCAATCTAAAATGAAATTTTATTATATCATTTTGAAGGATTCAATTCATAATTATTCAATTTCACTTGCTATTATAGTTTAAAATTGTGCAATTTATAAAGTATCAAAGTAAAATCATGAAATTTTTAACATCTTCAATTTGAAATGAAAATTGTGCAATAATGTTTAAATTGACATTTTTTTCAATTTCAATTTTTTCAATTTTAATCTGGAATTTTTCGATTTTCATCGTTTGGAAATAATAGTTATTAAAGTATTAAAAGGCTTTATTTTGTAATTCTGCAACTTTGAATGATTTCAATTTAATGCCAAGCAATTTTGAATGTTTTAATCTAAAATTATTCCAGATATATTAAGGTCTTCAATTTGAAATAAATTTGCAGAATCTTAAAGAGTTCAATTTAAAAATCTTGAAAATTCAATTCTTCTTAAATATTGAAGGGTTTAAACGTAAAATCACTCAATTATTAAGCTTTTCGAATTGAAACTGTCCAATTTTTACTACTTGAATTTCAAATTATTGAATTTGAAAAAATACGATAGATCTATAGAAGGTTTCAAACGACAATTTTTGAATTTCAAAGACTGATTTAAAATGATCTAATTTTGAATGTTATGAATAAAAAATTCTTCAACTCTTAAGGCTTTCATTTTTTAAATATATACCTCCGAGAAATTAGAATTTTTCATCTAACAATTTTGTATATATTTCAAATTAAAAATATTAAATTGGAAAGCCTTTCAATTTGAACCATATTCTGAACTGGAGACTAACAACATAAAAAAAATAAACAAAAGTGAAAAAGCGACTCGCTATCCGGCTTAAAAATAAAAATTCAAAATGGCACACATTTTCAAATTTTTGACATTCTGAATTTAACAATTAAAAAATACGAGATTTAAAAAATCAAAATTGCCAAACTTAAGCCTTTAAAAGTAAATGATCATGGTTGCATGTTAAATATGAGACAGTTTGAAGCTCGTTAAATTTTTATGAAATATTGAAAAATAATCACTATATGAATGAAAAATGTTTTTAAATAACAGTTCTGGATTATAGTTTGAGGGATTTGTACAGAAATATTATTCGACAATTGATCGAAAAGGCTTAAAATTTAATGTAAATATTCACTTCGTACCAGAAAATTACCATCTGAATAAAATTGCAACAAGTTAAAAAAGTATAAAATATACGATAAATGGCTAATATAATTCATGTGATGGAATTTCTCTCTTTAAAATGAATGTTCCACCTTTGATTTGGTATGCAATAATTTTTCCACTTGTTCATCATTTATCAATATTATGACTTGAAAGGTTTTTCTATTCACCTCGTCAGGTTTCACGAATTTCAACGTTTTCACTTTAAAATTAAAAATTAAATTTTTTAAAAAGAGTTTCATCTTTTATTAAATAATTTTTTATTTCGAACGCTTTACAAATTTTGTGTATATTCTGCACAACTTTGGCAATTTACCCTGTAAACAATTGGCTTTGACTGTCGGGTTGAAAAATACAGAAAACGAAACGCTTTCAAAATAGAGATGGTTTTACTTTGAAATTTGAAAGTTGTCCATTTCAGTTTGAAATCGTCTATTTTGAACTTTCAATTGTGAAATTTTGAACCCTTTAACTCAAAATAAAAATTAATGTCAAGTACAAATTTAAAAACATGCTCGAAAAAATGTTACATATTCTTTTGCAGTTATTACAACTGAAATATTAAATACATATAGTGCTTAAGAATTAAAGAACTTTTAAACTGAAAGCATCAACGGTTTTAAAAATTGTGGGCTTGAAAAATGTTAATCTCTCGGATTGAAAAATGTTCAATATCAAATACTGTTAAATTTAAACAATTTTTATTGACTATTTATAGTTTTAACGAATAATAGATATTATGTTAGTCCAAAATTTAAATTTTTCACGTCCGGGAAGTAAATGATAAAAAAATTTAAGAAATGATAAAAGTTTTACTTTATATTTTTCGTTTCTCAAATTTTTTCATAAAAGATTTAAGTAGTTTTAATTATTAAAATTATTAAACCATTAACATCTTATGGCAGCATTGAAGCTAAACTCTTTTCTATACGATTTAGTTAAAAGCTTCAATAAAAAAAAGCTTCGGAAGCTTAAAACTGGACGCTCCTATTTAAAATTCAGATTCTGAAAGCCATTTTACAAAACTTTCCAGCGACTGCATTATACAAACCACTTTGAACGTTTTTCATTTTTTAGGAATCAACGGTAGGTCCTTTTATAAGGCAATGTGATACCGAATCCTGAATATTTATAAGGATCATATCCAAGTACTTTATGACTAAAATTCTTTCTACCCGAAACTTAATTTTGATTAATCTCTGAATTACAAATGCTTAAACGGCTATAGATTATAAAAACTATTTCAATTTGGTAAATTTATAAAGAAATCAATAAAAGTGTAGCCTTAAAAATTTCCTATTAACTTTTAGCCACTAAAATATCTCCTCTACTTCGATGAGTATAAAAAATGACGGATTTATCCTAAGTCGATTTGATGCGTCAGAAGATAAACTTTTCTGTCTACAAAACATGTTATAACCAAAAGGAAAAAATATTTGTCCAAGACTTTATGGGGTGTTTTTACCGGTCCTGAATAAACACGATTTTTTGCCTACGATGATGTTTTCAATTGCAGAGGCGACCT
Source organism: Melikaiella ostensackeni (assembly GCA_032362435.1). Classification (NCBI taxonomy): domain Eukaryota; kingdom Metazoa; phylum Arthropoda; class Insecta; order Hymenoptera; family Cynipidae; genus Melikaiella; species Melikaiella ostensackeni. The sequence goes on along the minus strand of JAUMHM010000089.1, from coordinate 5,455,766 downwards.
TTAAGGGGGTTAAATGTGGCTCTATAAAGGCGTGGATTAGGAAAATAATCGCCTTTCACACATGGGATTTATCTGAGTATGGGGTTTGTACGGGAAAAAGAATAGGACCTTATGCACGTCGGTTTCTTGCTCGAAAATTTTAGTATTCCAGGATCTTTCGATTTTCTATCCGATGCGGCAGGTGTGCCTGAAGCAGTTCTGCAATTTTTCAATGTTTCGACCATATGGCTCGACAAGAAGAAACGTTTTCACCATAGCTACGTTTAATCGAAGAACGCGTGCTAAAAACATGTGACGCATTATTGCACATTGTATTTCATTTTCCTAAAATATAGTCAAACAATTTGTATTTTATTATACAATAGAAATATTATTAATAATAATAGTCTTCAAATTCATTCATTCACTTTGTCCACATTAAAGCTCATGTTTCGCTCACTTTTCACGTATTTTTATCTCCCGACTGTTTCTATCACGTCAATGTGACAGTTTATAATACAGTATATAGGTCAGTTTGACATCTTTGAAATTCTGTTTCCACCTAAAGTTGTTTCGATTGATTTAGTTTGAATTGAAATATCAAATTCTCATCATGTAAGATCGACATAACAGTAATTTTTATCTGACTTTAGGATATCATTTAAAGTTATTAACTTGTTACATTTCCAGTCACTGATTGAGGTAACTTGAAGTTCCTGCAAATTTTTTTTTACCTACGGAAACATTTGTTACATATGTAAACAATTATGAGATTTTCCAAAAAAAAACCAACGTTGTCATTCTTAATATTCACAAGTAAAGAATTTAAAATTGCAAATCTATAAAATTAAATAAATTTCAATTGTAAATCTTTAAAATTGTACTATTCCAAAAGGCATTTAAAATTACATCATTTTAAACTACAAACATGCCAAATTAATTTATCTTCAATTTTAAATCTTGAAATTGAATACATTTAAATTTTAAACCTTCAGAATTAAAATATTTAAAAAAACGCATTTTAAATTACGTCACTTGAAACTGTACACATTCCAAATTAATGAATCTTTGATCATAAATCGTAAAAATTGAAGAATTTTAAATCGCAAATCTATAAAATTGAATAACTTTCAATTTTAAATCTTCGAAATACAATAACTTTCAATTTTCAATCTTTAAAATTGAGCTACTCTAAAAAGCATATTTAAACTTACATCATTTTCTATTTTACACATTGAATATTCAAGATTTTTCAATTGCAAATATTCAGAATTGAAAATTTTTCGATTGTAAATCTTCAAAATTGAACTATGCCAAAAAAGCATTCAAAATTACATCATTTGAAACTGAAAACATTCCAAATTGATGAATCTTCAATAGAAAATCATAAAAATTGACGAATTTTAAATTGCAAATCTATAAAAATCAAAAAATTTCAATTTTAAATCTTCAAATTTAAACGATTAAAAAAAAACATTCAAAATTACAACATTTTAAATCTGTTTTAAACTGCAAACATTCCAAATTAATGAATCTTTAATTGTCAATCGTAAAAACTGAAGAATTTAAAATTGCAAATCTTTAAAATTGAATAAATTTCAATTATAAATCTTCAAAATTGAACATTTCAATTTTGAATGATTTCAATTCTTCAATTGCAACAGAACTGAAGAATTTTCCATTGTAAATCTTCAAAATTAAATATTGAAGATTCTCCAACTGCAAACATTGAAAATTGAAGAATTTTTATTACAAATCTTCAACATTGAACTACATATTCCAAAAAAACGTTCAACATTATATTATTTTTTTATTTATACATCTTTAAAATTCAAGAGTTTTCAATTGTAAATCTTCAAAATTAAACTATTTCAAAAAAATTCAGAATTACATCATTTAAAATTATATACATTCAACATTGTAGAATATTTAATTGCAAATCTTCAATATAGACCTATTTTAGAAAGATTTTCAAAATTTCATGATTTTAAACTATAAACATTCAAAACAAAACCAGTTTCCGATTAAAATTCAAATTGTAAGAAAGCCGATGTAGCTATTTTAATATTTATTTTCATTCATTATTATTAATTATATTTTACAATACTTTCAATTTAAGCATATATTTTAATTAGATAATTAGGCAATTAAAATAAGAAACATAATATAAGCGTGCGTAGCCTGCTATTTTTTCTAGTCTTGATATCTAATATTCTTAACATAATAATAAAAATATTTAAAAGCAGCATATTATTATTTGCGAATTTTTATCACGTCCAAAATTAAACTATAAAAATCCAATTCCTAGAATTGAAAAAAATTCAAAACTTCAAGAACCAAAAACAGTCATAAACTTTGGAAAACGAAAAATGACGAAAAAAATATCATAATAAATTTAAAATAACCAGTATGATGGAATCCACAGAACTCAGAATCACCAAAATTTCGGTTTTCAAGTTACATGAACTAAAAGATGATTTTTAACCCTCTCGACCATCAATCGACACACTACATTGAATATAAATGAAGCAAAAAGGAGGGTCCTCCTTATTAGTCAATATCCCTTACATGAAAGGGGTCTAATGGGGCCCTTTCGAAATTCTTATTCTACTGCAGACACACGAGACAGAAATAATGACGTTTATCCACGGTTCCTGCTTTGGTTTCACGGAAAATCCAGTACCTCATTATGATAATTTTACACTCGAGGCTTTACAAATGATTTCGAAAGAATGATGGCAATAAAATCAGAAAATGTTTTATTTTTCACAAAGTGTAATATGAGAGCACAATTTCATTATCACGATCATTTCGCATTAAAAATGAATATATAAAATGTAAAATATAAAATAATAACATTAAAATTCACTAGTAAGTTATATTTACAATTTATTCGTAAATATTAACAATATTTTAAATTAATTTCTGTCCAAAATATAAGAATACAAATAAATTAACAGGTTAGGAAAATTATGATTAACTGTAAAATAATCATAAGAAATATTTGACATGGAAGCTTTATCAACTTTAGTATAACGAAGTTTCTACAGGTACCGAGAAAATCAGGATATTTGCACCGAAATTTTGGTACACGTAGCCACAGCCTTATTATAATACTTATTAATATATTTCTGTTCAGTTTAATAATGAATTGGAAGAAAAATATATTTTCCAGACAAATATACATATAATAAAATTATATGAATAAATTACTATTTATCATTAAAAAATTTTGCTTTGAAATTTTGAGGATATACTATATTTTAAAAATTTGTATTATTTTTAACAAGTGTACGATCCATGTAATAAAAGCACATTTTTTCCAACTTTCCTTGCATTGGGATTCGAACCCGCGTCAATATACATATACCTGTAGTTCCCATGCTGTGAAGTACTCCAAGCACGTTTCTGTTAGAGCCATGCTGCCTTCCACAATTCTCATATCTAACTTAACTTCTTAAACTTAAAGCACTTACAATTTTGATTATGAATTCAGAACATTGTTCAAATCTAAACTAAACAAAATACTATACCTTTTCAAAAAGGGGGTTGTGTTAAAATTTAAGTTGCTATTTAAATGTGAAACCAAATCATTTTGAACGTTTCAATCTAAAATTACTTAATTTGCAACGCTTATAATTGAAAATTGTTTAACTTTAAACGCTTCACACTCAAAATTGCTCAACTATTAAGACTTTCAATTTGAAACTGCGCCATGGTGTTCAATTTGAAACTGTTTCATTTACGATTAGGATTTAAATTCGAAATAATACAATTTTCAAAGTTTCAGTTAAAAATTGGTAAATTCAAAAATGTGTTGTTTAATTTTGAATGATTCAACTTGAATTTATTCTACACAGAATGCTTTGGACATTTTTAATCTGGAATTATTATACTTTTATGGTCTTATTAATATTTGAAATCGTTGAAAACTTTTCAATTTGGAATATTTAGTTTCTGAAATGTTTTAAATCTAAATATTGTCAGATTTTAATGTTTTTGGATTAAATTAGTAAAAATCTGAAAGCTTTCACTATACTGAAACATATTTTTTTGTAATTTTTCGATTTGGAAGTAAATCCTATCTAAGGAGTAAGGGGCCATAAATGCATAAGTCCTTTTTTTTTAATTGAGCTAGATTACTATGGATTAGAAAAAGTGGGAATCAGAAGGCTGTTTATTATAGCGTGCTATGCTCCAGCTGACGGTGACAAGAGGGATGTAAGAGATACCTTCTGGAACTCGTTAAATGATATATTAGGGACTTGCGATCCTGGAAAAAGAATAGTTTTACTCGAAGGTATGAATAGCTGGGTTGGTGTGCAACGCGAAGGTACCGACAGGATACTGGGCCATTTCAGAGATCCAAAAACGAACGGTAACGGGGAGAAATTGATTAGCTTATGCTTATAAAAAGGCTTGTTTATCACAAATACTTGGTTTAGACGTAAAAAGATCCACATGTATACTTGGTGCGGAGGCGAAAGCCACAGTATGATTGACTATGTTGTAGCCGAAGCTGACGCGAGTTAGAATAGATAAATTGCAGAAACCAGAAGTACAATTGAAATATCGTGAAAAGCTGAATAAATCTTCAGGACGTCATCGTTCTATGCTTGTTTAATGCAAGTTTTATTCGACAATCTGTACTCAGGCTTTTTTTTTGGTCGCTGAATCCGAATTTGAAGTCAAAATTGCCAATCACAAAATGGCTGACCCAAAATGGCGGATCCAAATTTCGAAAAGTGTACAAATCTCGTACTTTTTTGACAAGATGCTGTTTGAGGGGGTTTTTTGGGTTGCTGAATCCGAATTTGAAGTCAAAATTGCCAATTTCAAAATGGCAGACCCAAAATTCAAAAAATGTACAATAGTCAATACACGGACTTTTTGACAAGATGCTAACTAAGGGGTTTTCTGGGTCGCTAAATCCGAATTTAAAGTCAAAATTGCTAAATTTAAAATGACAAACCAAAAATTAAAAAAATCTACAATATTAGGACTTTCTTGGGAAGATGCTCATTAAGGGTTTTTTTTTTGGTCGCTGAATCCGAATTTGAAGAACTGTCTAGCTTCGCCAAATTTTGTTCAAAAAACTTTTCGTCATTAATTCCCACTATTAAAACATTGTACTTTGCCAAAATAGTATAAATCCAGTTTATAACCTATTTTATTTACTCGAGCTCTGAAAAATATTGAAACGACGTTATGTTTTCAGAAAAAATCAAAAAAAGGTCAAATTAATTAATAATGGTTGAAAAATACGGATCCAATGTGTCAGAAAGAAAGATGCCGAAAGAGCGAAAAGGTAAACTTATGTTTCTTCCTACTCAAACTGGTGGTTTCATTTTTGGGAACATCAAGAATTATTAAATGCAGTTTGATATTTATATGAAATTTCTTTCACATTTTCAATTGATTTTTGTTAGTTACATGAAATTCATTATAAAAAACTAAATGGGATACTTAAACTTTTCCAAAAGTTGACAAGATTACCATAATTTATTAAAACATCATGAGTCCATTCTTCATTGATTAATTGCTCTGAAATGAAGCAACATAACACTTATTTTCAAATTGGATTTTCAATTTGAAGAGAAACTTGACGTAACAACGTCTTCAAAAATTAATTACCTCTAGTGGTTTTTGAGATACAGCATTTGCCTGAATTTCTCGAAAAAAAAAACAAAAAATGGACTCATGTATTTATAGCCGCTTACTCCTCATCTATTCCAAAAAGACAATTATAAAATTAATATCGGAACATTCTTCGCATGTAAAATTGGTAATTTAAATTCTCAGTGGTAATCAAACAGCACTGTGTGCATTTTTGAGCGACAAAAGAGGTCGTAATTGCGCTTGGTTTGATATCGCAAGTACCGATAAACGACACCATTCAAGAGAAGAGGAATAAAACACGTATCGACTACTAAGACTGCAACGACATACCGCTGCTGATAAAAAACGAGATAATGACAAGCATCTTTCGGCTCAGGGTCGGCTGTACTATATTCTTGCCTGGTCGTAATTTATTATCGCATACCTTGAAAATTGAGACTCGTCGGCAAAAAGAAAAAAAAACGTGGATCCACTCACGAGTTGAAACTTGAAAGCACTAATGTTTAACAAAAGATTGAATTCCACAGTTTGTTATCAGCTGTGCACGGCGCGCCATGTTTGTTATTTCCCTAGTGCTAAGCTAATTGTGAGCCCATCCCTATATCAGTCCCTCCTCTGGGCAACAATGATAAAATTACTCTGAGCGAATGCACACTTTTAAAAGTTTTTATTTTTATTTCGTTGACTTTTAAACATTAGTTCCAACATATTGGTTGTTTACAAATAAAAAATATACAATTAAACAAATTAAAATATTTCAGAGAAAATTTCTACTTTTGATACAGCTTAATTTAGTTATACTTTCAATTAGGGTGACGAGAGCCAATTTTCGGAATGTAGGACAACCGGACTTCAAAAAAGAGGACAAAGTAGAACATTTGAAACGCTTTAAATTCCTGAAATTACAAGTAAAAAATTGCATTTTCGACAAAATAGAAGAATTTTTAACCAAATAGTCGAATTGTCAACCAAGAGGATTTATTTTTTACCACAAAAGACGAATTTTCAACGAAACAGTTAAATTTTCAACCACAGAGAGGAACTTTCATATAAAATAATGAATCTTCAACCAAAAAGATGAATTTTTAACAAGTAGTTTTCAACTTTCAACCTAGTGGTTGAATTTTCAAGTCAAAAAGACGAATTTTCTACAAAATATTTGAATTTTCAACCAAAGAGATGAATCTTCAACCAAAAAAAAATCATATTTTAATACAATACATGAATTTTCGACTGAAAAAGGTGAACTTTCAACCAAAAAAATTAATTTTTAACAAAATACATCAATTTTCTAACTAAACAGTTCTACTTTCAACTAAAAAGGATAAATTTTTAACCAAAAACAGAATAATCAAATACACAAAAAAAAAAGAATTTTCAAACAAAATATTTGAATTTTTAATCAAAGAGATAAATCTTCAACCAAAAAAAATGAATTTTTAACAAAGTAGTTGAATCAACCCAGTAGTTGAATTTTCTGCCAAAAAAGATTAATTTTCAACCAAGAAAGATATTTCATTCAGAAAGAAGAAAAATTTCAACCAATTTTTTAAATTTTTAAGTCAAAAAGACGAATTTTCTACAAAACAGTTGAATTTTCAACCCAAAAAGACGAATCTTCAACAAGACAATTAAATTTTCAACCAAAAAGGATGACTTTTTAATAAATTACTGAATTTTTTAACCAAAAATGGAATAATTAAATTTTCAGTTAAAAAAATTAATTTTTACGAAAAAACGAAGTATCAACGTAATAATTGAATTTTTAACCAGCGAGATGAATCTTCATAAAAAATAATAACTTTTAACAAAGTAGATTAACTTTTAATCAAGTAGTTGAATTTCAAAATAAACAAGATGAATTTTCAATGAAAAATGTAATAGTTGAAATTTTTAACCAAAAAAGTTTTTAATTTCAAAACAAAAAGAATATAACTCAATCACAAAAGACGAATTTAAAAAAAAAAAGGTCGAATCCTCAACCAAGAAAGATATTTCAGGTCAAGAAGAAAAAAAAACTAACCAAATTGTTAAATTTTTTAGCCAAAAAAGCAAAGTTTCTACAAAACAGTAAAATTTTCAACAAAAGAGTTAATTTTCTACTCAAAAAGACGAATCTTCAACAAAACAATTAAATTTCCAACTAAAAAGGATGACTTTTTAATAGAATTATTGAATTTTTAACTAAATATGACCAATTTTTAACCAAAAATGGAATAATTAAATTTTCAGTTAAAAAAAAATTAATTTTCACAAAAAAAAACGAAGTATACACAAAATAATTAAATTTTTAACCAGCGAGATGAATCTTTATAAAAAATAATAACTTTCAACAAAGTAGTTGAATTTTAAAATGAATAAGATGAATTTTTAATGAAAAATGTAATACTTGATATTTCAACAAAAAAGTTTTTAATTCTAAATAAAAATAGTTGAACTCAATCACAAAAGACAAATTCTCAACAAAAAAAACGTCAAATCCTCAATCAAGAAAGATATTTCAGGCCAAGAAGAAAAAAAAACTTCAACAAAATTGTTGAATTTTTTAGCCAAAAAGGCAGTTTCTACAAAGTATTAGAATTTTCAACAAAAGAGTTCATTTTCAACCAAATATTTGAATTTTTCAACAAAATAGCTGAATTTGGATCCCAGAAAGACGAATTTTCAACAAAACAAATTAATTTTTAACCAAAAAGGATGACTTTTTATGTACCTGAAGTTTTGAACGTTTAAATGAACGAAACATAATTTCCCATTTCTATTTTATCTGGAAATATTGTTTCCACTACAAATAAAAATATGTATTATAAGTTTTTTTTTATAATTGCATTACTTTCAATGTAAAGAACCATTATTCTTACACTGTTTGTAGATTAGAAAGCAATTAATAAAAAAATTTCCTTCATGTGAACGTTCGGAACTTTAAGGACATTGACTTCTTAAAAAAATTGTTGAATTTTCAACAAAATAATTAAATTGGCAACCGAACATTAAATTTTTGAACCAAAAACATGATAGACTTTTCAACCAAAAAGAATGAACTTTCAACCAAAACTAGTTGGAAATACTGTGAAATCTGCGATAAATAAATAGGAATGTTGATAATTTATAGTGAAAAATCCTGTAGGGCAAGAGTCGCATGCTTCAAAAAGAGGACATGTCCGGAAAAATCCGGACGGATGGTTACCCTGCTTTCAATTAAGTCTACATTTGCCTTAAAATACATAAGACCCTCTTTCTTAAAACAAAAGAATATTGCCTGTGTTACTCTTATCCAAATTTGAGTAAAGAAAAATTATATTTCGTTCATTTGAATGTTCGAAATTTCAGTTCTTACATTAAAATTTCAGGAAATACACAAATAGCAATTCCATATGAAAGAACAGTTGAACAGTGAACACCGTAATCTGTTTTAATTATTTGAGGCTAGGTAAGAATCAGCAAGCTTCCGACTTTTATGACTGCAAAGTAATATGTCGTAAATTTCCAACTGATGTTTCTCAGATATAAATACATTTTTAAATCTCGCTCCAAATGATACGAAAAAAAAATGTGCAGACTCACTGTTGAATGTTGAAAAAATACTCTCGGTCATTTCCGGTTTTACTTCCGTTTTTTGAAACACTTTCCGGTCATTGAAATCAAAAGGCATTTTGTTAGATAAATTACAGCGTTAAATATGTTATTTTCGGAAGCATATAATTAAATGAATTTTTGCAGAATTGTACAATCATATTTTTTTTTAAAAACTACCAATAATAAAATTTTCATTATTCGTAAAAAAAAGAAACGTGCCATTTCCCTATAATCATACGTTTTGATTTTTTTTTACAATTTACTTTAAATATTTCAAGGAAAAAAATTTAGATCTTATTTTATTAAAATTATATAGAAATTGTTCGTATCATTGACATTGTTTCACTTAAATGTGAAAAATGCACGTACATAAATGCTTGATAACAAAAATATTATATTCCCCCTAAAAAAATTGTTAGACCTCTTAAAAGTATACACAGGATATGAACGGCATTTCAAATTGAAAAAATTACACAATCTATTTTAATTTGACTCTAATTACGAATGATGAAGCTTTTCCACGTTTTATGACTACAAACTATGCGTGTTGTAAATTCTCGACTAATGTTTCCCGCTGAAAAAAATTTTTAAACTCGTTTTAAATGATACCCTATGTACAGGAATTTTGCAAACTGTTCATTTAAAATCGGTTTATCGTTTCTCACAAATAACTTCAAAATACATCATCTTCCTGTCGCTATTTGAACTCTCTGACTTAAAAATAATTAGCGATGCCCGCATAATTCAATTTTTAATCTATAATTATACAGCTACTGATACTGATATTGCCTCTTTGTGAAAAAAATTGACCCAGTGACGTTCTTATCAATAATTTCACACGAGAAGAAGCGCTGCGAGATATCGTGTCAAGTACATATATAAAAAGAGCAGAGAAAAATCGCGATTACATGCATTACGCGGAAGTAGATAATGCGTACGAATAAAAACCCTCCCGACAAAACTCTGGCATTCCCATCTTACGCAATGTCTCTTTATATGTACAAAAAGAAAGTAATTTTCCTCTTCCTGCCTTCCAAGTTTTATACAGAAATTATAGCAACTCTATAGACCAACGATCACGCAAACCTAGAAATGGCGCCCGTTACTTTCATTATAAAACATTTACGGAGGCGCGGCTTCCAAACGGATGAGGATTATTTTATTTTTAAAAGACAGCTTGTAAAATTGAGCGTTTTTGAATTCAAATACGAAATTGGGCTCAAGATTTTTAAAAATAATTTGAACTATTTTTAATTCCATTTGAATTCTCAATTTCTAACATTTCTCCCGATAAATATAAATAATTTGCCGTGAAAGACAAGAAAGCGGTAACTACATTTAGGATTTGTCACCTGATTCGCAATTGTTATCCATTTAAATATATTTGAAATAAATGTCGATCGGGGAGCCAAATCCCAAATGTAGTTACCGCTTTCTTGTTTTGCGCGGCAGTAATAAAGTAATTGCTCAATAAAGGAAAATAATAAAGAAAAGAATGAGGCCTTTTCATTAAGTTTTAGTTAATAAAAAATCGAGTTTTCTTTTCATTATTCCTGACAAAAGAAAAATTGTTAACTTTAATTTTACCACTTTTCACACTATTTCAGATAACTTTGAATTATCCTAAAGTCAGGAATTTTCAAATCAAAAAGACGAATTTCCAACAAAATATTTGAATCCTCATCCAAAACAGATTAATATTTAACTAAACAGTTGTATTTTTTACCAAGAAAAAAAAACTTCTACCATAAGAGATGAATTCTCAAATCAAATAAAAAAATTTTCAACAAAAGTGTTGAATTTTTAACCAAGAAAGAATTTGGAGTCACGAAAGAAAAAAAATTTCAACAAAACTGTTCAATTTTCAACAAAAAATATGAATTTTCAATAAAAATGTTAGTTTTGAACCAAATATTTGAGTTTTCAACCCAAAAAAGACCAATTTTTAAAGAACTGTTGAATTTTCAACAAAACAGGATGACTTTTTAACAAAATTGTTGACTTTTTAACAAAATTGTTGAATTTTCAACAAAATACATGAATTTTTAACCAAATAGTTGAATTTTCAACAAAACAGTTAAATTTTCAACGTAAAATGTAATAGTTGATATTTGAACCAAAAAAGATTTTAATTTTGAATCAAAAACAGTTGAATTCTACCAAAAATTATCTGTTGCAAAATATGAATTTTCAACCAAAGAAATGAATTTTCAACTAAAAAGATGAATGTTTAAAAATAGTTGAATCCTTGACTGAACCAGATTAATTTTCAATCAAACCGTTGTATTTTTTCCAAACAAAAAATACAATTTCTACCAGAAAAGATGAATCTATAACACAAATGACGAATTTTCAACACAAAAGTTGAATTTTCAATCAAAAAGGATTTTTCAATCAAGAAAAAAAAACAAATTTAAGCAAAATTTTGAACTTTCAAGGAGAAAAAAAAGGATTTCCTATGAAACAGTTGAATTCTCCAACCGAAAATACGGATTTTCATCAAAAAAATTAATTTTCTACAAAATAGTTGAATTTTCTACCAAGTAGTTGAATTTTTTACCAAATAGTTAAATTTTCTACCAAAATAGTTGAATCTTCAAAAACAGGTTAATTTTTAACCAAACAGTTGCATTTTTAACCAAAAAGAATGACACTTCTATTAAAAGATATGAATGTTTGAACCAGAAAGACGAATTCTCAACAATAGTTGAATTTTCAACCAAGAAAAAGTTTTCAGTCAGGAAAGAAAAAATATTTCAAACAAATTGCATGTGTTTGAAGTTCTGAACATTCAAATAAATGAAATTTTCCATTAATTGCTTTCTAAACTATAAACAGTGCAAAAATAAGGGTTTGTTTCATTGGAAGTAATGCAGTCATAAAAAAAAACTTATGATGCATATTTTTTTACAGTGGAAACAATATTTCTAGATAAAATAGAATTGGGTAAATATATTTCGTTCATTTGAACGTTCAGACCTTCAGGTATATCAAATTGTCGAAGTTTCAAGCCAATAAGACAAACTTTCTACACTAATTTCTTTAATATTTTTCTATTATTTATTTCAATGCTGATTATTTTATAATCATTTTCTATATAATGATTTAACTGTTGCAAATTTAATTTTAAATTTTCTTCGATTTTCAACCGTTGGAAATTAAAAAAAAAACGCTAACTGTGTATTTAAAATGTTGTATTTACATGATTTTACATGAAAATTTAATAAATAAACATTTAAAACCATAAATTTTTTTTTTAAGTCGAGGTAAACTTCACATTTAAAGCAATGATACGCGCGCTGACTTGGATTCAGACGTAATTTATTAGTATGGTATGATATGTACATATATGATTTTGAGAGGATTTCATATCTTTTTTTTTAATAAAATGTAAAATTCTTTGACACAAAGTTAAAAATAATTTCTATTTCAATTAAAGAAGGCCTTCCCAGAGTTGTAATGAATAAACATCTAAATTCCGTACCTCTTTTTTCTATTCAGCAATATTTAATAATCGAGGAAACTTTATACACGTGAAAGTTAAAGAAGAAAGAAATATCGAAACAAATTATAATTTCTGTTAAAAATGTTAAATTGAGAGTTTATAGTTCAAGTTTAGAAAGCCCAGAGCACTATTTTTGCTTTAGTTACACGAGTACTTGTATCTAATTAAACGCAACTCATAAATTTTGTGTTGTTATGACCATGTTCGTATAATAAACTACTTTCTGAGTTCATATTTCATAAGATTTCAATTTTTCAAAAAACAAGTCAATAAATAAAAAAATTTCTCACTAATTGTGAGATTTCCCATATTAAAAGTCCAATGCTCAAAATAAAAATTTAACTTCTAAACTTAATTAGCCAAAACTCAATTTTTAATTTCAACAATGAGACCTGATTATTTTATTTGGGTGGCAGAATAACCGGAAAGAGTTGTTTATCTTTGAGGAAACATTAGTTGACATATTTCCCACTCAGGTCTCGACAAACTAGGTCATAAATTACAAGTCTCTAACACCCACCAATTAATGCTGAGCCTCTAATGTGTGAACGTCGCAATTGCAAAACTGATCAACGTTGCATTGGTGTGGAAGACAATAAATTAACGGATTAGAAATTGGTATTTTCAATTATAAAGTATAAAAAGTTTGAGTTTATCGAGGGGGGAGAGATGTACAAGAACTATTTAATTGCATCGGACATTCCAGAATCATTTGCAATAACTACGATATGAGTCACGACGCTGACTGTGTAGTAACAATACGGCATACGTAACGATACCAGTCTCGCACGACTGCATAGTTGAGAATGCAAATATTGCAAATGGACCTAATTTATACAATGGGGATGGTCACTCGTGATCAGTGATGTCCAGCTATTCCATAGTATATTTCTAATTTTATAATAAGTTTTTAACCTTTAGAATAATTAAACAGATGTTCTTGAAGTTCTGAACGTTCAAATGAACGAAGTTTTTTACTGATATTTTTTAAAAAGAGAAACAGTGCAAAAGTTGTTCATTACATTGAAAGTAATACAATTATAAAAGAAACTTATAATGTATATTTTTATTTTCAACGGAAACAATATTTCTGGATAAAATGAAATGGGGAAAATATATTTCGCTTATTTGAACGTTCAGAACTTCAGGTACATTTAGGCAGGGTGTCTATCCGACGAATGATTTTAAATTCCCGGTCAATTGTTAATTTTTCCCGCTCAATTTAAAAGAGTTGAAATGGTTGAATAATTTCAAACAAATTTAAACATTTTAAAAGATTTAAAAAATTTCTGATCTGGAACAGGATTTTGGAAAATAATTATAATTTTGAGTAGGAACATCATATAATTTTTGTTTATAAGAATAACGATTCTGATTTGGAACAGAGAATTTTGCAAAAGAATTATAATTCTGAATTTAAATAAGGATTTTAAAAAATCCTTTCTTCTAAATCAAAATTATTTTCCAAAGTTCCCGTTCCATCTCAAATAATAATTCTTTACGAAAATTCCCTGTCCTAAAGTCTAAATTATAATTCTTTACGGAAATCCGCTGTTCCAAAGTGAAAATTCTCATTCTTTAAAAAATTCCAAGTTCCAAGTAATAATTTAATTTATTTCCAAAAATTGCCTGTTTCAAGAAAGAATTATATTTATTTAAAACATTTTCTATCACATTTTAAATATATAGTAACTCTCTTTTTAAAAGATTTGAAAGAGGGAAGTTTCAAATTCTGGCAATTTTTTATTTACAATAAAAAAAGAATTTGAAATTTTTTTAAAATTCTGACGAATTCTGACATGGAACAGGGATTGTTTTTGTAAATTCCTTTTTTATGAAAAAGAATTAAAATTACTTTCCATGATTTCCCGTTCCATGTCAGAAGTTACCTATTCCCAGACAAAATTATCATTCATTTCCCAAATTCCCTGTTCCAAGTCCAAATTACATTTATTTTAAAAAACGTCGTGCTCCAAGTCAGAATGATATTTATTTACAAAATTTTCTATTATAATTCAGAAATATAGTAACACCCTTTTTCAAAATTTGAAAGAGGGAAGTTTCAAATTCTGGCAAATTTTTGATTGCAACAAAAAAAAAAGAATTTTTAAATTCAAACAAATTCTAATTTGGAACAAGGATTCTTCAAAAGCTGACGAATTCTGACTTGGAACCGGGATTGTTTTTCTAAATTTCCTTTTTATAAATCAGAATTACAATTATTTTCCCAGATTTCCCATTCCATGTCAAAAATTACCTATTCCAAGAGACAAAAGTATCATTCATTTCCCAAATTCCCTGTTCCCAGTCAAAATTGCATTTATTTAAAAAAATTCCGTGTTCCAAGTCAGAATTACATTTATTTACAAAATTTTCTATTATAATTCATTAATATAGTAACACCCTTTTTCTAAAATTTGAAAGAGGGAAGTTTCAAATTGTGACGATTTAACTTGGAACAGTGATTTTTTCAAAATTTCCTTCTTTTAATCAGAATTAAATAATTGAATTCTTTTTCAAAATTCCCGTTCCATATCACATTATAGTTTTTTTTACAGAAACTTCCTGTCCTAAAGTGAAAATTATAATTTTTACGAAATTTCTGCTCTTAAGTGAACGTAAAATGAAAATTATAATCCTTTACGGAAAATCCAGAAATTTCCCTGTTCAGAAGTCGGAATGATAATTCTTTGTGTGAATTCCCTGTCCCAATTGCAAAAATTATACTTCTTTACTAAAATTCCCTGTCCCAAAGTAAAAATTAGAATTCTTCACGGAATATCCTTGTCCTAAATTCAAAATTATATTGCTTTACTGAAATTCCACGTCGCAACTTGGAATTATAATTCTTTTTGAAAACTGTAACTCTTTGCGTAAGTTTTTTGAATAATTCTACTATTTATTCCCTGTCCCAATCCAGAATAATAAATCTTTTAGAAAATTCTTTTTCTCAAAGTCGAAATGATAATTCTTTACTGAAATCCCCTGTCCGAAACTCAAAATTATAATGTGCTTGAAGTTCTGAACGTTCAAATGAACGAAATTTTTCATTAACTGCTTTTTAAACCATAAGCAGTGCAACAATATTCGAGAGAAAAATGCCGGTCACTGAATCAAATTCCCGGTCATTTCCCGGTTTTTTCCAGGTGAACAAAATTCCCGGCCATTTTCCGATTCCCGGTTAGGTAGACACCCTGTTTAAGAATAAATTGTGGTTTCAGTTTTCTCAGTTTTTATCCAATTTGTCTTTATCCAATAAGGGTTGAGCCAAGGAACAATTTAATTCAACTTTCATTTCAGTAGAATAAATGATTCACAAAGATCATCATGAATATTATTTAAAAAACAAAAATGTTGTATTTAAAATTCTTCACCTTCGTGAACAATCAAATTGGTTGCTTCGAAATAAAAATTAAAATAGTTATAATCGTTCCACTTTGAAATAACTTAGTTTTAAGGATTACGCATTATGAAATCCTTCAATAGAGAAAGAACGTTGCTGCTCAATTACATATCTCAATTTTGTAATTATAAATTTTGAACACCTTAATTTTTTAAGATAGATATGCGCTAAAATTTGAGTATTGGAGAACATAATTTTGTTGGAATTTTTCTTTAAAAACAAAAAAACAAGTCATTCGCGCAGTACTGAATTTTCCCTCCAATAAATCCTATTTATTTGTTATTACTTCAATCTAAACTTCATATATTTTTGCAAGAAACCCCTAAAATCCAGTTGAGAACACGAAAGTTCGGATTAAGAAAAAATAAAATAGGTTAGCTTCATTTTGGAGCAGTTAATTTAAGAAAAAAAATTGTATAAATATTCATGAATATTATTCGAAAATGTGACACATACAAAAATTACCACCCTGGAATGTCATATTAAAAAATTCTAACCACCTTCTCCATTGGAATGCAAAATAAAACAATTAATGTAGAGATGTAGTCGGTTCCTTTTCCCACGACACGATCGAACAAAAAAGTGAGGTTATATCGGCATGTGCGATTAAAACATTAGATCAGAACTAGAATTTAAACAATCAGAAACAGGTACCCTCTCAAAATTGAAAAAAAATTGAAGATCACAATTTTAATTTTCAAAACCAAGACACTATTTCCGTATCTTCTTTACCAAAACTAAAAAAAATGATTTGTGTCATACTAACCCTAGCCCATCAACTTTGAATCGAATCACGCGGTTTTTTCTCACTCACAGGTGAATAAATCTGACAAATAAGTAAAAAAGTATTAAAAATGCTCATCCAGAGTTCGACGAACGCAGTAACCCTAGCAACGTGGACGCTGCATCAACAGGTCCGACGGTTGGAAGAATAGAATGAGAATCTGACGTCTGAAACTCCAAAGAGCCTAAAGACTCTAAAGTGAGTGGAGTTCGTGCCTACCTTGGATTTCAGGTAAGAGGCTCTGAAGATTTCTCCTTGAAAAATCACTGCTCCATAGTTTAAAGCGCCCTCCACTGCTACCGGCTGTCCTACTCTTTCCTTCCAGGAAACAAGTTCGAACACGCACTTAACCTTAGGTCCACATTATCCTCGACACTCAACAACCGAAAACAACACTGCTCGCGATAAATCCGATTAAAAACGACTTATTAAAAAAAAACACATAGGTAAAAAAGTTTGGACGGAGTTTTCACGGGCAAAAGTTAGAAAATTGAAAGACACCACGCACACAACCCTCACAGTGAACGGTGCGCGTCACCACTGAGCACTGACTGGCGTTTACCTAGAGGCGAGACCTCAGTGTTTCTCCCCCTCTTAAAAATATAATTAAAGCTTTACCATTGCGAATATTTTACGAAATAACACACTTTGTTGCGAAAAAAATTGAAAGGAACTAGTAATTTTGGGTGATTTTAGTTTTTTGGCTGGATTCCTGTTCTTGTGATGCCGAGACCGACAAACCGGCTTTGCGATTTTAAGGTTAGAGAACCACTGACTCGAAGTAGATACGCATGCGTGGTTCACCTGCTTTACCTGCTGACCACCCAAATCGTTTATCATGTTTTATTCGTCTTTTAATAAATTAATAAAAAGATGCTTGTTAATTTTTCGTGCACTTTTCACTAGTACTACATGTTAGATTGAGAATTTTTATAAGTTTATTGGCATTTGTTAAGGTAAAATAGCTTAGCAGTTTGAACGCGTTTTGACAAGTCGAACGTCAAAATTGTTAACTTTTCGAAAAGGGCGGGAAGTTTAAAATTTAAATTTGAATGTATCGAATTATTAGGAGCTTAAAAAGTTATTTATTTAAGCTATTTTCGAATTCAAACGTTCTTAACTAAACGAGTTGTCTTAAAGGAACGTTGAAAAATTCAAAAGCTTTTAGGATAGAATTTTTATTTAGGGCGCTATTCAATTTGAAGTTTTTATTACAGATGCAGCTGTTCTGTTTTGTTAGTTTGAATTTCAACTTTTAATTTATCTAACTTAATAAATTTTACTCTGGAATGTTTGAATGATTCCTTTTTGAGGGCGTACAATTTTTGAAGCTTTATTTTGAGTTTGTCTGATTTTGAAAGCCTTGAATTTAAAGTTATTCGACTAGAATTAGACAGCGTCCATTAATTACGTGGACTTTTTTATTGGGGGGGGGGGGCTCTGGAAAACCTTACGAATCCTTACTTGGGGGAGGGGGGGCAGTCCAAAACATTTCTTACATAAGTTTCCTCTTTTTAATTATTTTTTTAAAATATGCTTATTATAGTATAACCAGTTATGACTGTTAATATTACTTTTTATACTATTATACACATTATATCATTATTTGTTTTACTTCTTTTTTATTGTGTAATATTTCATATTACATACGTCGAATAAATATAGAGTGTACACATTTCATGAAATCTCGTGGAATCCCTGGAAATTTTTGCAATCCTTTGAAATCTCGTGAATTCTTTTGAAAATTCTATAAATCACTTAAAATTTCTCGAATCATGTGAAAATTCCTTAAAACTCTTTGAATTTCATGGATAACGCACATAATCTCTTGAAATACCTTCAAAACGATTGAGATCCCTGGAAATCCTCTGAAATCCTTTAAAAACTAAGGAAAGCCCTTTAAATTCTTTGAGGTTCCGTGAAATCGCTTGAAATCTTCTTTTCTTGAAATTTCGTGAAATATTTCAAGATATTACAATATCTCTTAAAAAATTTGAAATACCTTTACAATTCATTGAAATATCCAAGACCCGCGGAATATTTCCGAATGTTTTGAAATCTTTTAGATTATTTTGAAATCTTTTAGAAGTCATTTAAAATCCTTTAAATCACTTCAAATTCTTTATAATACCGTCAATCGTTTGAAATTCCGTTAAATCTTTCAAAATCTTACGAAATCCTCTCCAATCCGTGGATATACTTTAGAATCTTTTGAAATCTCTCAAAATCCTTTGAAATCCTGTGAAATCATCGAAACCGCCTTTGATCTGTATAAATACTATAAAATCCTTGAAAATCTTTCAAAATCTTTTGAATTCTTGTGAAATCTTTAGAAATCATATGAAATCCCTTAAAATCCTTTCAAATCTTTGAAAATCAATTAAAATCCCCTGACATCCTTCAAAATCCTTTGCAATACGCGCAAATCGTTTTTAATTCCTTAAAATCCCTAAAAATATTTTCAAATGCATTAAAATCTTTGAAAAGTTATCAAAGTGCCACGAAATCCCTTAAAATCCGTTATAATATTCGGAAATCCTTTGTAATTCCGTTAAATCTTTCAAAATCTTACAAAACCTTTAAAATCCATGGATATACTTTGAAATCTTTTGAAATCTATTAAAATCCTTTGAAATCCTATGAAATCATCGAAACCGCCTTTTATCTGTATACATGCTATACAATCCTTGAAAATCTTTCGAATTCTTGTGAAATCTTTTGAAATCTTATGAGATCCCTTCAAATCTTTGAAAATCAATTAAAATCCCCTGACATCCTTCAAAATCCTTTGCAATACGCGAAAATCGTTTTTAATTCCTTAAAATCCCTAAAAATATTTTTAAATGCATTAAAATCTTTTAAAAGTTATTAAAGTGCCCCGAAATCCCTTAAAATCCGTTATAATATTCGGAAATCCTTTGGAATTCCGTTAAATCTTTCAAAATCTTACAAAATCCTTTGAAATCCTGTGAAATCATCGAAACCGCCTTTAATCTGTATACATGCTATAAAATCTTTGAAGATCTTTCGAATTCTTGTGAAATCTTATGAAATCCCTTCAAATATTTTCAAATCTTTGAAATCTAATGAGAATCCCCTGACATCCTTCAAAATCCTTTGTGATTCGCGGAACTCATTTTTAATTTAATTTTTAATTTTTAATTAATTTAATTTTAAAATGCATTAAAATCTTTTGAAAGCCATTAAAGTATCCCGAAATCCCTTAAAATCCGTTATAATATTTGGAAATCCTTTGGAATTCCGTTAAATCTTTTAAAATTTTACGAAATCCTTCAAAATCCGTGGATATACTTTGAAATCTTTTGAAATCTCTTAAAATCCTTTGAATTCACGTAAAATCACCAAAACCGCTTTAAATCTCTTAAAATCTCTTAAAATCTGTTAAAATCCCTTAAAATCTTTTAAAATCCCGTGCAATCTTTTGAATTCTTATGAAATTCCTTCAAATCTTCGAAATCCAATTAAAATCCCCTAATATCCTTTAAAATTCGTGAAAATACTTCGGTATCTCTTGTAATCCTTTAAAATTCTTTGAAATCCTGTGACTTCTTTTGAAATATTTCGAAGTCTCTGAAAATCTTTTGAAGTCCTTTAAAATACTTTGTAATTTGCGGAAATCGTTCTTAATTTCCTTAAATTCCTCAAAATCCCTAAAAATGCGTTGCATTCCTTCGGTATCTCTTAAAATCCCTTAAAATCTCTTGATTTCCGATTAAACTCCTTGAAGTCCCTTTAAATCTTGTTAAATCCCTTAAAAAATCGAGATAATCTCTGACATTGTACTAGGTAATTTCTTTAAATTCTTGAAATCTTTTAGAATCACTTAAAACCTGTAAAGCCTCTCGTAATGCTTTGGAATCTTTTCATTTACCCTAATTCTTTTGTAATCCTTTGAAATCTCATAAAACTCATGAAAATCTTTGGGGATTTCGTTAAATTCCGTAAAAAATGTATAATTCTTTGAAGTAATTTATAGTCCTTTGAAATCCCTCAAAATCCCTTGAAATCACCTTCACGGTGAAAATTATTTATATATTGATGATATATCGAGTAAAAATATAATATCTTACGTAAGAACGGGGGGGGGGGGGCACAAACATTTTAGGAATCCTTACACTAGGGGGGGAGGGGTATACAATTTCAAAAATCATCCTTACG
>JAUMHM010000089.1:5421445-5434621 GCA_032362435.1 Melikaiella ostensackeni | reverse complement strand
ACAATTTCAAAAATCATCCTTACGTAATTAATGGACGTAATTAATTAATTTAAAAAAACGTAATTAATTAATTAATTCCCTTAGAGTTTAGAGTGCTACCGATTTAAAATCGGTTAACGGTTGTACTTAACATTTTTTATATTAAGTGCTTTGACTCCTAATTTTAAACGCTTTCAAATTTAGGAATGTTTCACTCAGATTTTAAAGCTTTATTTCACAATATTCAGTTTTGAATAATTCAAATTTAAAATTCTTCACTTTTTAGGTTTTGAATCTTAATATTTTCCCGGCCTTCAGCTACTGCGCTTGCGCCTTATACCAGACACGAACTCAGGATGAAATCAGTGAATCACATGACACACGCACGTCACCCTACTGCGGAATATGCGCCGACCACACGGGTTCTGCCAGGTTCAGCGTAGTTGGTTTTTACATTAACTGGTTTCTGTGTCAACTATTTACTAATTTAGTAGTTATATAAATTCTGTATAACAATGGAGGGATATCCTACGATGGAAGAGGATATCGATATCTACGCGGACTTATCCATTTCCCAGGATAAGAGTATCGAGCAAGTAAGTTATTTAGCGCGAAAGTGGCATTTTAAGGTTATGTTGTTACTGGAAATTACCTATTTTGTGAATATTCTAGTGCAAAAAATGCCTCGAATTGGAGGCACAGATCGACGAGTACAAAAAAAAGGTCGTGGATCTTCAGAAAGTCAATCGCAATCTCGAGCGTAACTTTTCCTCGCTTCTGATGACTGCAAAAGGCGAGGTCTCCAGAAAGGATCGAATGATCGCAGATCTCAGGCGACAGTGAGTACATATTTTGGGCTTTTTTGGCGGCATTGCGAACACGAAATTTTGATTATTATTTAATGTTTTTTATTCATGAAGCCTCTATTTTAATTGCTTTTATAATCTCAAATTCTTAACCAACACAATGTTGGTTTAATAGGTTTACTCTGACTTCCTGTGAATTGAGTTTTGAGCACAATTTTCAAAAATCTGATATTTCATAGAGCAAGTTGAAAAAGTATAATGAATATTATTCAATTTGAAGGATTTATAGTAGTATTAGAAAGTGAACTTTTTTTAGTTGAAATGTAGAAAAGTTAATAAAGTAAAAAATGGAATATTTCAAGTTGATCAGCTGCGAAGTTGAATGTTCTAGCTTGAACAATTTAGAGTCATACGTTGAAAATTGAACCATGTGAATTTTAAGTATGTATAAGAGTGCTGAGCAGCCTGAAATTTTTCGGCTTAAATTTACTCTTGTTTGGCAATTTTTTGTGCAATGAAATATAATTTTGGGGTAGCTCGCCCTCATAAAATTTTTTTGACAAATTTGAGAAAATCACATTCTTCATGCCTCACCTTGAGGGAATTTTTGTAGTGGTTTCATTCACAAAAGTTACTATATATTAAAGAAACATAATAAGATGCACTTAAGGGTGGTCACCCCCTATGAAATAATTATTCCTCGGAAATACAAAAACATGTAACCTTTATTTTGTTATCGCTTGGCATACATATTTTTCCAGATTTTTCGGCTAGAATTTTCTCCTGTTTGGCAATTTTTTGTGTAATGAAAAATAATTTTCGGGTTAGCCCACCTCCATACAATTTTTTTGACAAATTTGAAAATATCATATTCTTCATGTCTCGTTGCAAGGACATTTTTCGAATTGGTGTCGTGAAAGATTCCCTTATTATATGTGAAATAATTAGATGATTATTTGGTACCACCGTTTTCAGGGGTGGTTTTCACCCCCCTAAAACCCGTTTTGAGCACATAAGAAAAAACACGTGTCACTTAGATTTGCAAGTACTATAATATATGAGAGAACGAAGAAAATCGGAGGGGGACATCTATGTAGGGTTCCTTGTTAGTCAAATCTACGTATAAAAATTGTTTATGTAACATTCTATTTTTGCTCGGACTTTTTTATAACGCCGTGAATGAATTTCTAACAACCTCAGTATATCCAATTTTCAAAAATAAATTCTTTGATGACATAAATCATTAATAGTTCATTTAACATTACATATTTAAAAATATAACATTTCTGATAAAAATATTATTTCTTCTTTTCTACATGTAAAAATAAATGTGTAATCTTTCCCTTACTTTTCCCCTTTTTTGAGAATCTTTCGCGCTGTGATCCCTGCTTTCCTTGAATTAAAAAATCTTTTTATTATTTGCTATCAAACAATTTAATAAATTACAGATTGGACGATGCATCATTTCGACGAGGAAAGTTCAAACGACACAGAAACTACAATTTCGAATTCAATTGTGAACCTAACGAAGTAACTTTTGAAAACGATGGCGTTGTCTTTAACCCAAACAGGCCACCGCCCCCACTCCCAGGAAATTTAAAGACCGATTTACCACTTCCTCCGATTCCAGAAGATTTCAAGTTTGACGTACCACCACCTCCGCTTCCTAAAAATTGCCAATCACCTCCACCTTCTGACCAAAACTTCAAGACTGAATATATAACTCCCCTTTCACCAGATAACTACGACGAAGCAGAATACATTTGCAATCCCGATCCCTATTTTGAAGTGGGAGAAGATACCGAGCAAAAGTTCGATGACGGAATAAACAGGGACACACTCTTTTCCAAAAGACTTAGGAAAAGGTTAGAGGAAGAAGACGAACTTGAGCGAAAGGAAAAAGAACAAGAAGCAATTCTTGAAGAAGCCAAGAGAAAAGAAAATGAGAGACTTCGACTTGAAGAAACGAGGGGAAGTAGTTCAAAAATAAATCTAGAGAATAAAGAAAATAAACCCATTTTTGTAAAAACATCGACTAAAAGATCGCGTGATTATGAAGAACCAATTGAAGTCAAGCGTCCGAAGATGGAACCCCTGTATAATCCATGTCACGAAGATTATAGGGAAGATTGGGGCAGCTGTGCATCAGAGACTGTGGTGATTAAAGAGGAACCTGAGTTTTCGCGTTTGGATTGCGATAAAAATAGTAAGGAGGGTGCAGAGTGCAAGGTTTTGGAGGTAAAAAACAATTTGGCTTCGAGGCTTTATCTTATTTCTGAAGGCATTTCCCGAGATTCCACAAGTAGGACTGATAGTAAGATAGATTCAGAAAAGAGAAAAGAGTATGAGAAAAGATCTAGAGATAAGGAGAAGTACGAAAAAGAGAGATGTGAGAATGATAAATATAAGGATAAATTTTTAAGGGAAAGATATGAGAAGGACAAGTATAAGGAGAAACTGGAAAGGGAAAGACACGAGAGGGATAAATTTGATCAGGAATGGTACAAACATGAAAGGGACAAGTTCGAGAGAGAAAAGTACGAATGGAAATTTGAAAATTACAGGCTCGATCGGAAAAGATTTCGAAGGTCGCTAAGCTTTAGTCCTGAAAGAAGTCAACAATTTTTCGATAAAAGGGAAAGTAGACAGAATGAATTTAAACATGACGAATTCGGTAGCAGAGGGAGAGGAAGGAACGAAAGGTTCATCCGAAAGGTGGATTTGCGGCAGAAAATCTCCAGACCAGGACAGGAAAACAAATTTATATCTGACAATTATCAGTCTAGAAAGGGGAGGGAAATGTTTAGAAATGATTTTGGGAGAAGCAGAAGCAATAGTTTTGAAAGAAACCAAAGGGAATTTGGGAATGGAAGTACTAATTCTAGAAGCAGAAGCAGCAGCAAGGAGAAAAGTAAAAGAGGGAGGGGCGAAAAGGGAAGTTCTAATTCGAGAAGCAGAAGCAATAGTAAGGATAAAAATAGAAGGGAAAACGAATTTCGAAGGAGAGTTTTTAATTCTGGAAAAAGCAGAAGCAATAGCAATGACCAGAATTACAAAAATGTGGATAGGAGAATTTCACTTAAAGATTATAAAGAAAGGATAGATAGAGCATTACTGGAGGGAAATCCTTCTGAGATAAATAGAAGTAAAGATATAGATCAGAGAATAGAAGAGAAGAAACGAATTTTGGAAGTGCAGAAGGCTAGATTAGAAATGAAGTTGAACAAGCTGGATTCTGAGAGAAGTAGAAGTAGTAGCAAGGAAAAAGATTGCAAACTGATCAGCAGAGAAAGTAAAGAAAAAGACGAAGACGTGAAGGTTTCGGAATCTAAGGACGGTAAATTATCTAGTACATTCAAGAAATCTATAAACAAGGACTTGGAAGAGGGAGAACTTTCTGACTCTTCAAATTCGTTTTTCCATTCTTCTCAGATTCATGAATCACAAAAGAAAGTATCTCAAAAACCTTTAGATACTTTTAAAAGTAAGATAGAAGATAACAAAAAGAATTTAGAAAAGACTCCTACTGAAAAATCTATTGATAAGTCGAAGGTGGAGAAAGGAAGTAAAATAGAAAATATAACTAATAAATTATCAAAGCAAATAAGAGAATCGAAGTCTCTTTCTTTGAATAAAGTTCTAGTTGATAATAGTAAGAAACTAGAAATTCCAGAAGGAGCTTCAAATGAAAATTTTAAAGATGAAATTGATCCAGGCACTAAAAAAGAAATTTCGTTTGCATCTCAGTTACAAACTAATAGCAAAATATTAAGTGTTAAAATGGACACAACACTGTGCAAACCAATTGAAAAAGTTGTTTTGATTCAACTTTCTGAAGAGGTTTCGGATAAAAAATTGGATTCAGGACTTTTGGTTAATCCAGCAGACGATATAGAGAAACATGTACAAAGTCTTGATTCATTTATTGAGTCTGCAAAGCAAGTTTTGGAGGAAAATAAAAGGGAAGGAAACAGAATAGAAGAAGTAGCAAGAGAAGAGAAGAAGAAACTTCAGGAAGAATTGGAGAAAGAGCTGAAAGAAATGCAAAGGCAGGCTTTAGAATCAGAGAAAAAGATGAATGTTGAACCCAAAAAAGAGGATCTGAATAAAGTTGAGGGAAAGAAGAAGAAAGTATCGAAATGTATGAAAGACCTTTTTAGCCCAGTGAAGGAGAGGAGAAATCCCAAAAGACGTGAATCCAAAGAAAGAAAAGAGGAAAAAGAATCGAGTCCAGCGAAAGGGAAGAAAAATAAACGGAGAGTATCGAAGGAAAAAGAAGAGGGAGGTATTAAGGAAGATCTAGAAATTGAAACTCAGAATAAAGAAGATATCGAAATTAAAGAGGAGAAAAAATTGAGTCCAGTGGAGGAGAAGAAAAATAAACGGAGAGTATCGAAGGAAAAAGGAGAAATTTCGATTCCTTTGAAGGAAAAGAAAAATCAGAGTAGAAATGAATCTAAGGAAAGAGACGGAAAAGAAGTTTCCACCCCGGTAGAAGATACAGGAAGTAAAGTGCAAATGATGGGAGCGGTAGAAATTAAGAAAGATTTAAAAATTGAAACTCAGAATAAAGAAGATACCGACATTAAAGAGCAGAAAGAATCGAGTCCAATGGAGGAGAAGAAAAATCAACGGAGAATATCGAAGGAAAAAGGAGAAATTTCGATCCCTTTGAAAGAAAAGAAAAGGCAAACTCGAAATGAATCTAAGGAAAGAGACGGAAAAGAATTTCCCACTTCGGTAGAAAATACAGAAAGTAAAGTGCAAAAGATAGAAGAGGCAGAAATAGATAAACAAGTTGAAGAAGATTTAGAAATTAAAACTCAGCATAATGAAGATATCGAAATTAAGGGGGGGAAAGAATCGAGTCCAGTGGAGAAGAAAAATAAACGGAGAGTATCGAAGGAAAAAGGAGAAATTTCGATTTCTTTGAAGGAAAAGAAAAGGCAGAATCGAAATGAAACTAAGGAAAGAGATGGGAAAGAAGTTTCCACTCCGGTGGAGGATACAGAAAGTAAAGTGCACAAGATAGGAGAGGCAGAAATTAAGGAAGATTTAGAAATTGAAACTCAGAATAAAGAAGATACCGAAATTAAAGAGAAGAAAGAATCGATTCCAGTGGAGGAGAAGAAAAATAAACGAAGTGTATCGAAGGAAAAAGGAAAAATTTCGATTCCTTTGAAAGAAAAGAAAAGACAGAATCGAAATGCATTTGAGGAAAGAGGCGGAAAAGAAGTTTCCACTTCGGCAGAAGAGACAGAAAGTAAAGTGCAAGAGATAGGAGAGGCAGAAGTGGATAAACAAATTAAAAAAGATTTAGAAATTAAAACTCAGAATAAAGTAGATTTCGCAATTAAAGAGGAGGGAGAATCTAATCCAGTGAAGGAGAAGAAAAATAAACGGAGAGTATCGGAGGAAAAAGCAGGAGAAATTTCGAGTCCTTTGAAAGAAAAGAAAAATGCAGAAACGAAAAGGCAGAAACGAAATGAATCTGAGAAAAGAAACGGAAAAGTAGTTTCTCCTTCAGAAATTAAAAAGCAAATTAAAGAAGATTTAGAAATTGAAACTCAGAATAAAGAAGAGGCTGAAAATAAAATACAGAAAAAAGAATATACGGAAATTAAAATCCAGGAGAGAGAAGATTCAGAAAATACAGCACAGAAAACAGAAGAAACTAAAGCTGCAAGGCCTTTGAAAGAATTGAACCCACCAGAATCGAAGAAAGAAGATAGTAAAATTTCGAGTCCACTGAAAGATCAAAGGGAAGAAATTGAACCGGAAGTAGAAGTGCCTTCTCATATTTCGAGTTCAGTGAAAGACATAAGAAAGAAAATTCAACAGAAAGAAGCCCAATCAAAATTGATTGAAGCCCAAAAATTGAAGGAAGCAGAATTAAAGTCGAAAGAACCTAAGAAACAGGTTCAGAAGGTTAAAGATGTTGCTTCAGAAAAGTCTCAGACAAAAAAAGCAGAGGAGATGTCTAAGAAGAAAATTATAGTTGTTATTAGAAAGAGAAGAAGACCTCCAGTATTGTCTGATTGCAATGCTTCGACGACAATAGTATCGAATGAGAATGTAATTACAAATATCAAACTAAATAACAGCGGTGACAAAAATCTTCTTTCCTGAAAACGCGATTTTGTAGGATTTTCATTTTTTGAATATTTGCGATTTGTTTATTCTGTATACTTTTTTATTATTTATTTCATGGCGATAAAGTCACGAAAAGAAAAGTTAAAGATAGGAATTTGGAATATGCAATTTGTGTTACAAATATTTTGACTGTATAAAGTACGCAGAAGAATACAATTCTGTATTTTAAAAGTACATAGTTTTTAGGGTACGTGACACTGCAACTAAACGAAAAACAAACTTATTTTCATTTCAAGTTTTCTGATTAAGGTAAAATGGGATATTTATAATTTATTTTCATTCTTTGTTCTGATTTCTTTTTTTTTTTTAAGTCAAAACGAACTTGAGAGAGACTCGTGAAACTAAACGTGTATAGTTTTGTATTAAAATGTATATAAAGCGAATGTTACTTATAAGCTTTGACAATGTAGATCAAATATTTTTTTGACTGCGTGTGATTTGTAAAAATTTGTGACATTAATAAACTAATTTTTTTGTAAATCTGATCTTATTACTTCTGCAGAAACCTTTTAAGTTATAGAAAACATTCAAAGGAAATAAAAATATTTAAACTCAGCTTTTCGAAATTAACTCTAAAAAGAAAAATAGTTATTAAACAATACTTAAGTAATTGTTATATCATATTTAAAATATCTGATAGCTCTCAATATGTACTACAGAAAATTTGTAAGACTTATTTGCAGAACATCTGTTACATTCTGGTTCTGTAAAAATGACATAAAATCTGTTACATAACCGTTACGTTACAGGCACGGAACTACAAGATACTACAAGAAAAGTGGGAACATTCTGGACGAGTCCAACCTCAATATATAAAAAGTATAAAATAAAAATTAATATAAAATCAACAAGTCTTAGTCGAATTTGGCAATCTTTCATCCAGTGGCATAAAATTACTATTTATTTTCATTTTTGGGCCAGAACCAAAGAAGAATTTACAGTTTTCAAGGTAAAATTGTAGTTACGACAAAAGAGGTGGTAAGCTTAGGGCCACTTAATACTTTCCGGATTCCTACTTTACCGGCATTTTAACATGATTTACTACATACCATGTAATTTTTTATTTATACTATGTCACTAATTGGGTCTATAAAAAAATGGTGAAACACGTAATTTTTATGTAATTTTTTTAGCAGAATCGAATGTTACTATTAGTTTTTCCGTATATTGCGTTTCTAAACTGTTAAAAAAAATTTTAACAATTTAAAAAAAAAAATTTCTTGAAAAATCATGTACGCACTAGGTTTTGTGCTATTAGTTTCCCAATGATTTTATGGCAAAATAAATTTTTTGAAACTTTAGAAAAATTGAAAAAATTGTGTGTAATGAAAAATCGAATTTTATTCTTTATTAACGATTTTATAAAATTAATTTTTCTCTTTTAAGCCTTTTATTTGTCTCGTGATTAAAAGGTCCTTGCATATGGGATTTTCCGACTTATTATGGTAGTCTATAATCCCACGGACTTTTTAAGACGGAAAACCAAAAAATCCATCGGGCCCTTTTTGAAAAAGACGACTTTTATGTTGAAAGTATTTAAAAAAAAAAAAAAAGTCTAAAAATTTGATTGCAAAGTCCTTGAATATGGTATTTTCCAACTGATTATGGTAGTCTGTAAACCTACGGAAATTTCAAGAAGAGAATCAAAACAATCCATCAGGCCGTTTTTGAAAAAACTATATTTTTATGTTCAAAATATTTAAAACTCAACGAAATTCTATTCCATGGTTCTTGCATATGGGATTTACCGACTGATAAGGGTAGTCTGTTATCCCACAGACATTTTAAGACCAAAAATAAAAAAGTCCATTAACCCCTTTTGAAAAAATTCGTTTTCAAAATATTTAAAATTCTAAAAATTTATTTGCAAGGTCCTTGCATATACATATGAGATATTCCGACTGATTACAGTAGTTTGTAATCTCACGGACATTTTTAGACAAAAAATAAAAAAATACACTGAACTGTTTTTGAAAAAGGCGATTTTTGTGTTTAAAGGATTTAAGAATAAAAAAATTCTAAAAATTTAATTGTAAGTTCCTTGAAAGTGGGATTTTCCAGTTGACTATGATAGTCTGAAATTCTACGGACATTTTAGGACCAAACACAAAGAAAATCCATAAGGGCCTTTTTAAAAAAAACTCTATTTCTATGTTCAAAATATTAAAACTCAAATAAATTCTAAGAATTTAATTGCATGGTCATTGCGTATGGGATTTTTCGACTGATTAGAGTAGTCTGTAATCCCACGTACATTTTAGGACAAAAAATAAAAATCCTTTAGACAGTTTTTGAAAAAAGGCAATTTTTATGGTAAAAATATTTTAAAATTAGAAATTAAAAAATAATAATTTTTACTTGCTTTTTATCAATATCATAAATTACCAATTCTGAAACTGACGATGTTATTTGAAAGCATTAATGTTCCAGAAATTTATAACTCTCATGTAAAATTAAGTAAATATAACATTTTTCTACCAGAAGACGAATTTTCATCAAAATACATGAATTTTCTACCAAAAAGATCAATTTTCAACTAAAATGATGAATCTTCAAATGAAAAAATGCATTTTCAATAAAGGAGTTCTTCTTTCAACCCAGTAGTTGAATTTTCAACCCAAAAGATGAATTTTCAACCAAGAAGGTTAGTTTTCTACCAGTAAATACGAATTTTCAACAAAATACATAAATTTGCAACTAAGCAGTTCAGTTTTCAACTAAAAAGTTAAATTTTCAACCAAAAAAAATGAATTTTCAATCAAAAAGATTAATTTTCTACCAAAAAAGACGAATTAAAAAAAAATTTCAACAACAAAGTTAATTTTTAATTGAAAAAGATAAATTTTAAACCAAAGAGATGAATCTTCAACTATAATAATGAATCTGCAAGCAAAAAAAAATGAATTTTTAACGAAGCAGTTCAACTTTCAATCCATTAGTTGAATTTTCGACCACAGAAGATTTTAATTTTGAAACCAAAATAGTTGAATTTAATAAAAAATACGAGTTTTCAAGAAAGTAGTTGAATCCTCAAACAAATAGATTAATTTTCAACCAAAAAGACGAAAATTGTTAAAGTTTTTACAAAATAATTATATTCCCAACCAGATGAAAAGAATTTTAATCAAAAAAGATGAATTTTCAAACCAAAAGGACAAAGTTCAACTAAAATGACGAATCTTTAATCAAAAAAAAATAAAAAAATGAATTGTTAACTGTTGAAAATTGATTCCAGAAAAAAGCGACCCGCTTTCGAAAAAATCTACTTTTTTCAAATTTATTTTTTACGGATTGCAATATTTATGTATTAAATTCTTATGTAAAATTATGTTAATATAACATTTTTAACACTTGTTTGTAAAATAAAATTTGCTTATTTCTTGAATTTGCAACAGTTAAATTTTGAATTTTCTTTTATTTCCAACTGTTGAATTTTTTATTGAAAACAAGGGTTAAAAATATAATATTCACATAATTTTACATGAGAAGTTAATAAAGAAACATTTCAATCCATAAAAAATTGAAATAAGCCGATTTCTTCGGTAACGCGTAGTCATTGGCACATAATGTTTTGGCAAATATTAATAGTCATCCAATGAAATCTCAGTAGGGAATTTATGAATTAAAAAAAAAAATCCCAACTCTGATCATCTCCTTGTTAGATAAACTATTTTGTTCAATACATATTTCAATTAATTATAAATTTCTGAAACAATGATGCTCTCTGTTAACATTATTAGCTTTCAGAATGTAAAATTTATAATACTAACAAAAAATAAGTTCAAATTATTTTTTATTTTCTATTTTAATTCTTTTGAACATAAAAATCGACATTTTCAAAGAGAGCAGAATGGATTTTTTTGTCCTTAAATCTCCGTTGAATTACAGACTACCTTAATCAGTCGAAAAATCCTATATTTAAGGATCCTAAAATTCATTTTTTAGATTTTTTTACTTTTGAATATTTTGAACATAAAAATCGACTTTTTCAAAAAGGACCTTATGGATTTTTTTGTTTCTGGTCCTAAAATTTAGGCTGGTTTAAAATAACTTCTTTTATAGAGGGAATAGATCCACTCAAGTCAGTTCTAAATCTGAAAAAAAGAATTGCATTTTCAAACCGGCCTGGTGATCAATGGAACACTTGTATTGTGTAACAGCTACAAAAAGAACAGAATAAAAAATAAAAAATATATATAACGGGCCGTTAAAAAACTACGTCACGCTATTTTAAAAACTTTTCTCATCCATCCCGTTTTGGATCTCATTTGATAAACGCCTAAAATAAAATACAAACTATACAAACATAATATTTTAAGAAATTTCACAGTCGAAAATGCTCTCAAAACAGGGAAAATGGGGTGATTTTTCATGGAAATAGGGAAATAAGTTATTTTAAATAACATTAACGTATAGACATCATATTGATTTCAATATGAAACGCTAAGATTTAAAGTCGAAATATATTGCGTTTTCAACAAAAAAAAAGCTTACTTTTTAACAAAATCGTTGAATTTTCAGCCTACAAAGATAAATTTTCAACCGAATAGTTGAATAATCAATAAAAGAAATTAATCATTAACCAAACAGTTGCATGTACAACCAAACAGTTCAACTTTCAAGCCTAAAAAGTTGAGTGCCAGGAAGACGAATTTTTTGGAAGACAGTTGAATTTTCAAGCCAAAAGGACGTATTTTCTATCCAAAAAGACGAATCTTCAAGAAAACAATTAAATTTTCGACCAAAAAAGATGACATTTTAACAAAAAAATTAAATAAAATTAATTAAATTTTCAACAAAATAGGTGAATTGAAAAAAAAATCAACAACCAAATAGTTGCATTAATAACCAAATAGTTGAACTTTCAAGCCTACAAAGATGAATGCCAAGAAGACGAATTTATGAAACTTTAAGAGAATTCCCTGTCTCAAAGTCAAAATTATAATTCTAAACGAAAATTTCCTCTTCTTTAATGAAATTCGATGTCTCAAACTCAAAATTATAATTTTTTGATGAAATTCTCTGTCACAAAGTAAAAACTATAATTCTTCAAGAAAACTCCCTGTCTTGAACTCAAAATTATATTTATTTCCTGAAATCTCATGTCGCAACTTAGAATTGTAATTCTCTTCGAAAACTCCCTGTTCCAAGTTGGGATAATTGTAATTCTTTACGTTATTTTTTATATTTCATTTATTTATTCCCCGTGCTAACTCAGAATTATAAATCTTTTAGAGAATTCCATGTCTCAAAGTTGAAATTATAATTCTAAATTAATTTTTATATTTCTTTATTGAAATTCCCTGTCTCAAACTCAAAATTATAATTTTTCATTGAAATTCTCTGTCCCAAAGTAAGAATAATAATTCTTCACGGAAACTCCTTGTCCTTAACTTAAAATTATATTTCTTTCCTAAAACCTCAAGTCGCAACATAGAATTGTAATCTTTTCGAAAATTCCCTGTTCCAAGTTATCCAAAGGATAATTATAATTCTTTACGTTATTTTTTTTATATTTCTTTTATTTATTCCCTGTCCCAATTCAGAATGATAAATCTTCTAGAGAATTCCCAGTCTAAAAGTTGACATTATAATTCTAAACGAAAATTTACATTTCTTTATTGAAATTCCCTGTTTCAAGCTCAAAATTATATTTTTTTACTGAACTTCTCTGTCCCAAAGTTAAAATAATAATTCCTCACGGAAATTCCGTGTCCTGAACTCAAAATTATATTTCTTTCCTGAAATCTCATGTCACAACACAGAATTGTAATTCATTAAAAAAATTCCCGGTTCCAAATCATCCAAAGGATAATTGTATTACATTATATGTATAATGTTATTTTTTCATATTCCTTTTTTTTATTCTCTGTCCCGACTCAGAATTATAAGTCTTTTAGAGAATTCCCTGTCTCAAAGTCGAAATTATAATTCTAGATGAAAATTTATATTTCTTTACTGAAATTCCTTGTCCCAAACTCAAAATTGTAATTTTTAAATGAAATGCCCTGTTCCAAATAAGAATTATAATTCTTTCACAAAATTCACTGGTCCAACTCGGAATTGGAGTGATAACATATTATATGAAACCGTGAACGAAATTCCCGGTCATTTCCTGGTTTTCTCAATTTCCCGATCAGGTAGACAACCTGGTTTACCCCTCCCCTCTACATCACAAATCACAAAATCTGTTAGCCCTCCTTTTAACAGTGTGACTTAGTTTTTGAACGGCCCCTCT
>JAUMHM010000089.1:5397831-5420597 GCA_032362435.1 Melikaiella ostensackeni | reverse complement strand
TCAACCCCTAAAATTTCTTCACGAATCTCCCTTGTTAACTCAGTCTCGAATCGAAAACCTCGGCATTGTATTCCTAGTATTCTCATCATCCCCTCGGTCTCCAGCTCCCCTTCCTAATCCGCTCACCTTTTTTTCCCTAGGGCGCTTTGTCACTCCCATTCCAACCCGCCAATAATATAACGATTTCTAGAAAGGGGAAGTCTTCAACTCCAACTCTCCAAGGGTAGTTCCATATCTCCGTAGTAGGGGGTGCGACGGCACATATTCGAGGCGTCGGCGTCGCTCTACTGTGTTTTTCTAATAGACTGACGTCACGAGACGCCTAGCGTCCCCGTGGTTTTCGCTGTCGCGACGACGACGTCGACGTCGTCGAAACATGGACGTTATCAATAATAGCCTCAGCGACTGATTGAAAGTTTTTCCACCAAAAACTTTTCTAGCCCCGTATTTCAAAAATGCCAGTCTGAAATAAAAAAACAACCCTTTAGTGAAATAAAAAAGGGACAAGTGCTGATTATCGATTTCCCTCGAATCGCCTTTTACTAATCTAATAATATTCTTACGCGCCGAGGAATTGTAACGAGGCAACAGAAGTTCTGGGCTTTCGATCCGAATTGATTTCTCGTGGTGAATATTGTGTCATTGTGAACAAGTTTCGAAGCAATTGGAACACTCGCTGAGCGAGCGGAACCTATGAAGATGGGTTCGATTGTCTTGAAATCCTTGTCAGTCCTTTTGGGCATTTTTTTTGTTTTTGTGGGAACCATGAAACTAACCTCGCACATCAGTAAAGACCTTCACAAAGACCTGGTGAGTAAGAACCACCTCAAACCACGTTGCACTTTGACGTGAGGAGTTATGTAATTGCGACTCCAGATGTCAAACAGATTTTTTTTTTAATTTTGCTGGGGTCTTATTATGTAAGGACAGCGTGGGATGCGGCGATGACAAGAGAGACAAAATTAAAGTCGTTTACAACAATTTTAGAAGATCGAAGAATTCTGTTTGTTCGAAATTGGCAAATTCAGGAAATGCATTGAATAGGATGCGTAAATTTTCTGTATCCAATAGGGTAGTGATAATTTTTTAATTCTTTCGATTTCTTTTTTTTTCTGAGAATTTTATTCTGCTAACTCCCGTTACGAAAAAATATTATAGGAAAATCAGTATAGGAATAAATAATATTAAAATATTGAAAGAATTGTTTCAAAATGTAGAGAAACTATAAATAAATCATTTATTTTGGACCACTCATATAAAAGTATGAATATCTGGGATCACAACGGTTCAGTAGTTCAATTTAAGGTAAAAAAAGGGATTTAAAGGGTATTTCATTTAGTATTAAAAACTTCTTGTATCATATGTCTTTTTGAAAAATCTGTTGAACACTTCCGAACTTTATACTGATAAAAATACATAAAAAAAAAATTCCAACAGATCAAAGATTGAAGAATAGATAAACAACAGAATTAAAAAATGCTCATGTTTGAATTTGTTTAAATGTATATTTCTAAGTATGTAAGCTAGAAAGAAATAATTTCAAAAACCTACTCTTTCTGTTTTTGTTTCCTTGACTTTAAAATTTTTTTCTGATGTATTTTTATCAGTTGAAATTTCTCAGATATTCAAAACCTTTATTAATCTTAGAAAAAAAAACACTCCAGTGTAAATTTTTATTTCTTACATTATTATTCGTGAAAGTAACAATATTATGAAGATAACAATTTTTTCAAATGCGCAGTTTGCTAACAAGTAAAATCAAGCCATCTAACAATCAGCTCCAAATTAATTGTACTTTAGTAGAGGGTCCTAATACGCTACTTTTTTGCATATTATTTTCGATTTCCCTATTCTTTTATTTTCCCTTTTTTCTTGTTTTACCGCTTAAATGCATTTTTCCATTTACATTCAAACTGAATTAATAGAACCCAATAAGAAAATCCAACTATTTTTGGTTGAAAAGTCCACTATTATATTTTTGGTTGAGAACTCATCTTTTTTAATAAAATTTTTTATTGTTTTGTATAAAATGAACTTTTTCGTTGAAAATTAATATTTTCAGCTTGAAATTACAACTATTTTGTAGAAACTTCGTCTTTTTGGCTTTAAAAATCAGCAATTTGGTTCACATTTTTTTTTCCTCTCTTGATTAAAAAATCTTTCATCGTTGAAAATGCGTCTTTTTTGGCTAAAAATGCAACTGTTTGGTGGGAAATTAATCTGTTTTGGTTGAAGATTCAACTGTTTTGTTCAAAATTCGTCTTTTTGGGTTGAATTCCACAGATTTTTATTTAAAATTAAAATCTTTATTGGTTGGAAATTCAACTATTTTTTTTCTTGATTAAAAAATCTTCCTTGGTTGAAAATTCAACTCTTTTGTTGAAAATTTGTCTTTTTGGGTTGAAAATTCATCTTCACTGGTTAAAAATGTTATTGAACGGCTGGTTGATTGAGAATTCATCTTTTTTTGTAACAAATCTAATTGTTGAAAATTCCAACTACTTGGCTGAAAGTTGAAGTATTATGTTAAAAATTCATTTTTTGGTTAAAGATTGATCTCTTTGGTTGAAAATTTAACATTTTTCTTGAAAAAATCGTTTTTCTTTCAAACTAATTTTTTAACTGAAAAATTTTACTATTCCATTATCGGTTTAAAATTGATCATTTTTAGTTAAAAACTCAACTATTTGGTAAAAAATTCATATATTTTGTTGAAATCTATCATCTTTTTGTTTGAAAATTCATCGTTTTGGTTGGGAATCTAACTGTTTGGTTACGAATTTATCTATTTTGTTGAAAATGCAATATTTTTACTTTAATGTCTGCAATGCAAACCTTCCCTCTTTACTTGTTACTGATTGCAATTAAATTACAATAATTTGCAAATCATTTGAAAAAAATAATTCTAAGCTTAGGAAGCTTTTAACTTAATTATGAATGCTGAAAATTTTTATTCAAAAAATATTGTCGATGTTATAAATTTGATTAATTATTATTTTAATGATCGCTTCAATTTTGTGATAGTCCAAGTTGTAACATTTGTTTTTTAAATTATTCTTGGGACTCATCAAATCCAAAACTGTTAATGTGACTATAGAATATAAATCTGTTTTAAATTGTTATATTTTAGTTTCACTTTAGAAACTACGATTTGAAATTGTACAATTATGAATATTGTAATTGTTCAATTTTGATCCCGTTACAGTTAAAACTGTTAATCTGCAATTTGATTATTTTCAAATTTTCAAAATTTAAATGTAACGCTCTTTTAATTTATGAACGTTTCGGAATTAAAGGGTGTTTAAATTCAAATTTTGGAACACTAAAAAATATTTTTTTTCAAATTTCGTACACTTCAAATTTGAAATTGTCGAACTTTAAATGATTCCGCTTATCTGAAATTATACAGTTTTGAAAGCCCCTGTTTTTCAATTTGAATATTTCAATTCTATTCAAGTTTATTAACACCCAACAGTTTGTACAGCCCATTACAAGGGTTACTTTTACCATTATTTTATTCGAGTTAGCAAAATAAAATATAATTATAAAATTAAATTTTTTGATCGCATAACTTCTTGCTTTACATTTTCATGGATTATTCAACATTCACACTTTTTTTACAATCTAGTGAATTTTGAATTTTAAACGTTTCGAATTTAAAATGGTTTTAACTCCATGGGTTCAACTTTTCACATTTAATCTTGCATTCTTTGAAACGTCATGTAAAATTATTCATTCATAAAGGATTGCAATTTTTACATTTCAAACTTCAAACACTTCAGTTTAAAAAATTTCAAATTTTGAAGGCTTTCGATTTCAACGTGTGTTCTTTCAAATGCTTTCTGATGGAGTTTCATTAATTTTGAAAACTTCATTTCCAAATTTTTTCTTCAATTTTATTAAATAAAGGTTTAAAGTCGCATCGACTGCAGTGGTCATTACAGACTACAATAGGGGTTTCAAATTTTATTCTTGATTAAATTCTCAGGGAGCGTCCATTAATTACGTGAGGCCTTTCGGGGAGGGGGGGGGGTCCCGAAAAATGTTATTAATTTTTGCTGAAGAATTTGAAATTGATACTTTTAACACTGTACAATAATTTTTAATTGAGAGCTTTAATTTGTTTAAAATTTTTACATTGAAAACATTTCCAATCGAATAGTTTCAAACATTTGAAATATTGCGAAGACAATTTCATTTTTAATTCTTTCAAAATTGTAAAATTTAAAATTGAAAACCTTAAAATAGTCGATTTCAAGCTTGAACGCTCAAAAGTTAATAATTTCAAATTGAAATCGACTGTAATTAACAATTCTTAATTAAAAGCCTTTAACGTTTAATAAATTAAAAATTTTATGCTTTCAAAGCGGAAGTCATAATACTGAATAATTTTTGTTTTCTGTCCTACAAACTTTAATAATAATTTCATTACATTTTCAAAATGGAAACGCTTGAGAGTGAACACTTTTAATTATTTGTTCAAAACATTTCAAATTAATAATTTAATACTGATATGTTCCTTCTATGTTTTTAAATGTATATAGAAATTAATTTTTCAAATTCACGCCTTGAAAATGAATCCATTTGAGAACAAGGCCTTCAAAATTAAATTATAATTCAACTTTACACAGCATAAATCTCTGAATTTTCTTGATATCTTTGGAATTGCTTGAAATCTTATTGAAATTCATTTAAACTCCTTGAAATCTTTAAAATCCTCTGAAATTTTTCTAATTCCCTCATATCCCTTGAAATCTGTGGAATCCTGTAAAATCCCTTGAAGTAATTTGAAATCCTACATTTAATGAATAAATAAATCATTCGTTTGCAGTTTCTATATTTTTTTTGCATAAATTCTTTCAATATTTTGGCATTTATTTCTATACTGATTTTCTTATAATGATTTTCTATAATGATTTTTCTAAAATCGAGGAAAAGTTGAGGAGTAAGCGGCCATAAATTCAGAAATCAATTTTTCGTTTTTCGAGATATTCAGGCAAATTTTCCATCCCAGAAACAACTTTATGATATTTTAAAAACGCTAATGTTGCTCCAAAACAATTTTAATTCCCAAAAATCTTTGGAAATCTCGTTAAACTCCGTACAAATTTTGCAATAGTGGCAATTTTAAATAAAATCAGTTTTGAATAGGTAACTTTGAGCTAAACTCAGAGTATTTGTAATTTTTCTTCCTTCGTTTTATTCAAGAGAAAAATATTGTTAAAAATTGGAACCGCGAAAACAATCATTCAAATTGGAATCACGTGACATGTAAGTCGACAGGGATTCTCAAATATCAGAGTCAATACGTAATTGGCTTCTAACGCTTCTAATCAACATTTTGATAAAGCGGTTATGCCAAGTTATGATAAAGTCCTTATAGGGAGAGTACTTCTTCAATTAATGCATTTTTATAGAATAATCTCATTTTTTATATGTCTAGTAATCTAGTGCATAAATTGAGAGTTCGTGAAAAAGTGAGGTTATGCCACCATTTTGACGTGTACTTACAAAGCCTGGATTACTTTAAAAATATTATATTATCATAAAGATATTTTTGTGGTATTCCCGCTAATAACTTTCACGAAAACCTCTTTTAACAACAATATATTTCTTAAATCCCACTGTTGACGTCGACATGAACAAAAAGAACAAAAATGCACGCAGAAAAATAATTTGAGAATCCCTGATACTTAAGCTGTGATTGGTGGAAAATCCAACCACTTGACGTCACACGGGCCCTCCAATCGATATCGTTGAAAAAATTCAAACTTCAACATTAAATTCAAAATAGTAAAGAAAATGGTAAAAAAAAAAAACATTTTATTGACGTATATGAAATAGGAATTTGACGAACTATACGATACATTAATTGGAAAAGTGATATCTAACTTTGGAAACAACCCTGTTCTTTGAAATACTCTGTAGTCCTTTGAAATACCTCGAAGTGCCTTGAAAACTGTTGAAATCTTTTCAAATTACTGAAAATCTTTCAAATCTTATGAAATCTCGTTTACAGTGAAAATAATTAATATATTGTTGATTATTGAGCAAAAAATATCTCTTTCTTTTCTCCGTAGTTTTTATATTACTGGGGACTAAGATGTTTCGAAGCCAATTTAGACTTCCTCATCAAGGGTAATTTATAGGAAAACAACAGGTACAAAAATGAAAAAATTACTAGATCAGAAAATCATTATTACCTGAAAATAAGACTGAGATGATTGATAGAAATTGCTGTTATGGTTCATATTTCATTCCCTAATTGAAATTGATTTTGACATGGGCGAACTATTCTAAATAAATACCAAAGTCAATTATTTTATACTATGATATTTGATATTTTTCACCGATCCTTCAATAAAATCCATCCCATTACCCCAAATCTTATCAATTTCATTGAAATCCATACTACTAAAACTCGAAAATTCAGATTATATATTTAAAAAATTTCAACTTCCTGCGTCAAAAATCCTGGGATTGTAAGCCAATGTTTTGTTCAAGATTCACCGAAACACTAACTGAAAATAACACTTCAAATGTTCAAAATAGTCACGAGAAATTTTACTAGAGATAGAATCACCCCTTTTTTAAAACAAAATTTAATTAATTAGAAAAATTGGAAAACTATTGCATCTCAAGTCTCGAGTTTCGTCTCTTCTTTTTTGTGAAGAACGTGTTGTGAAAATGGTTTTCTAATCCTTCTGAGCAATTAAATTTTGTATTTAAGAAAGTGGTGATTCTACCTCTAGTAGAATATCTCTTGACTGTTTTGAACAAAATTTGAAGTGTTGTTTTCAATTAGTATTTGCGTGAATTTTGAACAAAACATTGGGTTACAATCCCAGGACTGTCGACGCAGGAAGTTAAAAGTTTTTTTTATATAATCTAAATTTTCGAGTTTTGCTAGTATGGATTTCAATAAAATTGATAAAAATGGGGTAATGGGATGGATGCTATTGAAGGGCCGGTGAAAAATATCAAAGAATTTCATTTAATTAGTAAAAAACTGAGATTAGCTGCATTACAGAAAGATTTCATATTATTCGATCCTTACAAAACATAGACTTACACATGAACATGATTTTAATTGGGATGACGTTAAAATTTTGTATCATGGGAGAAATTAAAAACAGAGAGAGAGAGTTCATGGAAAAGCCATTAATTTAAAAAGAGATCTTGCGAGGTACAACAGAATTTGGGATCGAGTCATTAATTGGATACGTTGACTTTAGTTCTTTGCCAGAATTTTGAATATGTGTGAATCAATTTCCAATTAAAGTATAAAATAATTGACTTTGGTTTTTATTCAGAATAGTTCGCCTATGTCAAAATAAATTTCATTAAAGGAATGAAATATGTACCAAAACTCTGTTTTATTTTCAGGTAATAATGATTTTCTAATCTAACGATTGTTTCATTTTTGTACCTGTTGTTTTCCTATAAATTGCTCCTGATAAAGAAGTCTAAATTGGCTTCGAAACATGTTGGTCCCCAGTAATATAAAAAAGACGGAAAAAAGAAAGCGAGTGTGAGGTTGGTTTTGGTTGACTCTTTCTTTTTTCGCCCTCTTTTTTCTTTTTGTTGTACATTTATTGTGCTTTTGTCTCTACCCTACTGAAAGAAAATCTCAGATTATTCTCTGTCAAAAAAGTCAGGCCTGTTTCCAGCTGTTTGCAGGCTCGATTTGAATGATTTCGCCTCTAGAGATAGCTTGAGAGATTTGGGTCCTTTTTTACGACTTCATTTACGGCAGTCGAACCTTGAGGATACCGAAGTATGACAGTCAGTTAGATTTTAAGGTCTCGCTATCACAAAACCTTCATAAAACTAATCCTTTTTAACACTTTATAAATTATTATTTATTTATTCATAAGCATATATTTATATGTGACAACCAACATATTTATATTTATATACAGTATTCCTCTAATGTTAAATCTAAAAATATTATCTGTTTTACGTATCACGTACAGTTTACGACATACATGCAAAATATGATATATTATTAAGTTTTTAATGAAAATTTTAGATGTTTATAATTGTAAAAGTCCGTAGATTCTACTTAATTAACTTTTGAATCTCTTATTTAAAAATTGAAAAAATATGTTTTAGTTTTGAAGCTCTTACATCTGGCCGCTGCACCGCAGCTTTACTACAAGAGAATTCTTTCTACCTGGTTCGCTGGCCAGATGCCGAGTTGGGCCTCCTCTTTCAAGACAGCCACTGCAATTCCTTGCTATTCAGGAAAATTTCGATTATATTTACAAGAACAAGTTTATGAGCTTTCAGAAAATTTCTGAGGGCTACTTGGATCTTTAAAAAGTGCTACCTGGGTACTTGTAGAAAAAATCTCAGAAACTTGACTGGGCCTGAGAATATTTAGAGAATTTCCAGTGAATTTGGATTGGTAGGGTAATGAGCTGAAAAAGAGGGTAGTCTCAAAGTCTTTTTGATTTGTGAACTTTTTTGGTGTTCTTTTTTGATACACAAAAAATTTTTCACAGGAAAGTAGATTTTATTTCGATCTTTAAGAAATTTCTATGTCGATCTTTTCTTATTTTTTCTTTAGCCTTTTCTCTACCTTGTCACGAGAATCGATTTGTCCGTTGAGTGTCAGTCTTGGACCTATATAGTCTTATAGATTGTGAAATATGAACAGTAAATGAATAATGGCTATAGCCCCTTGAAGGAAAGTTACAACTTCATTTATGAAATATAGTAGAGCAAAATCATTACCTTGCCATGTCGCGTGACAACTCGGCTTGACGACCTGACAACTAAGCTGTAACCTACACGTGAAATTGAAAATCAACCACCTTGAACTGAATGAAAGCTTTCCAAGAAGTCTACAAGGCTTGTGCCAATTCAACTTGACCGTCGTTAATGACTTTCTGATTTTATGACAGTTATTGTTTTGCACTATTAACGAGAAAACTTCTGAAGCCAAAATTCTATTCAAAAGTCCAATTTCCTCTCTATAACCTAATTTAAAAAAATTTATATTGGTAGAATTGAAATTTAATCTTTTTAAAAATTGAATTAAAATTTTTTGGTGGGCTGAACCAAATTTAATGGAAAGGTGCTTGCATATGGGATTTTCTGATTGATTATAGTTGCCTGGCACCCTATGAAAGTTTTCAGACCGAATTGAAAATCATCACCTGAGCCCTTTTTTAAAAAAGACAATTTTTGTTTTATCAAAAATTATGAGATGCAGAATTTTCATACAAGTTGATGGTAAATGTTGCTTCCAAGTTGTTTTTTTATTTTTAATTTCATTTTATAGTTTTGTACATTCTAAAGAATTATAGAGACCATCATTTAAAAATTTCTTTTAAAAATCAAGCATGTCAATATATCTACTATTTTTTTTTTATTCTAGGACATCGCTTAAAATTGACATAAATTCGGAAATTCAGTGTCGGCAACTAAGTACTTGAATAAAATGAAAATGTAGTAAGTATATTGGTAAGGAAACGTCCATTAATTACACAAGAATGATTTTTGAAATTTTCGACCCTCTCCCACCCTATTGTAAGAATTCGTAAGATTTTTGTGACCCTCACTCCTTTTTACGTAAGAATATTTTTACTCAATATATTAATAGTATATAATTATTTTCACTGCAAACAAGATTTCAAAAGGTTTGAAAAATTTCCAGTGATTTGAAAGGATTTCAAGAGATTTTGAAAGATTTCAAGAATTTGAAGAAATTACCTAGTACAATTTCAGGGAAAATATAAATTTTTCAAGGGATTTTATAAGATTTCAAGGGACCTTATGGAGTTTAAACAGATTTTAAGATATTTTACGGGATTTAATCACAAGATACCGAAGGATTTTTAGGGATTTTAAGGAATTAAAGACGATTCCCGCGGATTACAAAGAATTT
The DNA here is from genome assembly GCA_032362435.1 of Melikaiella ostensackeni. Lineage (NCBI taxonomy): Eukaryota > Metazoa > Arthropoda > Insecta > Hymenoptera > Cynipidae > Melikaiella > Melikaiella ostensackeni. The sequence goes on along the minus strand of JAUMHM010000089.1, from coordinate 5,410,702 downwards.
TAAGGGATTTCAAGGGATTTTAAGAGATCGAGAAATATTTTAAACAGTCACGGGATTTCAAAGAATTTTAAAGGGTTTCAAGAGATGCCCAAATATCTCCACAAATTTTGAATGATGTCAGAGGATTTTAATTGGATTTCGAAAATTTGAAGGGATTTGAAGGATTTCAAAAGATTTAACGGAATTTCAAGGGATTCTCGATTATTATAAAGGATTTAAAGGAATTTCGAGGAGTTTTAATGGCTTTTAAAAGATTTTAATTCAAGAGATGTCAAGAGATTTGGAAAGATTTCCCCAGATTGTAATTATATCAATGAATTTTAAGACGGATTTCAAGGGATCTCGTAATATTTCGAAATATTTCACGGAATTTTAATGATTTTAACCGACTTTTAGAAATTGTAAGGGATTTCCACACATTCCAATGGATTATGTGGGATTTTCGTGAGATTTTGAAGATTTCAAGGATTTCAAAATATTTCACGGAATCTCAAAGAATTTTAAGGGATTTCCACAGTTTGTAAAAGATTTCAGGGGATTTCCAGGGAGGTCAATCGTTTTAAAGGGAATTCAAGAGATTATATATGATTTTTTTAGAAGCTTTTTGTATTGGCTTTAGAGTCTTATGAGAATGTATCATTACACGCAATAAATTGTATAGAATATGAATTTGGCTAATGTTTCCGCCTTGGATAGAGGTCCTCTTCAGTACCAGATATGTACTTAACAAATTAAGAGATCTATGGAATTCAAAGGATTTCAGGGAATTTTCACATGATCTGAAAAATTTTAAGGGATTTAAAAAAAATTCAAAAGAATTTACGGAATTTCATGAAAGGGATACACCAGACTCCAAGAATAGAATAAAACTATAAAATTAAATAAAAAATAAAACAAACAAATTTGAAGCAACATTTACAATCAACTTTTATACAAACATTTCATTTTCATTTTGTCAAACATTTCTTGCAAATTAAATTAAATTTCAAACATTTTTAAAAATCTGCGAGCTCTCTTGAATAAAAAAACTAGCATTCTGATTGTGGAAACCAAAAACATAATGTTGAAAGACTTGTTTTTATCACTAAATGACAATAGTCTTGTTTCTAATAATAAATAATATATTTCAAGATCTCGACACAGCGATATAAATACTTTTGCGAAATTCTAAACAGTCTCGTTTTGCGATTGGAAATTGAATAAAGTGATAATATATTATTAAATCCTTATCTCAATTATAATATTTGTTTGTTTTTCTTAAAGAGGAATTGTGTGGCTTTTAGAAACTCGTAAACGGAATTTATTGGACCTTGTGTTATGCATATAAAATGAATGTCAGACAAATTCTGAAGTTTCACCGGCGCACCAGCTATTTTGGTGGCCCATTGCCACAGTCGAGTACAGTAACAGCTGAGTACTTGGGAAATCGCCAACTGAGTCGTTTTTTTTGTCTAGGCATATTTCACTGAAACATGCTTTTCTTTTTTCAGAGAAAAGAGTACGTCAAATATGCGAAGGTTTTTCCACTTGCGAATACCCTGGACTTCAAGGTTCCGAGCAAGTGGTACAGGAGGGTCGTGGGATCTTTGGAAATTATTTGCGGAATCGCCATGGCAGTTGTGCCTAGTCGTACGTTTACAAAAAGAATCATTTTCTAGTCTTTATTGACTTGTTGCTCACTTCTCTTCTTCATTCTAACAGAGCTTTCTAAAAAATAAAAAAAAGTTCGTAAATATAGGGCTAGCGAAATGTTTCATAACAATTTTTAAAAAATTTTTAATCTTTAGAAAATCCTATTTTGATATATAGGAAAATGAAAGTTAAGTTTAATACTTTTGCAGTACTTTTTACAAATTTGATTTAATTTTGCTGTTAATTTCCTGTAACATTAAAAAAAGTTACAATGTCTTTTTACGAGGATAATTTATTATTTACAGTTGCAAATACTTATTGTTAGTTTAGAAAATCAATACCATTTATGAAGGAAACCTTGAACAGACAAGAAAAATAAATTTAAACCCTCAGGGGAAAAATCGATTTAATAATCCCTATATTGTAGAAACGGTCAAGTTGAATAAATTATATAAAGAACTAGATCATTCTTTCACATAATATTAGAGCAAAAATAAGAAGAATTAAACGGAACAATTTGTTTGAATTTTTTGACTGATTTTGAAAAAAAAATTAGAATCAAGAATTATTCAATAATAATTATTATTAGTAATTAAATCATTCTGAATTCATTAATTTTTGCATTTGGAAGGGAAACTGAGTTTGAAATGTTCAATTTAGAACATTTTAAACTTTTATAAATTAAATTCGAAATACCTAGTTATAAATATTGTTTTATTGTAAGGTGTGAATTTTAAAAATTAATTTAGTATTTAATGCTTTTTTGCAATTATTCTATTTTGCGGGCTTCCATATTAAAGGTGTATTAAAATTTCGAAGATGTACCAGTAGTAAATTTTGGATATTGTACAATTCTAAGTAATTTAAATTCAAAATTATTCAGTATTGAACGCCTTGGCTTCGAAATTGGCCAATTATTAAATGATCAAATTCATTAATTTTCAGTCTCTAATCCTGATAGAAATACTGAGAATCCATTGGATGACTATTAACTTGCCAAAACATTATTTTCCAATGGCGACCCGTTTTCGAAAAATTCAACTTCTTTCAAAAAAAATTTTTAAGGACTGAAATGTTTATTTATTAAATTCTCATGTAAAATTATGTAAATATAATATTTTTGTACCAGAAACTACGAGTTTTCAAGAAAATACAAGAATTTTCAACCAACAGTTGAATTTTAAACTAAAAAAGGTAAATTTTCAACCAAAGAGATGAATTTTCAACTAAAAAGATGTATTTTCAACCAAAGAGTTAAATTTTCAACTAAAAAAATACATTTTCAACCAAAGAGAAGAATTTTCAACAAGAGATGAATTTTCAACCAAAAAGATAAATTTTCAAACAAGAAAATTAATTTTCTGCAAAAAAATGAATTTTTAACAAATTCTTCAACTTTGAACCAAGCAGTTGAATTTTCGGACAAAAAGATTCTAATTTTAAATAACAAAAAATTGCGTTAATCCAAAAATACGAAATTTAACAAAAGAGCTGAATTTTCAACCAAGAAATATTTTTCAAAGAATTTTCAACAAAAAAGTTAATTTTCAACCAAATTCTTCAACTTTCAACCAAGCAGTTGAATTTTCGGACAAAAAGATTCTAATTTTAAATAAAAAATAATTGCGTTAATCCAAGAATACCAAATTTAACAAAAGAGCTGAATTTTCACCAAGAAATATTTTTCAAAAAATTTTCAACAAAAAAGTTAATTTTCAACCAAATAGTTCAAATTTCAACCAAACAGTTGAATATTTAACCAAAAAAGATGATAAAAGAAATTTCTAGCAAAAGAGATGAAGATTCAAACCAAAAAGACGAAAATGAACGAAGCTGAATTTTCAACCAAGAAAGATTTTTCAGTCAAGAAAGAAAAACAATTTCAACCAAATGTTTAAAATTTCAAGCCAAAAAGTCGAATTTTCTACAATACAGTTGAATTTTCAACCCGAAAATATGAATTTTCGACAAAAAAGTTTTGCCTACCAAATAGTTCAATTTTCAACCAAAATAGTTGAATTTTTAACCCAGAAAGAAAAATTTTCAATCAAACATTTGAACTTTTAACCAAAAGAGACTAATTTTCAAACGAAGAAGACGAAATTCAACTAAAATGATGAATATCTAACCAAAAAAATGAATTGTTAACTGCTGAAAATTCAAGAAAAAAACGGCGACCCGTTTTCGAAAAAATCTACTTTTTTCCTAATTTTTATTTTATGAATTGAAATGTTTATTTGTTAAATTCTTATGTAACAGTTGAATATTCAAATGTTAAAAATTCCACTCTTAAAAATTCAGTTTTTAACAGTTGAATTTTGTGTTGAAAACAAGTGTTAAAAATGTTATAATTACATGATTTTACATAAAAATTTAATAAATAAAATTTCAAACCATAAAATTTTTTTTTGAAAAGAGCTAATTTTTTCGATAACGAATAGCCATTGGCAAATAATTTTTTTGGCAAATTAATAGTCATCCAATGAAATCTCAGTAGGGAATTTATGAGATTAAGAAAAAAATCCCAACTCTGATCATCTCCTTGTAAGAAGCATTTCAAGTAAAAAAATCCTGAAATATTTTTTGTGTGATTTATTTAGTTACATTTTTTATTTCCTAAGATTCTTACAAACATTAATTCATTTTAGATAAGGTGAAAAATGCATCGAATGGGGTTCTACTATTCCTCATGTTGATGGCTGTCTATTCTCACTACATGGTGAACGACAAATTTGAAAGAATCGCTCCAGCGCTGGTAATATTTTAAATTTCGAAAAAATAAATTCAGAAATTAAATTTGTAAATCCCAAAGAATAAATTTTCAAATTAAATATATTTTTAACAACCGATATTCATCAAAAGAGGAAAATATTATCTTCAGGGGTCATTATACAACTTATTTCCCACCCTTCCTCAAAACATTTTTTTTAAAGAAAAATATTCAAAAGAAATTAATTTTTAACAACGGGTATCGTTCCAAAGAACCTTTTTATAAAAAGATCTTTCCTATTATCCAGAATATCTATATTCCGGAAGAATATTCAAATTAAATATTTTTTTTTTTCAAACCGGTTTACTTCCAAATAATAAGAAATCTTCTGAAAAAATTATTTTGCAGAACTTTTGAACTTAAATTGAAAATTGAAAGTAAATTAATAAAGAGTATTCCAAAAAAATCTTGTTTAAAAACATAAAGCAAATAATATTCTATCAAAGTATACAAAATACCGTAAACTGGGGCTAAGCGGCGCACCTTTAATTCTGTATTTAAAATGCGATATTACTTGTTCTAGATTTTTCAATTGAAGTTTTACAATTGATAGTTGCATGTATCTATATTTTTGACCTGGAAGAAGCAAATATCGCATTCAGAAATGTAGAATGAAAAGTGCACCCTCTTTGACCACAGGCACCGCTTAGTCCCACTTTACGGTATACAAGAAAATTTCCATTAAAAGTTCTTATCTTCCTGAAAAAAATCTAAATCGCTAAAAAATAAACTATTTTTTTTTCAATAGGTATTCTTCTTCATGCTAAGCGGTCGACTAGTGATAGACTGGCAGCTAAGACGAGAAGAATCTCAGCCCGTAACGGCCAATGGAGTAGACGACAAAACGAAAAAACAAGACTGAATAATTAAACGGAAGCTTAAGTGGATTTGTATCTTATCTTTTATTCCATTACACATAGTCACGGTCGTCAAAAATCCGACTCAGATTCCTCTGTTCTCACATCACACTACAGCAACGAAATCAATTTTGTCCAGTAAAACTTAATTTCTCCTTATTTAATTAACCCTAAGAAAATCATTCGCTACCAGGTGGAACCTGGTAGAACTCTCTCGACTGATCCGAAGGTGCGAGGCTTTTATACGAAAAAAAAAAACCAAGAATCAGCTTCGAAAGAAGTCCTAGCTACGAAATAGATATTGTAATACTTAGGATAGAAGATAGCAATACTGTCTTTCGACCAGCGATTCCTGTTGTAATTTTTATTTCTAGCTATATCGATATTATTCACATTTGTTATCTGCTTTCAACTGTGATTAAATGAATTAAAAACGAGTTATACTCGAATTCGAATTAATTAATAGGTAAATGGATAAATGATAAGTACCTATGTAGAGATAAAAAATGTACCGCAATCCGGGGTAAAGCTGACCAAAGTACCATCTTTCCACTTATCTTTGAATCTTACAATAATTCTAACACGAAACTTGTGCAAGGAACTTTCTCCTAATTAGTACTTCTGAGTTCATACCAGATTTAATAATTATTTTCTGAATGAGCCAGCATTACCCCGGTTTATGGGAATTGAATTGACCAAGTATGTATTCGCTCATCGCTGGTTTTGAGGAAAGTTTCTTTCTCGAGTTCTAAGTTTAGTTAAAGCACGCTTTGAATTTGACTGCCTAGATTAAAATTTATGGAAAGCAGGCCCTTTGGCAACTTGCTAAGAATCATGGCCAGTCATTAATTAACGCCAGCTTGAGCACAAGCACAAATCACTAACTGCCATTCGAAAGAACTTGTTCTTTTCGATACTACCTTCTTATAAAAACATAAAATATATGCTCGTGAAATTGTAATTTTGCACAAGTGCACCGCTAGGATAAATAATTGTTAAATCCAACACTGCTGTATCTATAGCAAACTTCACCGACAAATTCGGCTATTAATTAGTATAAAGAAAACGTGCTGAGTAATTAAGCACACATTAGGAATGTTCACATTTTCGATTAGGTATGAATGATTGCACGTGTATATAATTGTTATCCCTAGAAAAAATTGTACTAGAGCTGTAAAAAATTTAGTCGAATTAAAGGAAGAAGTGACTAAGGAAGAATTTGCGAACCAATATTTGCTTTTTATCACCGTTAAAGATAAGAGTTGTTAAGATATTGTCACAAGTTTCTCTGCGCTCTTGGTGAGTGATTTGGAATTGAAATAAGTAATCATTTAATTGCAAACTTTTAATGCTCTGATGTCTAAATTGCCTGGGAATTAAAATCAAACTTTACATATTAGAATAGGTAGGTATTTAACAAAAATGTGCGAATGTCAGATTCCCAATTGCGCATCTGAAGAAGGAGAAACTAGGAGAATATGAAATGTATTCGATGTCCTTTCAATAAAAAGCATAACGTGATATTTAGTTTCTTCGTTCATAAATATCCTTTATTTCTCCAAATAAAAATCTACTCTGCACGTCTACCTAATTAATAAAAATGCAGAAGTATTCTACGACTATAAATTTACTGACATAGACAAGTTCTTAAATCTAAGGTGACGTTATTTACAAGCGTTATGCTATCTTCCCTGAAAAGCACGAAATTGTGCTATAAAAATATATTGCAACCTCGACGAATTGTCAAATTATCGTCGGAATTAACTCAAGTCTTAAGCTTTTAGGTTTAGTAAGGATTTGTAAATATTAGTTAAATAAATGTAGACTCTTTAGGAGTTTTTCAATGTGTTCTTGTAACTCGTAGTTTCGCGTGGAGTACTTGCGACTTGACTTTTTGACTTATCGAGTTTTTTATTTTCGTCTTGTCGATTGTGGTACGAAAGCTGTGAGTGAAGCATTTTTAAGCAACTTGATTGGACATCAAGCTCAGGGCATCTCTTGGCCGGTCGTCAGAAGGTGAAGAGCTTTTCGAAGATTCATCACCGTTGTAGGCACGTCATCGTAATTCAAGGCACTCCCAGCCCATTTTATTAACTTCTGAGCCTTCGTCATTTGTTCCAGGTTCAAAGTTACTCCTCCTATTTTTTGCAATATATTTTTTTTTAATAAATCTAAGCTTTAGGCTTCATTCTAACCAAGGTATTTCGAATTTCATTAGCAGAGTGGCCATGCAGATCCTTTCACAGTTTATTCGCAATTTTAAGAAATTATTCCTCTGAATTCTAATTAAAAGGCTTCTTATGTAACCGTTTATCACTATCGTTTTTTTCAATAATGATGAAATCAGCATGAAGTTAGAACCTTTTTCGAGACAAACGTCTATACTTTTTCAAAAAAGGATTATTAACATAAAAATCGTTTCTCAAATATTCCAGATACTATTCTTTATGTTTTGAAATTGTTTGAATTACTCAAAATTCATGAAAATATAATGAAATATGTTGTTACAAATGTCTTCGATATTGCTTTAAAACATTTGATATTCCTTCAGAATGTGTAATCGCTTATAATTTGATAGAATTATGTTTTTTAAATAATTTTTTATAATAAAGACATAATAAAGCAAAAGAAAAAGGCGTGATATTCTACTTTGAAAAGCAATTAGTTACGAAGCTTTTGAAAATATAATACAAACTTCGAATGTATTATGATACTATTAAATGAAACTTGTAAAATTCAAAATAAATATAAACAATTCCAAGTAATATTTTTTAGAATCTTGGAAGCTTGTTTAATATTTGAAATTATATAATTTAAACTAAGTATAGTATTTAGATTTCTAAGCAGAATATCAGAGAATGATCAATTTCACAATTCACAAATAAAATAATTTATGATACATAAAAAAACAAAAAGTAAAAGAGTAAAAGTAAAGAATTTCCAGTTTTGTCAAATTTTGTGGAAATTGCACAGAAATTTGCTAAAATACCAGAAATTCTAGGAGAATTCCATGAAAATTCTAAAGAATTTTTCTTGAATTTCAGAGACATACCATCAAATACATTCCACATAAATATCACAAAATATAAGAAACAAAACAAAATTCACTTCTCGATCATTTTGTTTAGTTTCAAAAATCAAATCAAAACCTCCTAATATTTAATTTTCGAAATAGAGAAATCTTATCAGTAATGAAATTTTCAAAAAAGTTGGGACTCCTTGTACAATTTATAGTTAAAAAACAATGCAAAACTTTTTGCTATTTTTTTGTTACAAAAGAGAAATTATTTTGAAGACTAGAACAATTAATATTAAATTTTCTGTCATAAACTGTCCAGATTCATAGTCCAGTGGCCAACCAGAATAGTTATGTTGCAAACATATCGCTCAGCTTTATGCAAACATTTATAAGCATTATATTCTTTTTTTAATAATAAGAAATACGAATACCCTGATTAATATAATATTAGTTTCTTCATGATCGATTCTACCATTTTCGATTGATTGCTTGATTAATTGTAAAATGATATATCAATGTTTTGGCAGAAAGTCCTTAAAAATGTATAGTTTACTATTTTTGTGAACTCACCCTCTGTTTTCAAGTTATTAAAGTTTTCAAAAGATGGCGGCTTTTCATTACCCGAATTCGTTGGAGTGGGGACTGGAATGTAGGGATTTGGATCTACTGGAACAGAATTTTTTCGTTCAGGTGGAATATTCAAAGGCTTTGGTGGTATGACATTCGAACTAGAACTACTTGGTACTGAAGGAAAACCAAACGCGTCCGTACTTGTTGGTGGAGTTGGAACGCCGGAATCTGAAACTAAAATAATCAGATTCTTTACCATTTTTAATATTATAAAATAAAAATCATACATTCGGTGTGCTTGAAAAATTGTTGGCCAATAAAAACGAACATAATTCACAATCTTAACTCAATTCAAGACTTTTTGTCCCGAAAAAATTATTATGAGAGTATTTCATCTTCATTTTTGAAAATTACTGGACCTTCAAATTTTAAAAGCGTGTTTGCTACTGTGGAAGCGGATGAGAAAGAATAAGTAGTAAATTTTTTGAAAGACATAGACGTAAATAAATATTAAACATCATCTCATCTCATTTTGCAATCATATTTGCAAAACAGTTTTGTATAATGATTTATGACACACAGACCGAAGCAGCGAGTGTATAATGTAAAGGCATCGAGTGAGTTAATTAATAATGACATATTAATATAAAATTACATAAATAAATAAGTTTAGATGAGAACGCGTGCGAAGTCAGTGCATGACTTTAGCTCTGCTTGATCAATCTTTTAAAATGCTTGATTAATCTAAATACCTTCCTCGTATTCCGCATCGGCAGCTATTAAAAATACAAAACATTTAATTATTTATTTGATTAATAACAAGAATTAGTTTTACTTTACACTTGTTTTTTATTACCTGGTTCAGGTTCTTTCGCTGAATTATTTTCCTCTTTATCCCGATTTTCCTCAGCTAAGCAAAAATTTTATTTTTGAGTCATTTAAACTGATAAATATTGAATATTTATTGAGATATTTAAATTGCCTTCGTCGGATTCTTTATCCGGAATTTCCTTGGCTATAAAAAAATCATTTCGTGAAAATTTAGAAGGATTTCATAGTATTTTTAGACGTCCCATTTAATTATGAATTTTTAGTAATTTACCTTCTTCAGGTTCTTTATCTGGATTTTCCTCCGCTAAGCAAAAATTTGATTTTAGAAAATAATTTAAACTGATGAATATTGAATATTTAATAAGTTATTTAGATTACCTTCGTCGGATTCATTATCCGGATTTTCCGTGGCTATTGAAAAAAGTATTATTAAAAATTATTTTATCATCTGATTAAACCTTTTATTTATTTTAAATACCTTCTTTCTCTGGAATATTTTCTTCAGCTATGAAAGAAGCTTACTTTTAGAGAATATTATTTTAACAATGTTACTGCGTGATAAAATACTTTTTCTATAAACAACTTTATTACTCTAATTATTAATCTATTAATCCAATTCAGTTTTACCTTCTTCAGATTCTTTTTCCGGAGTTTTTTCTTCGGCTAAAAATATTATGAAGAATAATAAATCTATTAATTTTAAATGAATTTGAATTTTTATCTTTTTTCTCTTCGCCATAAACTATAAACAATATTCAATTTCTTTATAATACAATTTCACGGATTTACTTTCGTTATTATCTATTTATGAATTACTCATCGATACCATGCTGTATGAAAAATATTTGGCAAAGTTTACCTTGATTTTCGTTACTCTCGTCCGAATTTTGATCGGGCTCAATATTTGATTTCTCTATTATAAAATATTGCAATTAATGTAATTCGCAATGAAAATAGCCTAAGTTATAGTAAAATTACGTAAAAAGTATTCACCTGCATCAGTTCCAATATCAAGAGACATCAAATTGTCAACTGTATAAATAAAATAAGGAATTACAATCCAGAAAATGTACTCTAATGAGTTGTACTTTCTAGAATGTCACTTCTTCAACTATTCTTAATCTACCCGCGGCAAGTAAAGTGCAAAATGAGATGGTGAAAGATTTGTATAAATAAAGAGGACCTAGAGGAAACTACTGACTTCTATCGAAATTAATTTTAAATCTAAAATAGAAAATAAAAAATCTTGGTCCTATCTCAAAATTAGCAGTATAATAAAATGAAGAAATAAATGCTTATGATTCCGAATTCGAAAGAGATCTAAGTGAAAAACGATTGTATACTTCATTTCGAAAATATGTCATAAATATTATCAAAATAAGCTTTAAATTAGAATTATAATATCAAGAATCTTTTAAAATTCTCACCAGATCCTTCATCTTCTTATCCTTCTTGCTTCACCGGACCAGCGACCGGAGTTTCTCCATTTTTCAAACAATTATGGATATAAGCAGCTTTCCATTTCGCATACTTCCTATTTTGCACAGCTTCTTCCGTCAAATCTCCAAAGGTTGTGATGACATCATAGAGAAGTCCAGCAGTGTAAAAACTTTGGATGGTACTCTTTTCAAAATTAGAATTCCGATCATTGTGATCAGCATACATAAAAAGCTTCAAAGCCCAATTTTCCAAATGAGCTTGAGCTGCTACGTTGTTGGTTATCGCCTCGTTATCATGCAAAGCCTTTTTGGTGGCCTCTAACCAATCCATTAACTTCATCAGAAAATTTGTCTCTTCGGCAGTTTTTGTCGAAAGTTTCAAGCCTGTTTGAAGCGCGTAAAGCCGACCTAAAAGAAGAGATTTCTCAATAACGGAATCAGACTCAAATTCATAATCATTTCTTGTTTCTAATCTTTAACTGATTGTAAAGTTTATCACAGCTTGCACAAGATTAGGAAATAAACATAACCTCTACTAACACCAATAACTAACGACAGGATCGCGTTGATCATGCTCCGCAGCGATTTTTAAATAATGCTGAATGCTCTTCAAAGGCGCAGGAGTTGGAGGCAAGGCTGGCCCTGACATTTTTGCATTTATTTTAACTAGAGATATGAGAGATACTTTATTTAAATACAGATTGAGTCAAACTACGTCAAACCGTAAACTGTCAAACTATATCGATAGTTCGATGTGCCAAAAGAATGTAAGTCGCCATTTTGATATCTCGAAACTATTGAATTTCGAATGTTTATTTTTTCTTTCTATTGAAAGAGGATTATTTATTTAAAGCTTTGATTTTTGTGTGATCAAAAGGTTTATACAGTTATAATTATTGGAATAACTAAAATTGTTATGTCTGAAAGATTTTAAGTTTTCAACTTAATAACATGTGCCAAATGTCGAATGTGGTTCTAGGTTAGGTATTGTTCATCGTGTCATAATCACGAAGTGCTTTCAATGTTTCTAAAAAAAATTGTGTTCAGAATGCATAGAGAAAAAAGGGGAGATAAATAAATAATTGTTCTCAGTCAACAAATTATACAATTATTCCCTTTGCCCTATGAAGTTCTCTGAAATTTCATACGAAAAGTTGCGAACACAACCATAAAAACATTTTCGTATACTTTTAGAGTTTTTCGTAATTTACTAATTTTTGACGTTTTTGACTGATAGTTTTAAATAAAAGGGCTACAGTTGTTCAAAAATAGAAAATGGCTAACGATAACAAGACGAGATTATCGAAATCTATCCTGGAAATGAAAGTAAGTCGAAAATAAAGTTTTCCTAACCTACAAATATTTAACATTCTAAAAAATAATTTATTTCTTCAGTTTATGAAAAGAACTAAAGATAAGGTAGAAAAGCAGATGTATCAAGAGGAAGGGGAAGAATATTTTGGTAGTCATCTCACCCCCTACATGAAGCAACAAACGTAAGTTTCTTATTTTTAAACATTTATTTCTATAGTTCTTAAAATTAGGAAACAAAATTGTCATTCATGTTTAACTAGGGTGACCATCCGTCTGCGACTTTTGTCTTACAGGGTTTTTCACTTTGCTCGGGTTTTTGGAAGTATAGTATTTTTTAGTTTTTCAATAGAAAAAAATATTGCCAAATAAATAGTAATTTTATTAATAATCGGTGGGGGAATTGTATTGACCCTTAATAGTAAAATTCGTAAGGAATGTT
>JAUMHM010000089.1:5370788-5397731 GCA_032362435.1 Melikaiella ostensackeni | reverse complement strand
GCAAACATATATTTGGTACTAGTGTAAAGTTGGCGCCCCAAACTAGAAATATCTATAACTTTTAAAATTTTAACCGACAAACGTCAAAAGTTGACCACCAAACGCCGACAAACGACCGACAAACGATTACAAAAAGAAAAAATTGGATATTTCAAAGTTGGTGAAAGTTGGGGTGCCATCTTTACAACGGTCCTGAACCGTGGATCGGCGGCGCATCTCTTGGCTGCGCAGATACTCAAACTGTTTAACATAACCTATAAATACACAGGAATAACATTTGCGCAAACGCAGCCAGTCCGCGGTCTAGCAGCTCTGAAGTATGAAGTTGCTTTAAAAGCGGAAATGCGTCATTGTGTAAAACGCAGTCGATGCAAAAATTGCGTCTCTCTCTTCCGGTTCAAGAAGACATAAGTTCGCCTGTGCGAGTTGAGTTAAGTACAATATTTATTAATTAAAAACTCGTTAGAAATGGCCGTTGGCGACCTTAAGACTGACCAGGGTGTCAAGGATTTGAACATCTATCTCGCAGAACGCAGTTACATCGAAGGGTGAGTTTACTTCGGTTATCTTTCAAAGATTTGCGGCACACGTGCTCCGCATGTCGGCATCTTGTATATTCCAAATTACAGAATCCTTTCTATTTTCCTTTATTTGTATGATGTCTCAAAAAAATGGGCAAAATTCTGCATTTTTAATGTTTTCCCAACTGTCACATAACCTCTCAGCTGATGCCAATCTTTCGTCAAAAAAGTTCTTATCTCCCTCTAACGTTCTTGTCAAGGAATCCATACATAACCTATCTTTGTCAGATCGCGTAGTTTTATTTTATTGTCAGATTAAAATTCCTGCAAGTTTTCAGTATTTCTTTCGGTTTTAAAATAAATGTGTGTTTTTCTTTAGCTTTTTTCTTTGAGTCTGAGAGGAGTCAGGTTATGATTGGGAGGTTGGGGATATAGAAATTTAATGCCCTTTTTTAAAAAATCATAATTTAGTGTATTTATGTAGTACCAGTAATAATTCTTATTCATGTGAATTCACTAGTTTGAATAGAATTGGGTAACTCTGAAAATTATGAAAAACTTTTAGAAAATGTGAATGTGGAAACTGGAGTATTTTATAGGTGTCAAATATTTTGCCCCAGGAAAATCGACTACTTAACCAATTATTTAGGCATCTATACAATCTTTCAATGCTATACCAAAATTTGACAATGATGCAAGAAATTGTTGTTAAATTAGTCTGCGACCAGTAGACTATGTTGAAATTTAATAGAATTTACTGAATTTTTAAAAATATAGACCTCGAAGTTTTCCAAAAGTCGACCTGAAAAACCTGGAAAAGTCTCAGGCCTCGGACCCACGAAACTATTGACACTTTTTGACATTTCTTTTTTAATAATGCAACTATTTTGCGACTATTTTAAAATAAATGACACTAATTCTACTATTTTCTCAAATTTCTCGCTAATGCAACTATTTTCTTCACTTTGCCTTTGAACATATTTTCAAACTTCTTCTCTGATTGTCTAAAATAACATTGCCATCTCAAAAATCGCTATTTCCCAATATTTCAAGGGATTTCAAAATTTTTCAAAACATTTGCAGAGATTCTAAAGATTTTTCAAGGACTTAGTAGGGTTTCAAAGCTTTTAGTTTTGATCGTTTGATTTTTGTTTTTTTCGTAATTTCAAAGATTTTTATATTTAAATTTGAATGTTGGAAGTTATAGAGAAATTTAAACTTTGATTTACTCTGAATTTAATTTCTTTTTTTCTTTTATGGAATCTTTTAATTTCTTTTGAAATCCTGTGAAACGCTCAAATATTGTAAAATTCCATCCAATCCCTTAAAATTTTTTATAATCCTACAAGATTCTTTGAAATCTCATGAAATTCCTGGGAAACTTTTCAAGGGATTTTAGGGGGTTCCTGAGGATTTGAAAGGTTTAAACATTTTTAAAGGAATTTTTCGAAGGATTGTACAATATTTGAGGGATTTTAAAAATCTCAAAGGATTTTAAAGAATATAGCGTATTTCAAAAGTTTCCGAGGAATTTCATGAGATTACAATAAGTTTTACAATATTTAAGGGATTCATAGGATTTCAAAAGAAATAAAAATATTCCACAAGTAAAAAAAAATTAAGAAATTGAATTCAGTATGAATCAAAATTTAAATTTCTCCATAACTTCCAACATTCAAATTTAACTACGAAATTCTTGGAAACTAAGCATAAACGAGAATCTAACGATCAAATTTGGACAACACACTCTTAAATGTCTCGATTCAAATTTAAAAAAAAATGAAATGAGAGGAAATAAAAAGAAAGCAACCTCCAATTCCCCTTCCTTCTCTTTTTCTATCGTCATTTTTAATTTTATTTTTCTAAGATCACGATCAAAAAACATTTATAAAAAATCTACCAATGAACACCGAAACGTTAGCACATTTTTTGTAAATGTTTTTTGATTGTGATTTGAAAAAAGGACGATAGAAAATAAGAAGGAAGGTGATCTGTAGGTTCCTTTCTTTTTCTTTCCTCTTTTTCTATTTTTTTTTAAATTTAACTGCAGAGTCATTTAAGAGTGTGTTGTCCACATTTGATCATTAAATTCTTGTTTTTTTCTTAATTTCCAAGAATTTCGTAGTTAGATTCCATAAGATAATAAGGATTTTATATAGATTTAGAGGGATGTAAAAGAATTGGAGAGTTTTCCATGGATTTCAGAGGACTTCAACATAATTCAAAGGTTTTACATAGATTTCAGTAGATTTCAATAGTTTTCAAGAGTTTTTAAGGGGTTTCAAAGCTTTTCGGGTATTATAAAATATTTCAAGGGATTTCAAGGGGCTTTATTAGATTTCTTGGGATTTTAGAGAATTTCAAATATTTCATAATTTTGGGTGAAATATTGAAATATATTACAGATTTCAAGAAGTTTGACGGGGTTTTATTCGATTTTTCTGGGATTAGTAGGGATTTAACAAAATTTAAGGTATTTTGTCAATTTTAAGGGTATTTCAAAGAATTTTTAAGACTTTGGGTATTTTAGTGGATTCCAAGGAATTAAACGAGATTTCAAAATTTGTAAGGGTGTTCAAAGAATTTTGTAGGATTTCAGAAAATTTTAAAGGATTTTAAAAAGGTATCCAAGATGTCAATGATATTTAAAAGATTTCAAGGGACTCCAACGGATTTATAGAGAATTGTAGGGAATAAATGAAATGAAATGTCAAGGGATTTCTAAGGAATTCATACGGATTTCAGAGATTTCAAGGGATTTAAACAGATTGACGAATTTTCCAGAAATTACAACAGATTTCAGGTGTTTTTTAAGGACTTTAATGGATTTCAAAGCTTTTAAGGTTTTCAAAAAGATTCGAAAGGATTTCATGCGATTTTTTGGAGATGTATGCTGTATACTAGATTTAAAAAATAGTTAACCCCTCGATTTAATGTTTAAAAAATTTCATGACACTATTTTGCTAATATTTTTCCAAATTAATGCTACTATTGACACTATTTTGAAAACGGAATTCTGTAGCAACCCTGTCCTCAATTTTTAAATTGAGCTTTCTTAGGCGTTTGTAATTTTGTACCCAGGCATCTAGAAGAATTATTAACCAAATAATACCTTTTGTCATAGAATTTGTATGAATAAGTGTACTAATTATATAAATGAATTTTGTTTCAGGTATCAACCAACTCAGGCTGATGTAGCAGTCTTTGAAGCTCTTGGAAAAGCCCCAAATCCTTCGAACCCACACGTTGTTAGATGGTACAATCACATCAAATCCTACGATCTTAAGAAACTACCTGGGGAAAAGAAGGCTTCCATTTTGGGAAGTGGAGCTGCTCCAGCAGGAGGAAAACCTGCAGCCGAAGAGGAAGACGATGTCGATCTCTTTGGTTCTGATGAAGAGGAAGACGCAGAGGCAGCGAAAATCAGAGAAGAGAGATTAAAGGCATATGCTGAAAAGAAGTCCAAGAAACCTGCCCTTATTGCCAAGTCCAGTATCGTCATCGACGTGAAACCATGGGGAGATGAAACAAATATGGAAGAAATGGAGAAGGCAGTCAGGTCTATCGAGATGGACGGTTTGGTTTGGGGTGCCTGTAAGTTTTCAAAAATTAAATGAAAAATAACTTTTTCACATTAATAATATATTATAACAATTGGGTTACTGTAGCGTAACTCAGGATACAAATTATTGAATTGTCGTCCTTTTCTTTCAGCAAAATTCGTTCCTGTCGGCTACGGTATCAGAAAGTTACAGATCATGTGAGTCGTAGAAGACGAGAAAGTGTCTGTAGATTTACTTGTTGAAAAAATCCAAGACTTTGAAGATTTTGTTCAATCCGTTGATATTGCTGCTTTCAACAAAATTTAAATAAGTCTCTTTACTTTTACTATCGAATTAATAAATATTAATTGTTTCTAGATTGGAGTTTTACTTTGGATTCCTTGAGCCTTCGTCTAGTTAATTTACTTTTTTAGAGGTGTGAGTCATTTTTAAATAAATAAATGTATTATATAGTTTCAAGTTTTGTTTATTCACAACTAGGTTAATTAAGATAAATAAGTTTTGTTATATCGTGGGAAACAATCCGTGCATTCGGTTCAATCTAATTTTGTTTTAGGAAGTACATTTTCTGATTAATACCGATTATTCAGGAAACCAAGATTAGAAATGCTTGAATAGTTTAAAGACAAAATATAATTTCTTACAGAAATTTCAAACAGAAAACATTTAGAATTAGAGACTCAATTTTTCGAGCTTTAAAACAATTCATTTTTTATTTGCTTGTCAAATTATTGAAGTTGACAATATTGGAATTTAAAATAAAACATTTCGAATTCTCTTAGTTTGATTTTAATCCAAATAATTGTACATTTGTGAGTTTTGAAATTAATTCAAGAATTAAAAAGAATTTATACGAATCACCAAAATAGACGGTAGTTGAGAAATACAGGGCTTTTAATTTTTAATTTAAAATACTTTAAATTCAGAAGAGTTCAGGGTTTTTTCCATCTTATTTCGCCAAAGTCGGTTGTGACCTAATTTCTAAAAATTTTGATACCTAGCTATAATAAACTTTAATGTTGTTTTAAACTAATTTATGACATAACTTTATCATATGTCTATTTTTATTTAGAAATTTGATTTTCAAAATGTAAGGGTGAAGACAAAATAATGTCGCATTTATATGCATTATAGAATAGAGAAAAACTCAAATTCTACAATGTAAAATTGAATTGAACGAAATCAGACGTATTCAACAGTTTTTAAACTTTCATATAACATAAGCAAAAGTAACTTTAATATGTTATAATGGGCGAAATGTGTATTTTAAAAGTAACTAAAACGACCATTTTTCGACACTTTCGAAGCGTTATTAAGTTCACAGTGTTTAATTTTTTAAATTAAAACTCATCACTTCATAGAGTTCATTTTTAGCAAACTTTTTAGAATTTGAGCCATTTTTTTTCAATTTCTGAAGCTCAAATAAATAAAATTGCACATTTTCGAATTCTGATATTTTGGACGGCTTAAAAGTATAATAATAAAATTACTCTTCCATTCGTATCGCTTTCTTATAATTCAACCTCATCAGGACTTTTTATCATTTTAGATTAAAGAGATTAATATGAAAAAAATTTAAGAACAGATTAATTAAATCCTTATTTCTTGGTCAATTCAGAATGAAAGAGAGACTTTTTGTTATTTTCTTCCATTTATTCAGCACAGAAATTAAAAACTGAAAGTAACAACTAAAAATTTGAAAACTTCATCTTAGTTTAGTTACAGTAAAGAAAAATGTTATCTCCTTCTTTTGCATATATGGTGTAAAATATTGTTAACGGATTTTTTATAAACATTCAAAATTAAAATTTATTATTAAAGGCAGAACGAATTCCCTACTTCTTCAGACCAGATTAATTTCAATTTTTTGATATCTTGATTGGATGTTTCCTTAAAAAAATATTTATCAGGAATTTCGATTCCATCTCACGATTAATCGATAAACTGAACTCATTTTGTGTCTTATCGGGATGTTATGAAGGTATATATACTGATTTCAAAATCGATGACCAGTTGTCAAGAATTTTTTAAACAGTGTTTGCTTCTTGGATAAAAATATTATTCAGAATGGAAATTAGTAAAAAATTCGCGATTAGTGTTTGCCTAATGGCTACTTTTGTTTCCGGTAACTTAAACATTTGACTCTTTATTTATTTATTCATAGAAATTTAGACTTCTGAAAGGGTCTGTCTGCTTTTGGATTTTTAGTTTTCCTTTCTTTCTTGTAAACAAATAATATTTCTGTAATTAAATTGTTGAAAAAGTTTGTGTAATATACACTGGAACCTCTATTTAAGTGCCCTCCACTTACCGCCTTCCGAGAATTTCAGCCGGCTCGCATTCGTCGAAGAGGGGTCCAAGGACTCGAGAGAGAGGCGCGTGAGCTCAGCGGAGTTACGCAATTGCCCTCGACTATTTACATGGTAAAAATTCTTGGAAGAGCCTCATGGTCATAGCGAGCCATACCAGAGACCCTCTCTGAATCGAGGTTTCAGTGTATATTTTAATGTTGATAAAATGGAAGGAAATTATTTTCAAAAAAGTAATTTAATTTTTCATTATTATAACGCAATCAAATAATAATTTTAGGAATGCCAAATAAGGTGGACGAACAAAAAAATATTGTATCCGCAAATTGCTTACGATGCATTTGCGTCGCTTCAACTGGTTGTGATTTAGATGCGAAGTGCAGTGGACCTGTTTGTGGTCCATATCGTATTAGTTTGGGATATTGGATAGATGCTGGTAGCCCCAGAGTGGAAGATAATTATAATGGTGTCCAGGATGAAGATTTGCTGAGCCATGATTCTGATAGAGACGATCAAGGTAAAAAGCTTAATTGTTAATTGTTGGTTTGGTTGGTTGATCCAAATTGGTTAAAAATTAATCCGACACAAATCGATTCAATCCCAATCAATACAAAACAATCCGAACCAAATTTTCAATCCGAATGAATCCGAACTCGGATTGAATCGGATTCATTCGGATTGACAATTTGGTTCGGATTGAGTTGGATTGATTTTTGACCGATTTGGATCGAACGAAAATCAGAACTTTTTTCGGATTGGTTCGGATCGATTCGTATTGGTTCGGACACAAATTTCGGAATAATTCTGAATGACTTGGAAGAAATTCCTATCTAAAACTTACGCTAGGATCCGGCTCTATATTACCGACATTTTTTTGGGAACATTTCACGGAAATTCATTTTTGTTTTTGTAATTTTGTAATTTTGAACGTGAGTTGTTAAAAAAAAATGTCGGTAAGGTAGGAATCTCCGGCTCGCACTTATGCACTCGCCTACGACTCGTACTGAAAACATACACTCTCCGAAAAGGTCCCTCTTTTTCCTCTTGGTGCATATGATATTTTTTACAGCAAATGCATGATTTCAGGCACGATTAGAACACAAGTATGATTTTTGCTCATATGGAGGAATAATGGAAATTTTATTTTTATTTTAATATGAATTTAGAAAATTTAGATAATTTTAAAAATTCCTGAAAACTTCAAAAATCATAAAAAATTGGAAAAATTTTGAAATTTTAAATTAAATTAAAAATTAAAATTTAAAATTTACAAAATTTATAGTAATTTATGGTAAATTATGGTAATTTATCGGTGATGTACGGTATCTTATCGCTTCGGGTTGGTCTAATCTGTCAACGCGATCAACTAATCGCTTCTTAATTTTCATTATTCACGCTTGAAGTTACTTTTTACTCCCTAGGGAGCAAAAAGTACTTTTTCCTCCCCAGGGGCTGAAAAGTAAAACTTTAGCCCCGCTTCATAGGCATTGAAATGGGCTGAAATTAAAATCATGCACGTGTTGTAAAAATTTATTTCTTGTCTAATTGATAAGTTTCCATAATTTTATTTTTTGGGGCGTCAAAAATATGAACTCAAACAGCATTAAAGACCAATACTACTTAAATTCACAATTTTTTATTATTTTCTATATTTCAATCTTTTACTCTTTTAGCTTTCTGCTTCTCTTGAGGCCATGTCATACTTACCCGGTTTCTACCATACCGACACTTTTTTCATTACCTTACGTTCACATGAAATGAGATATCGAGTTAAAAATTTGGGGAAATAAAGGGCACTAAGAAAATTTTGTATGATTCCACATTTTCAGAATTACAAAAATAAAATTTTCCAAAAAATGTAGGTAAGGTAGGAATGAGGTAAGTATGACATGGCCTTAATAAAAAATTATTATGCTAATTATCTAGAGAGTGTCTCAAAAAAAGCGTTTGGAATTTCCGCAATTTCAAGTTCTGGGAATTGGAAAAGTCGTCCCGGAAGTTTCATGAAAAATTTGTTGTGTAGAAGATATGGCGATTCCAAAATCAATAAAACTGTATGAGAATTTTTTTAAATTCCGGGACGTTTTAATGAATCAGTATTGAGATATATTAAAATCGATAAAGATATATTCAAAGAAATAAAGTAAAAGAATTATTTGCACTTTTGCAGAATATAAAAATTGTGCCAATGATCTGAAATGTGCTTCTCGTGCTATTGAAGCCTACATGCAGAGATATGCTACGGTACGTAAATTGAATATTTTATTTTTTTAAAATTTTAAATTTAAGAAAAAAATTAGTAAAATTAGGCAGCAGACGCGTACAAAAAAGGGTTTTCTAGCCTATTAAGTCGTTAATAAAGTCGTTCAGATCTCTCCCCTCCCCTTCTGGCACTTCCCCTCGCCACCCCTTCCACCCTTCTACTTATTTCCCCTTCCACCCGTATCCTTTCCCCCTCCCACCCATCTCCCTATTTCACCTCATTTCCCCTCACTTCCTCTCATTTCTTCGCACTTCCCCTCTCTTTCCCTAATCCTCAACCCCTCACTTTCCCTCTTCAAACAACTCTCATTTTCCCTCATTTCCCTTCATCCTCTAACCCTCACTTCTCCCCATTTTCTCTTACTTCCCCTAATTTTCCCTCATTTCCCCTCAGCACTACCTCTCACTTCCCCTCATTTCTAATCATCCTCCGCCCCTCACTTTCACTCTTCAATCACGCCTCACTTCCCCTCATTTCCCCTTACTTCCCCTCACTTCTCCTCATTTCCCATCATATTCCCTCACTACCCCTTTTTTATACGTCAGACGGACACCCGACCGAAACCAGAAGGATTTCTGTCCGGGGCTACGAAACCCTGAAAAAGGAATTGATTCAATTTAAAATAATGATTAATTAAAAATTGGACGGATTGTATAATGAAGTATATTTTTTTCACTTATAACTTAGATTTATTTTTTATTGTCAAAAATAACGATTATTATTATTAAATCAAATCAAAAGTTCCAAATATTTATTGTTCGGAATTTATTTCTATAGGATTGTGATGGAGATGGCAAGATAAATTGTGATGATTTTGCTCGAATTCATCGTCTTGGTCCAGGAGCCTGCTCCCAATCGTTGGATAAAAAATTCGAAAGAGCCTACAAAAAGTGTATAAAGAATCATCCTGATGGGTTTTATTAAATTACTCATTATTCTTTAACTTGAGAAGAATTTTTTTTATTTGTTTTAATACTAATAACTTCAAAGAATTAGAAATAATCGTCCATGTCTATTTAGAAAAAAGAAACCTATTTTCTTAACTGTTGACATTTTTTTTTAATCCTGCGAATCTTTTTATTTCTTTAAAATTATTTAATATACTTAGATGTAAATATCGAATTGGTCTCCCTAGTTGTGATTATTTTTTGATTATACTTTTAAATTAAAAAATGTTCAATTAAAGCGTTCAATATTAAATAATTTAGAATGTTTGAATTATTTAAAGGATTTAATTCAAAATCGTTCAATTTCAAACGCTATTTATTTATAATTATACAATTGAAAAATATTCATTTCGTACTGAATATAAATAGTTGAATAATTGATTCCGAAAATGTTCCATTTTGAAGTTTTTGAATTTGAAATTGTACAATATTGAATGAAGTACAAATAATCCAATTGAATTAGAGGATTCAGTTAAAAATTGGTCAATTTCAAACGTAATTAATACGAAATTGTATAATTTTTCCAGTTCGAATGAGAAATTGTTCAATTTTGAATAAGATAATTTTTCTCGATTCAAATTTGAATCAATTCGATGTAAAATTGTTCAATTTCAAACGTAAATAATTTGAAATTGTCTAATTTTTCAGTTCGAATCAGAAAATGTCCAATTTTGAATACATTAGTGTTTCACGATTGAAATTTCGGTTTCGGGTATGGCCTGCGATGGCCGTGAGACTCTTCCAAGAATTTCTATGGCGTAAACAGTCAGGGCCGTATAAACCATTTCCAGCAGGAATACATAACATTAATTCACTGTATTTTGTACAAATGTAGATTTTTGTTATCATAAAAGATGGACCTTTCTTATTAATGAAGACTCCGTTGCGCTCATTGCGCCTCTCCCTCTAGCCTTTGGACCCCCTCATCAATGAATGCGAGCGGGAGGAAATTCTAGGAAGGACTTCAATCCAGATGGCGACAAAAATGACGGTAAAGTAGAAATCGGTTAAGTATTACATGGCCATAAGGCTTGAAAATTAAAATTTACAATTTTTGAACGGTCCATTTAAAGTATTTAATTCTGAGCCTTAATGGCATGTAATAAGTATCCGATTTCTACTAGTGTCTCCAAAATAAATGTCGGTAAGGTAGGAATCGGATAAATGTTATATGCCCTTATACTAAAAAAAATGTCCTCAAGACAAATCTAAAGAAACAGAGGAGAATTGGCATGAAGTGAATGAAATTCATGGAAAAAATGGAGAATGTGACTAAGAGTGACCTTCCGAAAAAGTTTTTTATTAACATGAATAAAATAAACATTTATATCTGTGCATTTGAAAAATGTTTAATATTCTCAATGGAAAAATGAATATTTATGAGATTTGAAAATCAATTTTTTAAAATTCAAGCCTTCGAAATTAAATAATTTTAAAGCCGCCATATAAATTAAACGGTTTTAGAATCAGGCTTTTAAATCTACATGATTTTAAATTTGAAAATGTTTCAAATATTCTGTTGGTAAAATATTGAAGAATATGATAGAGGCAGTGGATAACATTAGTCTAAAAAGGAATCGGATTAGATTCTATTAGATTCTTCTACAAATCAGATGAATTTTTAACCAAAAAAGAATGATTTTCTAACATAATTGTTTAATTTTGAACAAAATAATTAAGTGTTCAACCAAAAAATTGAATTTTCAAATAAAAAAGATTAATTTTCAACCAAAAATGGAATAATTAAATTTTCAGTTACAAAAATGATTTATAAACCAAAAAATGAATTTTGAAATCAAACGATGAATCTTCAACCAAAAAAATGAATATTTAATAAAGAACTTTCACTTTCAGCCAGAAGAGATGAATTTTAAACAAAATGAACGAATTTTCAACCAAGTAGTTGAATTTTCAACTAAAAAAGATAAATTTACAACCAAAAATGGAATAGTTAAATTTTCAGTCAAAAAATTAATATTCAACAAAAAAAATAACTAAATTTTTACAAAATGGTTAAATAATTAACAAAGTTGTTTCACTTTCAATCAAGTAGTAGAATTTTCAATCGTAAAAGATGAATTTTCAACCAGAGAGATTAATTGTCTACTAAAAAAGACGAATTTACAACAAAATATAAGAATTTTAAAGCAGCTGGTTGAATTTTCAACTAAAAAGATTAAATTTCTACCAAAAAGACGAATTTTCGACAAAATATATGAATTTTAAGCCAAATAGTTTTCAATCAAACAGTTGTAATTTTGATCAAAAAAATTAATTTTCTACCAAAAAAAAACGAATTTTTTAAAAATGGATAAATTATCAAACAAACATTTTAATTTTCAGCTAAGGAGATTTTTTTTTACCAAAAAGACGAATTTTCAACAAAGTAGTTGAATCCTCAACTGAAAGTTAATAATTTTCAACCAAACAGTTGCATTTCTGACCAAAAGGATTTTTCGAATAAAAAATTTTCAACAAAATACATAAATTTTCAACCAAATAGTTAAGCTTTCAATCAAATAGTTTAATTTTCAACTAAAAAAGAGTAATTTTTAACCAAAAATGGAATAGTTAAATTTTCAAGTAAAAAAGTTAGTTTTCATTTAAAAAAATGGAATTTTCAACAAAATAGTTAAATTTTCAAGCCGAAAGATAAATTTTCATCCTAAATGATAAAACCTGAAACAAAAATTAATTTTTCACAAAACTTTCAACCAAGAAATTCAATTTTCAATCAAAAAAGATGAATTTTCAACGAAAAATGTAATAGTCGATATTTCAACCGAAAAATATTTTTATTTGAAAACTAAAACAGTTGAATTCAACCAAAAGACAAATTTTCAAAAAAATAGTTGAATCAATAACTGCAGCAGATTAATTTTCAACTAAACTGTTGCATTTTTAACTAAAAAGATTAATTTTCTGCCGAAAAAGACGAATTTTCTATAAAATATTTGAATTTTCAACATGAACGATGAATCTTCAACCAAAAAAATGAACTTTTGACAAAGTAGTTCTACTTTCAACCAAGCAGTTGAATTTTTAACCAATAAAGATGAATTCTCAACGAAAAATTTCATAGTCGATATTTCAACCAAAAAATATTTTTATTCAAAAACTAAAACAGTTAAATTCAACCAAAAAAGACAAATTTTCAAAAAAAATAGTTAAATCCATAACTGGAGCAGATTAATTTTCAACCAAACTGTTGCATTTTCAACTAAAAAGATCAATTTTCTACTGAGAAAGACGAATTTTCAATAAAATAGTTGCATCCACAACTGAAAAATATAGTTTTTAACCAAACAGTTCCATTTTAAACTAAAAAAATTAACTTTCCACCAGAAAAGACAAATTCTTAAAAAAGTAGTTGAATTTTACAAAAACAAAAAATTTGCATTGAAGAAAGAAAAAAATTTCAATCAAATTGTCGAATTTTTAAACAAAATAGTTGAATTTTCAACCATGAAGAATTAACTTAGAAAAAAAAGTTGAATTTTCATATTGAGTTCAATTAATTCAGTTCGCATTTAAGTTGAAAACTAGAAAAAGGGGGAAATAGGGGAAATATTGTAAATAGTTTAAATAAACACTAAAGTTATTTTTCAATAATTCAAAAATATTATGTTAGAAAACTTGAAATATTATCTTCTAAAACTAATTTCATTAAGTTTCTATGTTTATTTAAGTTACAGAATTTATATCAATATTCATTCTCCCTCTCCACATTTTCCTTCCCTTCTCTCATTTCTCCTCCCCTCCACACCCCATCCTCCCTACTCCTTATTTCCCTTCACTTCCCCTTACTTCCCTCACTTCACCACATTTCTTCATACATCCCCTGACTTCCTACTGCTTTCCCACCACACCCCTTATTTCTCCATTCCTATCGTCATTACTCCTCACTTCCCCCCACTTTCCCTTTTCCCCTCACTTTTCCTCCCCTCCCAACATTTCCCCTTCTCTCCTCTCATTACCCCTCAATCCCTTCCTACACTTTCCCACATTTCTCCTTACTTGCCCTAATTTCCCCTCACTTTTCCTCATTTCCTCATTTTTATACGACGGGCAGACACACGACGAAAACCATAAGGGTTTCGGCCCGGGGCTATGAAACCCTAAAAAGCACAATACTTTGTATCATATAAACTGCCTTTTTTTTTAAAGGGGCCTCCTAAAAATTTTTGCAGGGGACCTCCATGTTTCTAGTTACGCCACTGCTTGATTCCTGAGTTACGCCAAACAAATTAAATTCAATTAAATTGGAAAAGAAACACAAGTGATTTGTTTTTCAGAACATTTACTGATACGTCTTCTTATCGCAATTATATATCACCTCATTGAATAAATCCCCGTTGCGTATCAGCAACCACTAGAGATAATAAAATGGCTTTAGATATAAGAAGTTAAAGTTAGGAGAACTTCCTTTAATCTTTCCATAAATTCCTTAAAAATGATGTTCTACATTCTGTTTTGTGTTACCTTAATTTTGATTCTCCTCTATCATTATTCCACTCGGAATTACAACTACTGGAAAAATCAAGGAATACCTTGTCCCGAAAAATGTTTCCCATTAATCGGAAATATGTGGAAAGTGCTTTTAACTCAAGAAAGTTTTATCACCATGTGCGAAAAGTTATACAAAAAGGGATCTAATCAGAGCATGATCGGATTTTACCAGATAATTACTCCAACTTTATTAATTCGAGAACCAGAGCTTGTAAAAAAAGTTCTCGTGACGAATTTTTCTTCCTTTGCAAACAACCTGGTTCAGCTCCACGAAGAATTGGATTCGCTTTTGATAAAAAATCCATTTTTCTGTCAAGGAGATGCTTGGAAAGAAAGCAGAATTTCCCTTACAAACTGTTTTTCCCTGAGGAAATTAAGAATGATGTTTTCTTTAGTCTGCGAAGTGTCTTTCAAATTGGATAAATATTTGGGCGAACAAATCGGAAAAGAAAATGGTGTTGTGGAATTTCAGTTGAGAGATTTATTAACTAAATATACAGGAGAGATTGTATCAACTGTGGGAATGGGAGTGGAAGGAGAATCTTTTGAAGAAAATCCGAAAACTTTTGGAAAAATATTCTCATCTGTTTTCCACAATCCAGCTGTTATGGGAGGCTTTGCCCAAGTCATAGTCTTTTTTTTACCACGTCTTGCAAAATTTTTCAAACTTGGATTCGTTTCGAAAGAGATGGATCTCTTTTTTCGAAAATCTGTGAAGGAAGCAGTGAAGAGGAAAAAACAGGAAGGAGGAGTTCAAAATGACTTTTTGCATTTTGCGATGGAGAACGAGAAATCAAATGAAATTGATGAAGAATTAAACTTAGCAGCCCATGTATTATCTTTTATTTTAGATGGTCAAGAGACCACAGGAACTACTTTGCATTTTTTGACATTTCAACTTGCATCTCATCATGAAATTCAAGAGAAAGTGAGAAGTGAAATAAATTCGGTGTTGATTAAATTTAATGGAAAGTGGGAGTATGAAGCCCTGAAAGATTTGGTTTATTTGGATCAAGTAATTTACGAATCAATGAGGCTTAATCCTGCTTTGGGTAATATGATGAAAATTTGTACAAGAGAAACTCAACTTGTGGGATCTGATGGACTTTCCTGTCGAGTTTTGCCTGGAAATATAGTTGTTTTTTCTATCCATGGACTTCATAAAGATCCTGAATATTGGCCTGATCCTGGAAAATTTGATCCTGAGAGATTCAGTGAGGAAAGGAAAAAGGATATAAATAAATTTGTCTTTCTTCCTTTTAGTGAAGGACCCAGAATGTGTTTGGGAATGAGACTAGCAAAAATACTAATGAAGATGGCAATAATTTCTATTTTTAAGAATTATTGTTTGGAAGTTTCACCGAAAACTAGGATTCCTATGAAACAAGATCCGACTAATAATTTTTTCACTGAGGTGGAAGGTGGCTTGTGGATACTTGTGAAAGCTTTACCAAAAAATTCTTAATGGGACTTTAGAACTGAAAATGATGAACATTTTTGATAAAATAAGGTACAGACTGTTAATAATAATAATGAAGATATATTTTATTAGATTCAAATAAAAATTGTTCAACTTCGAGCACATGAAATTGTCCATTTTTTAGAGATTCTATTCTTCTTTATTTGTTTATACTCTCTTCTCCTTACAGGTTCAAGAGACTTTCAGAACCATTGCATGTACATGTACCATTACCTATCGTCTTAACCACTATTCTTAACTCAAGACGCTTGCGACCTTGCCCTGGGCTGCCGTTTTCTTTTATCACTACCAATCTAAAAATTGTAGCTCCATTCCGCAACACTACTTCATTACTTTCCTTCTTTAGGAGTCATTTCTTGGCTTTCCCCTACCCCGTGCAACCAGCTCTCCCTCTCTCAACTTTTCCAGCTTCTTTATCCATTCCTCACCCTGACCATTCCCATTCAAAATCCACTTTATTCTCCCTTCCATACTCTCCCCACCCCCTTCGCCTTCTGTACACATCTCTAATACATGCAACCATAATTCCTGCTCATACTTACATCCTCTGCACAGATTCTCCTCTTCATTCATCCAATACCTACATGCTCTCACCCCCCCCCTCTACTAAATCACATTACTCTATTTCATTTGCTCTTCTTTTTAACCTTCTTCAGGTATTCCGACTCCCCCCCTCTTAATCATCCTATCCAGCTGTTGTCTCTTTAGTTCGAGATTTTTTCCCATCTTTCCTCTCTTTTCCTTGTCATCATCTTTTTCTCTATTCCTTGCCATTCTCTATCCCTCATTTGCATACCACATTCAAGCCTCATTTCGTATTTCTCTTCCTCCCATTTCGAATGTCCCACGTTACCCCTCCTCTATTTGTTCATAATCTCTGGGGCATACGCTTGAGCAAATCCTACTTCCCCCCCTTCCAGTTGCCTGATCACCATTTTCTTTTGTCCTATTTGTTCTTTCAGCATATAATCTGGACAGTTCCAACTCTCCTCCATGACCTATCTAAAAAATCTCTCATACAGACTTTTCACTCTCTTATGCTCTTTCCACTCCATAACTTAACACTAACCACACTCACGTCGAAAATCCACACTCATCCTCCAGTCGTCCTTGAACCTTCTCTTCTCTATACCCCGCACTTGTCCCATTACTTTGCTCACACATTTCAATCTCTTTCTCACCTGCAGATCGCTCCCTCCTGCTTCGAACCAAAATCATCTTAGTCTTACTCACATTCACCCTCAAATCTTTGTCTCTCACATACTCTTCGAACGCTCTCATCATCATATTCACCCATCTTACATCATCCGCCACCAAATCTACATCGTCTGCGTATGTTAGTGAATACAGTTTGCCTGTTTCCAGTATTGTCCCCTCTTTTCCTTTCGTCTCCATATTCTGCTCCAAGTCTGCGAATAGGACACTAAACAGCAGTGAGCTTGTTGGTGTTGAGCATCGTTAGATGCCACTAGCAGTAAGCAGTTTCCATCGCATCGTGTTTTCAGTCTATGTTTTCCTACCTATGTTATGTTCAAATTATAGTAACTACGTTCAGCTCAACAAAAAAGAGGGAGAGTTTTAGTCTAGAAATGTGCACGTGGCTTGTCATCAGAACTCTATTATTATATCAGTTTATATTATTAAAAGTATATTTCGAATAATTCACTGTGTGATTTCATTTTACATCTAGAGGTTATGAGTCCAGCTGTCGAAATATAGTCAGGAAAGTCTATTTAGTCCGAATAAGTACCTATAACCTCAAAATAACGTCAGTTTGCATCCACGCAGAAGTGGATACCAAATTTAATCTTGAAAAAATAAATGTGTCTGCTGAGGAAGGAGGAAAACAAATTATATTTCTTGGAGATTTGAATTAGATTTACTGATGAGAATAAAAGTCATTAGATGTTGCCACTGGTGAATCGCCTGGACCGTTTGAGGCTGATGGAGGTTATGTTGATTGGGTCAGGAAAGACATAGGAGCTCAGACTATCATCGAATGAAATATGAATGAGAAAATAGCCTTAAAAATTACTACGTGCACGTGTGCTGCATCAGTGATAGAGATGCTTGAAACTCTCTATGGTAAGCAAAGCCGAAAAGCGACAGCAATGTTGATAATTGTCTCCAAATGTATGGACTAGCATAGGAATTGCATGCTGTTGGTGAAGACGTAAAAGACAGCTGGATAATGTCACGCATTTTGAATTGTCTACCAGCAAAATTGGACCATTTTCATGCTGCGTGAGAGTCCCTTACTGAAGTGTACAAAACTTTTGCAAACTTGCGTGATCGTCTTCAACAAGAGGAAATCAGACTTAAAAGTCGCAAATCGTCTGTAATCGAAAATGCACTAATCGTAAGAGGAAATTTCAACAAGCCTGGAAAAGCTCAGTACAGAAAGGGTCAAAATTCATTTGGAAGAAAGCCACGTCAGTCGTCGCAATCAGGTCAGTCAGGTTTTGGTCAACAAAGTCAGTCAGGTCAGTCGATAATGGAATGTTACAAGTATGGTCAACTTGGACATAAAAAATCTAATTTTACCAACAAATCTTGTGCTTAATATATCGAATATTGTAAGAAAACTTACAAATGTAACATTTGTCATGAGAATGGATATTTTGCTAAAGAATGTTATAAAAGATTGGACAATGACAAGGACAAAAGTAAGTCCTTTATTTCAGTTGCTTTGTCATCAACCGATCTTGAAAATTTAGCTGATAGTGATGAGTCGCGGATCAAGGATAGTGGTGCCACTCATCACATGACGGGAAAGCTAAAATGGATGATAAATCTTCGTAGTCTGCATACACCTATACTTGTAAAAAATTGGCGATTCAAGAAACTTGCAAGCTGTTACAATTGGCGATGTTCATCTACACGCCTTTGATACTAAGAAATGGTATCCGATAATTTTAAAGAATGTTCTATCTGTGCCAAAACTAGAATTTAATTTGTATTCTGTCACAGCACTTCTCGACAAGGGTTATTCGCAACAGGCGACAGCAAAATCGTCTGTTACTATGGAAAACAATAAGCCTGTCTAGTAGGAGAACGGTGTGGAGGTTTATTTCTCATGAAGTTTCGTCCGATGGAAGAGTATATTCTGTCAGCAGTCTATTCTGTGAGACTTTGGCATGAAAGAATGGCACACCAAAATATTCGCTATGTGAAAGATATTTTGAAGAAAAACAATATAAAATATATCGACGACTGGAAAGACTACGTCTGCGAAGGTTGGATATATGGAAAGCAATATCGAGTTTTACATCCAAGAAACAATATGGTCCCGAGAGCTCCTCTCGATAAAGTTCATGTTGATCTAGGAGAGATGAACGTTCCATCTCTTGGTGGTGCCAAATACTTTCTATTGTTCAAAGATGATTTTAAACATTTTCGCACTGTTCATTTCCTGAAACGAAAGTCTGAGGGAGTCGGCAAACTAAATGCGTATCTGAATCTCGTTGAAAATCAGTTTGATCGACAGGTAAAAAATTTTAAGTCGGATAACGGTACCGAGATTAAGAACGCCAGAAGTCGTGATATTTTCGATCAACTTGATATATTCAATGGAAGATCGGTTGCCTATACGCCCGAACAACATGGCAGGATGGAAAGAGAAATGCGAACCATTGTGGAACCTGCCCGAGCTGAAATTTATGCGAAAGATCTTGGAACGTTTCTGTCGGCAGAAGCTTTAAACTACTCGGTTTTTACAATAAATCAAACCGGTACAAGTAGTGCTTCTGGTGAAATGACAGCTGAATTGTGGTTTGGTCGTCTTGTTAGTCTGAAGTCTTTGAAGAGTTAGGGCTGCGAATGTTACGTGATGACACAGGATTGTGAACGTCAGAAACTAGATAGAGAGAGTAAGAAAGGAATTTTTGTTGGATACGATGTCGAAGAACATGGTTACATCGAAATTGACTGCAAATTGAGTCGGAAACTATCTACGAGAGTATATCTGAACCAGAATCGAATGACGAAGACTTTCAGGAGGAGTCAGATCAAGACAGCGACAGTGAGGATCAACAAGAAATAAATCATAAAGCAAATGGAAGCGTGCCCAGATATGGTCTGCGAAATTGTCAAAATATTGAGCCACATCCAAGGTGTCAGGATTACCTTATGATTGGCGAAGTTGAAGATATTCCCCTTAAAAGTGCCTTGAAAAGTCACAGATGGAAAAAGGCAATTCAGGATGAAATCGACTCGTTGAAGCATATGAAGTCTTAGGATTTAGTTGATTTGCCGGAAGTCGCAAAGCATTGACATGCAAGTGGATTTTACGTGAGAAAGCTGATGGTCGTTTGAAGGCTCGTGTTGTCTCTCGAGGTTTTGATCAGAAACCATGCATTGATCACAGCGAAACGTTTGCGCCTGTGACTAGACATGCCAGTATTCGCTTGCTATTGAGTCATGCTGCAATTAAAAATTGGCATATTCGTACTTTTGACGTGAATACGGCATTCTTAGACGGAGACTTGTCTGAGGAGATTCACATGTTTCAGCCGAAAGGTCTCAGCGATAATACTGGTAAAGTATGTCTTCCTAAAGAATGCATATATGGTCTCAAACAAGCTTCAAAAGCTTGGAATTCGAAATTCACGAATTACTTGGAGAGTCTGAAGTTTGAAAACACTGACGATGATCCATGTGTTTTCTACAATGAATCAAAAACAGTGATAATATCACTCATTGTGGAGGATGACTTGATAATTGGTTAGATGAAAGTGAAGTCCAAGAAGTTCCCTCTAAATTAGCTAGAAAATTTGAAATTTCGAAGCAAGGAAAATTGTGTTACATTGGAATAAAAATTTCTTCGATGAAGAATGGTATACTTGCCATGCAAACGAAGTAAGCTCAAAAGATATTGTCTCGTTTTGGTTTAGAAGAAGCTTATCCAGTTTCAACGACTATTGAACCAGGAATGTTGACTCAGAAGAAAGTTAATAATAAAACATTGCAGAATAAACCATATCGTGAGATCGTAGGAAGCTTATTGTACTTATCAACTATATCAAGACCCGACATAAGCTTCACTGTAAATTTTTTGAGTTGTCAATTTAGCAACCGAAGTGTGAGTCACTGAAATATGATTGAAAAATACTTATACTTTGGTATATTTTTTGATGGAAAGACAGAACTCAGAGCATACACAGGCTCTAATTATGGCGGAGTGGAATCTGACGTGATATCAACGGGTAGAGTTTTAATTGATCATGGTGGTCCCATTGTTTGGATTGCTCAAAAGCAGACAATCACCTCTATCTCAGCTGAAGAGGCTGAGTATCGTGTAGCAGTTTCAGGAATTCAAGAAATCTGTTGGATTCATCGCATAATGATGGAATTAAACATGGCAAATCTGGCTAAACCAACAGACCTGTTCATTGATAACGATGCAGCAATGCACATGCTTAATAATGCAGAGCAAGCAAAGGTAACGAAAGGAAAGAAACATATTGAAATTCGACGCAAATTTATCAACCAGCATGTTGGCAAGATGGTTAATCTTGTCCATAACAAACATGAAGGAACAAAGTGTCGGCATCTTCACGAAAGCTCTGAGTAAAAGACCATTTCAAAAGCTTCGTGAAAAACTGCTTAAGGAGGAGTGTTGGTGCTGAGCATCGCTAGATGGCACTAGCAGTACGCAGCTTCCATCGCATCGTGTTTTTCAGTCTATGTTTGACTAGCTATGTTATGTTCAAATTATAGTAGAAATGTTAAGTTCAACAAAAAAGAGTGAGAGTTTTAGTCTTGAAATATGCACGTGGCTTGTGATCAGAACTCTGTATTATTATATCAGTTTATATTACTAAAAGTATATTTCAAATAATTCGCTTTGCAATTTCATTTTACATCTAGAGAGCTCAACGGGCACCTTTGCTCAAGTTCCCTTTCTGACCAGAATTCCTCTCGTTCCTTTCTCCTATCTTCACCCTTACCTTAGTCTCCACAAATATCTCTTCAATCCTCGATATCAAACCTTCTTGGACTTATCTCTTTTTCATGGCTTTCCATAGCACCCTCTGCTCACGGAGTACTGACTTAAAAATTGAGCACCTAAATGTTATCAGTGGTCCCCATCCCTTTCCTTATATATGGTATACTTTCCTTTTCTTCCACCTGTCTTTCCGGTCTCTTCTTAAGCACTTCCACGTGAATGTTATATCCCACTGACATCAGTATGATACGTCTATATTTCTCTTCCCTTTTGCTCCTTTCTTTCTTGATCAACGGCACTACCACCCCTGTCTTCCATTCCTCCGGCCACCCTTCGCCTCTCCAAACCTTATTGTAAGTCCTTCACATCTCTTCTTTCACTCCTTCTTCACCATATTTCATTCACCAAGCCATCCTCACCTGTTGCCTTATTTCTTTTCAGCCTTGTAATTGTCTCATGCACCTCCTCCTTACTAATCTCGTTTCCGTTGTCTTCGTCCCCCGCCTCCTCTTTCCCTGTTATTACTTTCCATTCCCTCCCTTCCTTTATCGCTTTCTTGACCTCTTCCACGTACCATTTCTTCTCCCTTTAGAGTTTCTGTTAAAAAATGTGTAGAACCTTACAACTTTATACAGAGGCCTCTATTTACCTTGCTGAGGTTGGGACCGTAGGGGAGTAATTTTCGTGGAAACGAAGTTCCCCCACTCTCGAGCCTGACCGGTGCTCGATGCGATTTGTTTCGCTCTCTGTTTACGTTGCCATTGACGGCAACGTAAATAGACTACGACGGAAATAAACATTTTCATTTGTAAATATTTGAAATATAAACAATTAAATCTATGTAATTTTTTATTTCAAATACTCCAACATCAACCTGACCTTTGAAATTTATTCAGTTTTAGCCACATTAGATTTTGAGTAGTTTAATTTGAATTCGTACAATTTTGAGTGTTTTAAATTGCAATATATTTCTGCTTTTAATATAACATTTTTTCATTTCTCATGGCTTGAAATTGTTTAATTGATTAACATTCAATTTGACAGATACATTTTTTTAAATTACAACATTTTGAAAATGTTAATTTAATTGTTCTATATTTTTAAGCCCTTTAGTTCAATTTTTTTTAAATTTCCAATGCGTTCATTTGTTTAATGTTACAGCTTATCGTTCCTTTCAAATTTTCAATTGTATTCTTTTTAGGGTTTCCTACCCCGAGCAGAAGCCCTTATGGTTTCGGTCGGGTATTTGTCCGTCATATAAAAAAGGGGTACCGAGGGAAAATTTAAGGAAGTAAGCGAAATTGTCTAATTTTCCCTAAGAAAAATGAGGAATGGGGTCGGGTAATGGGGAGGGGGGAGTGAGGGAGGGGGATGATGAGAAATTAGGGAAAGTGTAGAGAAGTAAGAGGAATGATGGGAAATAAGGAAGGGGAGGGGAATTGAGGAGTTTGGTGGAGCAACGAGAGGAGTGGGGAATTTCGGGTGGGGGAATGAGGGGAAGTAGGAGGAAAGGAGGGGGAGATTTGAACTACTTTATTAAGGACCTAATAGGCTACGAAACCCTTTTTTATAGGCGCCTGTCGCCTACTTTTGCTAATTTTTTTTACTTTAATTTGTGATGCTTCAAACTTAAAATTCTTCGATTTCAAACGTCTCAATTTGAAATTATTCAATTACTTTAACATCTTTACATGTAAAATTGTTACTTCACGACGATTTCAACCCTTAAGACTTGAGATTGTTCAATGTTAAAGGTTGTCAAATTGAAATGGTCTAATTCTTTACATTTTATTCTATAAATGTTCTATTCTGAACATTTTAATTTTAAATTGTCAATACCTGTGAGGTTCCAATTAAAAGTGTTCAAAATTGAAAGCTTCCAATTGTAACTTGTTCAATTTTGATGATTGCAATTTTAAATTATTTACTTTTTCAGATTTCGAATTAAAACTGCTTCATATAAAAAGGTTTTGAAATGTTAGCAAATTAAAAATTTTTGAATAATTCATTATGAAATAAAAAATGTGTTAATGTTTATAATTATAATTGCTAAATTCTGAACGTCTTCAATTTGGAACATTGAGAATGCGATTTTTTATCGACAAGGGTGAGTTTTTTGCGTATGGAGATTTTTTGCGCAGAATTTCAACCCACTAAATATTCTTGTACTTCTGAAACCCTCTGAAAATTCTTAAATGTTTCTTAAGAATCAGGAAATATTCTTCTTTTTAAAAACTGCCTCTCTATTATAATTTTTGATTGAAATTCCTCAAGGCCATTCATCTACAAATTTATGTCATTCTTAATTGCATTTCTTCGGTGCAATGAATTATTAAAAATAATATACAAAAATCCATTTTTAATGTGTATCAGAGCTCGTAGCCAGGCTTTTACATTTTCTTCTATTTCTTGCGTCATTCTTTTAAAGAGAGGAGTACTTGTTTCGATTTGTGAAGAATCATCCAATCTGAAAAATGTAATTACTATTTTAATATTAACTAATTATTAACAACCAAGTATGTTTGAGATTCTAGTAGTGATATTTATAGAAAAAAACTAATACCTATCGATTTTGAAAAATTGCTCAGTTCTGTTGATAAAAGTGTACATATAACAGGCTGGAACCGAACTGACAACTTTTACTTCGTGAAATTTTCCAGCTGGCACTTTAAGAGATCCTCCTTTAGGAATTGTTACTCTTTTATTTTTTCCTTCTTCGGTATATGATACTTTTCCTTCTATCACACTTAGAGAGACATTTGTTAATTCCTCATCCACAAAATTTAATTTTTGCATTCCAGGGTAATCAGCCACGAAATAAACGTCAGAATAATTCGACCACGTGTAAACGTGCTGCTGAATTTCTTTCAGTTTATAGCTAAGAATATAAAATTGTATTAAATTTGTGAGGGGGAGGAGAGACAGTGAGGGCATTGGCTGAAAAATGAGTGGAAGTGATGGGAAATGAGGAGAAGGGTGGGTTGGGGATGGGAAGAGTGGAGAGGGATGGGAGGGGAATGAAAGGAGGAAAGGGACAGTAAGGGGAAATGACGGAAAATGAGGGGATGGGTTGGAAGTGCGGGGAAGGGGATGATGGGATGTGAGTGGGTTGGAATGAAAAGTTAGGAGAAGTAAGGGGAAAAGAGTGAATATGGTGGAGAAGTGTGGGCGAGTGAGAGAAGGTAGGGGCAGTGAGGGAAAATGAGGTGTGGGGGATGATGGAAAGTGAGGGAATGCAATGAGAAATGAGGGGAAATAAGAGTAAGTGAAGATGAGGAAGGGGAAATTATGAGAAATGAGGAGAAGGGAGGGGTGGAAAAGTTTGGTGAGGGTTGGAGGGTGATAAGAGGAGGGAAGTAACAGTGGAGGGAAATAAGTAGAAGTAAGGAGAAATGAGGGGATGGGATGAGGAGTGAAGGGGAATGAGAAGGGTGGGAAGGGAATCAGAGGAGGGGAGGGTGAAAGGTGAAATGAGGGGATGTGCGGGAAGGGGGGATATTTGAACGACTTTATTAACGACTTAATAGGCTACGAAACCCTTTTTTTTAGGCGCCTGCCGCCTACTTTTACTAGTTTTTCTAATAAGTTTTTAATCATCAGACAACATTTATTTATACTTTTTTATTATAGTTTTATATACTATTATTAAAAACATACCGATATGAGCTGAATTTTGTGAGTAAAGGGACTAAAAATGAAAGTGGTTTAAATGGATGCCATTCTGCAGCTAAAATATCAACATTGGGTTTGAACATTCTCTGTTGAAATCTTCCATTTAGAGAACACCAGACATCCACAAAAATGCTAATATTAGATGAAAGCTTCTCCCACTTTTTCCTGATTCGAATTTCCCTTTCAGAAGACAAAGCCATTTGTTTCGGCTGCATAAGATTCTCCTTTAGGAACATAAATATTCAAAATAGTCAGAAAAGTCAGAATTTTTTTCTTAAATATCAAGATTTATAATATTTAATTGTATAGATAAGTTTCCCTAATTATTATTATGAATTTGCAAACCTTTAAACAATGGGCATACTGCATAACCATATCACCATGTTTCCACCATTTGTTGTTGCCCACATAAGCATGGGGATGAATAAAAAAATCTTCATTATTTGTGTTATCTCGAATTTGAACCACAACTGCTATTGTGTCCCAATAGTTGACCATCATATTCCAGGAGTAACCATACAAACCAGGTACCCAGTTATTGTAACCCTGAAAGACATTGGTACCATCATAAATAAATAGTTAATTTTGTATCATTTAGTGGGACAGGCTGTCCCCTAAATACAGATTCCTGTTACCGACCTTTACCGGCATCAATAACATTTGTCATAACTCTTATATTTCCGAATTATTATTTAACATAATTGTTATTTTACAGAATTATAATTTTAAATAATCTTTATAACACTGAACTTTTATCAACCATAATTTTTATTTTTTCGAACTACCATTTGTCATAATTTTTATTTTTGCGAATGAAATTCATGTTACATGCAGTTTCGATGACATGAGGATTATGACAGATGGTGTTTCGTTCAAATGAATGTAAGGTTTTATGCGTATTTGGAAGAATAAAAATTATATCACACAGTAATTCGGCAAGATGAAAAGTATGTTAAATAGCCATTCGGCATTATAAAAATTAAGTCAAATTATAATTCGATAAAATAAGAATAATGTCACATGATAATTGGGAACCGTGAAAATTATGACAAATGGTAATTCGTAAAAATAAAAAGCTATGTTAAATAGTCATTTGGCATTATCAAAATTATGTCATATTATTGTTATTATTATTATTATATTATTAAGCCAAATCCCTTTCGGGGTAAGCGTTACTCATTCGGTTCTGGTCTCGTTTTACTACTGGGCATTAAGGAATTTGTATGGTAAATTTGGGTACATATTCCGCAGGAACTGCATGCCAACCGCGTTCAGTTTGCTCTTATCATTTTCTTGATACGTCTAGGTCTCGGTACAATACAATACTGTGGGTGCAAGCACAGAGTTATATATTGTAATTTTAGATTTATTAGTTACATTTTTACTTCTAGTAATAGCTTGTGCACTGCCGATAATAATCTTTCTACCCTCGTTTATACGTACATTTTTACTTCTAGTAATAGCTTGTCCACTGCCGATAATAATCTTTCTACCCTCGTTTATACGTCTGGATATCTCTGCATCAATCTTTCCGTCAGCAGTAAATAAACTTCCAAAAAACACAAACTCATCAACTTGTTCTATTTTCTCTTCGTTTAAGGCAATGTTGCATACTGTTTTCTCACCCCCTCTTTCAAAAACGAGGAATTTTGTTTTATTTGCGTTAATCTTAAGATCCATGCTCTTCATGCTGGTATCCAGTCTGCTCATCATTCTCTGCAAATCGTCGGCT
>JAUMHM010000089.1:5343538-5363386 GCA_032362435.1 Melikaiella ostensackeni | reverse complement strand
CAAGCTTACTTCCCCCCTCTTCCAAAAATTTCTCCTCATACTTACACGCCCGGCTCCCTGTTAAAATCCCTAAACTCATCCTCCCCGTCTCCCTCCTAACAATATAATTAGGTGTACTCTTTGCCAATCCCAGAGTCCACTTTAGATACTCATCCTTTACCCTATTTACCCCTCACTTTCCTTCCACCCCCACACCTCCACTCCATACAATAACACACTCATCACTGGCGACCCAAACAACTTCATCCTCCTTTCAAAATCATCTGCTAACAACTTCTTTCCCAACCCCCATACCTGCCTCTATAACATAATTTAAAACAATACAATAATAACATTGAGCCAGTGTCAAGCAGCTAGAGAAATATTATTGAATTTTCCGTACTAGAATTTTTTATTCTTCCGCCTTACCAGTATCATGCATTATTATACTATTATTAACACAACGTACACAAACGCTTTAGCAGCCAAAATCATCATTTCATGCTTTAGCGATCAAGTCAATGCCAAATCTGAAAAAGAGTTCCTAAAAATTATAAAAAATCATGAAAACAAAGAAATATTCAGCTCTTAAAACTTGACATAGAACAAGAATAAACATTACATAATTTTTTAAGTAATCATTAAAAATATTCACTCGTGTAATAGATATTTTTCTAAAGCTGAAACTCCGAGATTCATTGCTTGAATTCGTTTGTTATCAGATATATATTCCTTCGCTGTAAGCTTCTTTTTGAACTTCAAAAATATAACCACCTCTTTTGATGTAAATTATTGAAATTTAATAATTTTATCATCAGTGAAATTCTGCCACTTCAATTAGAGAAAATTCAACTACTTAAGATCAGTAGAAAATTTCTACTTGAATTATTCGATATGTTTGCTAATTAAATAGTGGGAAACTAAGAATTATTAAGTTAAAATTTACGATTTCATATAGTGCTGTATAATGTGTGTATCAATGAAAAGAAGACTACAGAAGTGGGTAACGTAACAGATAAAAAAGTTAAGTAAACGAACACACTTACCGTATTTGGAGAGATTAATTTTTAATTATTATTAGAGAAGAGTCGGATGGAATTTAGAATTACTTGCACACTTCATTTGTTTTATCGTGTCTTAATAGCGTTGAAAGTAATCTTTTCAATGTGTACGAGTACACTGACAGTGATACCAGGAAATATCTTATCATCCATTCAGTGGGCGCTTGTCATTGATGATCTTATTCGAGTATTAAACAAATCATGCTTCTACACTCACAAGAAAGGTATCCCAAGTGTCTCTCGTCAATTCTTATGAACTTAAAATATGTTGTAGAGGACCAAGAACTAAACGACACATATTTTTTTATTTGCGGAAAACACTTTAAGCGGGTGAAACAGCCCCTCAAATATGGGGGTATAGAGTGACTGTTTGGTTCACATAGGAGAAAATAAGGATGAAGTTCCGAATAGCCCTTACCTCCGATTTCTGTGAAACTTCGTATACTTATAAATTTTGATGCGCTGATTACGAAAATCATAGGGAAAATTGGCGCAAATTTTATTTCCATGGTAAAAACCATGAAACCCCCATTCAAATCATGGTTTTCACGTTTATCTCGAAGCATCAAAAATTGAAAGAAAATAATTCCCACCAAAGTTGTAGACCTTTTTAAATACATATTCTATGTTGCAATTTTTTTGTACGAATGTAAGTTTCGGAGACATTTGGTGATGAGAATGAGAATTTCATACCAAGGCCATGCAGAAAATGTAAGTATTTTTGTGACCAATCAATGCAGTTATATATTCTTTCAATTAATTTTATTCTGTCTCCGGACAAGACTTTAGAAAGGGATAGGGGTTTGACCAACATTATTTTTGTAGCCAGAAAAAAGGGTGCCTTTTCGCATTGTAATTGATGTAACTTATGTAATTAAATACAACATAAGTAATATTTCTTTTATAAACGTCTGCAGTTGACCCGTCCAAATTATTATAGTTTGCAGAGTTCACCACGAGGTGGTTGCAGTACGATTTTAAACTCCTTTCCCCAGGGTTCTCTATTATTGTGAGACCCCTCGCTTTCACAAATCGGGGTGCTTCATTATCGTGAGTCCCCTCGCCTCTCACAAACCGGGGTGCTTTATGCCTAAGAAACTGAAAAAGGGGCCAAAGTGCCTCAAGAGGTGAAAAAAACGAAAGAAAAACAAGAGAGCTAAACTTCCCATTAAAATATACTCAATTTTTGTGACCAGGATAGCAAATTTTAATGTCAGCAACTAATAGTGTAAAAGGATCTGCACTCAATTTTCTATCCCGTCGCCGCCACAAGAACTCGCAAAGATGATCTGGTGTTAGCATGGGTCTCGCTATTCACAAATCCCTCGGAATGATTCACAGTTTTATGAACATAACCGTGTTCTGCCAAGCTTATGTAGCCTTTCCCGCAATCAGAGTGGATCTCTGTTCCCTCAGGTACATTTTTTCTAATCAGAGCAATAAAAGTATCTTTATTTCTTTTATTGTCGGGACATATGTCTAATCGATACTGGAAGGCATGTCTGCTGTGGATCATGCCGAGGATCCATGAACTCTCCACCACACGTCCTCTTTCATATTTCCGACAACCGATCTTACATTCGTCAATTTCGACGACTTCGCCGACACCACCAATGAGACTTTCCTGTTCGAGATTCTCGTCGAAAGCAAGCATGCGCACCTCTCTAAAAAAAGAAAAGCGATCCGCAATAGTTTCTCTAGGAACTTGCTGACCTTCCAAAAGGCTGCTCTCTCCGATGGTTCGCTTAAAACTAAAATTTACTCCAAAGCTGTATGTAATTAACATACATGAGGCTGCGGAAATGTGACAGTTTTCAAACCATGTATTTTCCGCAACAGTATGAGAGTGAAGTTATTTTTCTTTTTCCTGACAGGAAAATTCACCGCAGGTCAATTTTAATTCGCTGAGAGCCATTTTCGTCTTATGATTACAACAGAATCGTTGCGTGGGAATTAATTCAATATTTCGTAACCACTGAAGTGTCTTATTTTGATCTTGAGAAATGAGACTTAATCTAAAAAAGTTGTGTTGCTGATTCATCCTGATGGTAAGTTTATAACCTCCAAAACAACGGAAAACTAAGAACAAAAATTTCAGAACGAAACCTCTGCGCTCACCTTTTGTATTATATAATCGCTTTAGTTCAATCGATCTGAAAATAAAGAAGAGCTCGTAACCAACTGCTCCTGAAGTACCGTCAGCGCGGGCGGTGAAGAAAGGCCTATCACTCACTACACTCAAGCCGAAATTTTTTGTATTTACCGAGGTTAATTCAAAAAACCACGACTATTATGGGTTTTTCATGGTATTCGCCATGAATATCAAATGTGCGCCGATTTGCACTACCATCTTCGTAATAATTGCATCAGAATACGTGCGTATACAGAGTTTCGAAAATATCGGAGGTAGTAAAATTCATAAGTTTTCGGCAGGGCCTAGCTATGAAATTTTCATGTTTATCATCAAGTATCTCGACAAATTTCACACGTACAAGAAAAAAAGATTCGACATAAGATGTGTATTTTGACTGAGTCTATAACTTTTTATGACATTGTTTTTTGAAGTGTTCAATCTTTATAAAACAAGGCAATATATGAGTCAGAAAATCCAAAAAAATATATGTCACATAACATTGCAAGAGTAAGTTTACGCGTTCTTGGAGATTTTTCAGATATAAAATTTTACGGGGTTAACCCACTTTATCATAAGAGTGCATATAAGTAACATGTGATTTCAATAAGAGTGTATATCCGGAGTTTTACGAGGTCGCTGAACCCAAATCTGGTAAGAGAAATTCAAACCAACGATGATTTTTCTTTCGGTATAAGACGAGCTATTGCACTAACAGGCTTCAGGCAGAGAATCTACGCCCCAAAAATGCTTATTCCTTCTGTGTAAGGCGTGTTTCTGAACTACAGGCTCACGAGAATCACAACCATATGAAGCATAAAAATGGTTTAGGGTTCGAACGTCTCAGAAATCTAACCTTCTAGAAACTTTAATGTCCAGATATTAACTTTAATTTTTGGTTCATTCAAAACCCCAACATTACGAAGTGTCGTGGACATCTGTACTAATATCTTGACAGTCAATAATGGTTTGTATCCATGCTTAACTATAATTTGTTCGTACCAGCAGTAGATGGCGGGACATTCATGGGTAACTCAACGAGCTGGGTCCCTGCAAGACCGATATTGTTGAAAGATTGCAGAATGTTAGGAGCCCCTGTTCGTAATTCAAAATTCTAGAAACATATGTGAGCCAGGGGAATCTCAAAGTTTCTAAAAACTTCAATGTAATATTTCAGACATATATGCTTTGTTT
Organism: Melikaiella ostensackeni; assembly: GCA_032362435.1. Classification (NCBI taxonomy): domain Eukaryota; kingdom Metazoa; phylum Arthropoda; class Insecta; order Hymenoptera; family Cynipidae; genus Melikaiella; species Melikaiella ostensackeni. The sequence continues at coordinate 5,359,021 of JAUMHM010000089.1, read as the reverse complement.
TAAAGTTCATATTTCCCTGTCTTTGCTTTTAATTTTCTCATTTTTTTTCTGAAAATCACTCTACCAAAACTCAAGCCGACTTAATTTAACCTATACTTACAATGCTCATTCATCTAGTGTTAAAAGAAACGAGATTTAGCGAATTCCGAAAAATGCAAACCAACTATACTCAGAAATTTGATATCAACCCAACGATGTTTGCATAAAGTCCAACATTTGAAGAGCAGCCCAATGACGGTTGTGACTGTCCACTGCTGATAGCAAGCGATATTTTGATTTAGAATTAAACACAATGACGTTTATAATATTTAAAGCCGGAAAAAAATACGGCATGAAATTTGAAGTGAGCCAAACCAATTGCTAACTAACTGGATGGGTTTTCAATAAATCTTCACTTGATGTACAGTTAAGTGTTTGGTTTATTCGAAAAAAAGACTTAGTCTGATTTCACAAGAAATAATCTTAACCTATAATGTAACAAAGGTGAACGCAGTTGAAAAATAAATTCACAGCGGTTATAAAAGTCTTTGAGGGTTGTGTTGCTCAAGGAATTAACTGTTGTATCAATACTTTCAGTTGTATCGTCGTCATTGGTTCTGCTGCTAGAGTAATTGCTAATAGTGAAGTGATCCTGAAGAGACATGAACCAGGTCTTGAGAGCAAGAGCCTTTCGAACTGCGCAATTTGCACTCCAGCTTTAAACGTGGTGATTGTACCTCGTTGAAACTGTACTGCACAGTTTTTACAGCGAGGAACAGTCAAGATCTTCCAAATTATACACGCTTTGCACGTACTGGGACAACAATTTTCTCTTCTCGAGTCCTTCGACCTAGATGGCACGAGCATCACGCAGTTTTTGTCAGATTATAAGTCTTACTTTTTCATAGGGTATGTCACCAGATGTCCATTCTGGACCATGGCAATTCCGCATCAGCCATAAATTTTCAGTCTTGTATTTGGCAGGCAGCAAGTTGTTATGGTAGAGTGGTTCGAAGAAGTATACCACAGGTTGAGCGTCTTCCTGGGAAGGAACTATAGCTCACTTCTTGAAGACGAAATAGTTGTTGGGCTCCTTGAAGCCTTGCACGTCGACAACGAAGTCCATCTCCATGAAAATTGAACTCTGGGATGGAAAATTTTAGCTTTCAAACCATTCTTCCACTACTAGAACTACCCACCACCACCACGAATCATATACGAGTATAATTAGACAGTAGGCTGCAGCTCAAGCGGGAAAATTATCTGGAGATTCAAATTCCAAACGAACGTCCACTAAAGTCTGTTACAGAAACTCACTTTGCTTCAAAAATTCTAGAACAATCAGTAGAACTTCCTTTTTGAAATGGATTTTTCTGCAACATCGGTTCAGACTCTTTACTATAGCAGGTTGTGTGAAATTTCGCGTACATCTCGCACAATGGTGCAAACTGATTATGCGTAACATTCAGCTTCAAATCACCGTATGGATAATACTATGAATTTGAGAAAAGCTTATCATTTTGAAGTTTCAAAAGATTTGACGTTTGACAAAAATAAGAACAAAAACAAAATTCAAGATAAGTTCTCATTTTTCATCACTATATCCATTCTTGTTCCATGATATTGTAACAATTTGTTGAACAAAATTTTCAAGAAAAAAATGGTAATTTGCCGTTGTCTATTTCAGACTCGTAGGTTGTAACATGTGTCAAAGACGAATTTTTATTTTGCATCTCTATATCCGTTCTTGCTTCATGAAATTGTGATGATTCGTGATGGGATAATACAACGTGACTTAATGTAACCATGGTTTATCATTCATTTCATTCGGTTTCGGAATTTGAATTCAACCACCGCTTTTCAAATTAAATCAAAGTAATAAAAAAAATGAGACGATGACTACAAAGCTTCTTATCTCTCCAGATATATATTCATTAATCACAAAACTTCCTATAGTACAGGAAATTTACAAAAATAATTACAGTTACTGCACATATTTCAATTCAAGATTACGTAATTGTAAATATGTCCAATAAAACAACAATATACTTATTAACTCTTTTTTCAATTTCTCAGAATCTTACATCTAGTTAGTACAAGCGTAAACCTAATGTAAATCAATAGATGATAGTGTAGATTTAACGTTGGTTCAACCTTGGTTTAATGGAGAAAGAGTTGATTACATGTCTGATCTGTCTATTCAGCTGTCATCTGAATTATCAGAGCACAAGTTTTTTTTCATTGCTTTGTTCTTTGAACTTAAATCATTCTTTTTGTTTATATATATAAGATTTGAAACTTTTGTCACAAGGTCATTCCACATTACACCAAACACATTCAGCGATGGTTTTCATGATAATATCCTTTGTATGTTGAAACGGCGTAACACTCTGTTCTGGAAGATACCTGTCGATACAAAGACTGGCTTCCTGTAGAACAGCAAACGTGGTTTCTAATAGTATAAATGGATTGATTTATTGACTTTGAATTTTGGATTTTGGATTATTGGATTTTTATTGATTTAACGTTGGCTAAACGTCGATTCATAGATTGATAACTTTATATAACTATGCGTTAGCTTTTAACAGGAACAGGCTGAGCGTACTTGGAGAAAATATCTACAAGTGTGATTGAATAGTTGTAGCTATTATTCTCGTGGGCATACGTTAGCATTTCAACGAAATCTGCCTGCTAAGTCTCGCCTGTACTACGCATTTGCGCGCGACGACGTGGATAATTCTTTCTAGCAGGCTTATGCAGTGCTGTGAAAACTGTCTATTTCTCGCATTGATTCATCATTGCTTCAACATTCATTCATCGTTGGTTCATCGTTGGTTCAACATTGCACAGAGTTGATTCAACATTGCACAAAGTTGTTTACTGGAAAACTACACCCTGTACAGATGAAACAGAAAGCAATTGTGATGCGTCTCTTCAAATGACACTTTTAGTTTCGTACCATGTTTCCTCATCATATTTACCTTACTTCGAATCCATGCTATTCTTATATTTATTACAGATACCCGGAATCATAGTTTTTAAAATTCGAAAACTGCACTTTGTGCAATCAAATCATACGGTAAATGGTGCCGATCAAGCTCTTCCTCAGTTTTCCCAGTTGGAAAGGGGAAGAATTGTTTGAATATTCTTGAAAAGACTTATGAGTTGGAAAGAGGAGGAGTGTTTAAAAATTATCGGAAATTTATATATAATTATATTTAAAAATATCAGAATATCAAAAATTCAAATTGAGGTAAAATATGATGAAGAAACATGATACAAAACTGATAGTGTTCATTTAAAGAGACGCTGTACAATTTTTTTCCGTCCCATCTATATAGGGTGTAGTTTTCCAGTAAAAGATTTTGTGTAACATTGAATCAACTTTGTGTCATATTGAATCATCTTTGTGCAATGTTGAATCAACTCCGTGCAATGTTGAAGCAACGATGAACCAACGATGGATAAATGTTGAAACAATGATGAATCAATGAGAGAAATTGATACTACTCACAGAACTGCATAAGCCTGCTAGAAAGAATTATCCACGTCGTCGCGTGCAAATGCATAGTACAGGCGAGACGTGGCAAGCAGATTTAGTTGAGATGCTACCGTATGCCCACATGAATAATAGCTACAAGTATTCACTCACACTTGTAGATATTTTCTCCAAGTACGCATAGACTGTTCCTGCTAAAAGCCAACGAATAGTAATATAAAAGTATTAATCTGTGAATTGACGTTGAGCCAACGTTAAATCGACTTTAAGCCAACGTTCAATCAATGTTAAGTCAACGTTGAATCGATGTCCTTCGCTTTCATCAGTCTACTATCAGATTTCAGATCGTGAAAATAAGCAGCAGGAGCTTAGAAGCCACTCAAACGTGTTTCTAAAAAACATTGAAGAACTGAAGCAAATGATATAAGTTTGACCAGATTTGCAAATTGAACGAAAAAATTTACTACTGTGACTATCAATAAGCATATGAAGCGGCGAAGACTGACTTTCTCACGAAACTGACCAGTCCCGCCGTTAATGATGACTTTCTTCCATTAAAGAAACTAAAAAAATTAGGCATGAATAAAATATATCGTCTCACAGATATAGAAAAATGTTTAAGAAAGTTTGTAATGACTGTGTTTTTCGTATCCATAGAAAAAAAAATTATTTGTCTTTCTACCTCAGAGAGTGTCTAACCTTCTAGAAGCAGATAAAAATGTGTTTTCTGGGAACAAAAAGCGCCTGTTTGGAAGGTGATCTTTGTATGAGATATCACGGCGAATACTACAATTTGATTGGATTTGTGAAAAACGTATATTGTAAAGTTTTAAATTACCGCTCAGTATCTGAAAGCCTTTGGTTGTATCAACATTACGAGTATGTCTCGTACACTTCAAAATCAAATTCTACATTCAGCTATATCCAATCTGAATTCATCATTTACAATGCAAATTATCATCAGTGCTGAATTTGGAAAAAAGATGGAAAGTTAGCCTCATCGGCGAAACGTTGAAATAAAGTCATCAGTTTATTTTTTTCTATTACTTTGATATGATTTGACAAGCGATGGTTAAATTTAAATTTCGCACTCGAATAAAAAGAATGCACACCATATTTACCCCAAGTCACGTTGTGAAATACCATCCCTGGTTGCGGTTTGATAGATGTGAATAAGACTTAAGAAGCATTCTACTAATTCTAACCCAAATATGATTTTGGTTCGCATGCTTCATTGACAGTATTTCAGTAATTCACAGTAATTCACAGTACTTTCCATACGGTAATTTGAATCTGGATGTTACGCATAATCAGTTTGCACTATTGTGCGAGATGTATACAAACCTTCAAATAACCTACTATGGTGAAGAGTCCGATGAGATGTTGCAGAAAAAAATTATTTCAAAGAGGACGTTCCCCTGATTGCTGTAGATTTTTCGAAGCAAAATGAGTTTCTGAAGAAGGCTTCAGTGGACCTTCATTTGGAATTTGAATCTGCAGACAATTTTCTCGGTAAAACTGCAGCCAACTGTGTTATTTTACATTATGGTATTATTCAGTGCCAATCTACTAGTGGTGGGATGAAGAAGTCGATGTAAGACACTTGTGGTTGTGGTGGGTAGTTCTAGTGGTGAGGGAATGGTTTGAAAGCAGAAATTTGCTATCTCAGAATTCAGTTCTTATCGGGATGGTCTTCATTGTAGACGTGCAAGGCTTCGAGAACCCCGTCAACCAGTTCGTCCTCAAGAATTTGGCTATAATTCCTTTCCAGAAAGACGCTCAACCTGTGGTCTACCTCTTTGAACCACCCTACTACTGAGACTCGTTGCCTGCCAAATAGAAGACTAAAAATTTATGGTTGACGCGCAATTACTATGGTCTAAAAAGGACATCTGGTGACATACCCTATGAAGAAGTAAGACTTGTAATCCGAGAAAAACTACGGGATGCTCGTGCAGTCTACGTCGAAGGACTGGAGAAGAGAAAATTGTTATCCCAGTACGTACAAAAGTATATAATTTGGAAGATCCAGGCTGTCCCTCGCTGAAAAGCTGTACAGTTCAGTTTCAGCGAGTTTTCAATCCCCACGTCCAATGTTGCAATACAAATTGCGCCGTTCGAAATGCTCTTGCTCTCAAGACCTGGTTCATGTCTCCTCAGGATCAGCTGACTATTAGGTATTACTCTAGAAGCAGAGCCAATGACGATGATACAACTGAAAGTATTGATACTAAGGATACTTCCTTGAGCAACACAATCCTCGAAGACTATTATAACCATTGTGAATTTATGTTTGAACTACGTTCACATTTGTTACATTATAGATTAAGGTTTTCTATTGTAAAATTAGGCTAAGTCTTATTCGTTGGCTAAACGAAATATTTAATTTTACATCAAGTGAAGGTTTATTAAAACTCATTCAGGACAATCACAGACGTCGTTGGGCTGCATTTTCAACGTTGGACTTTATTCAAACATCGTTGGCTTGAAATCAAATTTCTGCGCTTACCACACATCGTTGGGTTGCACACTTCAATTTTCATTCAATTACGCTTCTTTTAACCATAGATAAATAAGCATTTTACGTATAGGTTCAATTGAGCCGGTTTAAATTTCTGTGGAGTAATATTCAAGAAAAACATGAAACAAATGAGAAAATCAAAAGCAGAGACAGGGAAATGTGAACTTTAAAACAAGTCATATGTGCCTAAAGTATCAAATCCGAATTTCTAGAAGCTTCAAGGATCCTCTAGCTCACATATGTTTCTGGAATTTTCGATTACAAACAGAGACTCCTACATTCTGAAACCTTCCAACCAGGTCGGACTTGCAGGGACCCAACCATTGAGCGGACCATGAATTCGTTCTCGCTTTCTCGAAATTTTGATCACTTTGTGTATCAGTTAAGTATGAGTTGAATATCCCGCCATCTACTGCTGGTAACGACAAGTTATAATTTAATATGGACACGAACCATTATTATCGACTGTCGGGATCTTAGCACAGATACAAATCAGACTTTGTAATGTTAGGTTAACTTTTGAAATAAACCAAAACTGAGGGTCCGCTAGCTCACATATGTTTTGAGAATTTTTGATTACAAGCAGGGACTTCTAACATTCTGAAACCTTCTAACTAGGTCGATCTTGCAGGGAGCTAATTCGTTGAGCGAACCATGAATTCGTTTCAGCTCTCTCGAAATTTCGATCAGTTTCAGTATTAGTTAAATATAAGTTGAATTTTCCGCCATCTACTGCTTGTATCGACAAGTTATCATTTACCATGGATACAAATCATTATCGACTGTCGGGATCTTAGCGCAGATATAAACCATACTTTGTAATCTTAGGTTTTCGAATAAATCAAAAAGTAAAGTTCATAGACATTGAAGTTTCAAAAAGGTTAGATTTCTGACAGGTTCGAACCTTCAACAATTTTTTTTCAAAGAATCATTAGGTTGTGATTCTCGTAAGCCTGTGGTTCAGCAACTCGCCTTACAGAGAAAGAATAAGCATTTTTGGGGCGTAGATTCTTTCTTTGAAGCCTGTAGTGCAACAGTCCGTCTCACACCGAAAGAAGAATCATCGTTGAAATTATTTTTGAACTTCAAATTTGTAAATTTCATTTAATGCATAACATTACGTAATATCAGATCCTGTACCCATGCTTCTAGAAAGTTTAATGACAGAAACAATTTCAAATGTAATAGCTCCTCATATTTGTCACCTTTTATAAAGTTTAATGTATAGAAAATTGTTAGAGATCCATCAAGGTTTCCAGAAGATACAAGTTCCCAGGGAAGTTTCGCGAAGAGGTAGGTTTGGGTCATGTCTCGATCGGTAAAACAGGGACCATCCCTATCAATCGAGTCACGATTTCATGACGCTTTCTATTAGAAACTGGAGAAAAATGTCTTTAAATTATATAATTATATCACATGCTCCAAAAGAGACAGTAATCAAATTTCCAAAATCCGAAAAGAAGCTACCATCAAGGGAGTACATATATGTGACCAGCTCGGAAGGAAAGGGTCTAGTAACTAAAAAATCAATTTTGAGGCTTCGATGCCCTCAGTATGCTGAAATTTTATATTTTTACATACAATTTGTTCGAGATTGATTGATCGAAATTTCGCCAAGTCAGACATTGTTGAGAGAAACTAGTCTTTCGCTAAAATATAGATAGGTAGTCAAGTCGCCGTTAATACATTTGTATGCACTGAGAAGTCTAGAGGTTAACTTTAGCTTTACATATCGAGAAAAGCAACCTGATTATAATATCAATGGCAATTCTTCGACAAAATGGTCGTTAATTGATTTATCAATTTTTTTCAACAAATACTGTAATTATCGAATAAAAATTCAATACAATATTCTTCAGACAGCAGTTCTAAAATTAACAATTTTGGACTTCAAATTCGGAATCAACGACACAAAAAACTCCCTCAGTCAACATTTCGGCAAAAAAGTTCAAGTATTGTAGATTTTTGTGATTTTGGGTCTGCTCTTTTGGGTCAACTATTTTGAAATTGGCAATTTTGACTTCGAATTTGGGTTCAGTGATCCGAAGAATCCCTAAGTACCGATTATCGCCTGAAAATTGCGTTTAACAAGTATAGAACGACAAAAAAGTGTTGTCAAACATTAAACGCGTTTTTCTCGAAAGCTTGATTTGAGCCACTAGACTACTTTTTTCGGAGTCGATCACATGTATTTACTGGAATCTAACGTTGCATCCGACAGCACATAAACGCGAGTGACGAATCTCGGAATTTCAGGTTGCAAACATTTCTATTGCACGAGTAAATATCTTGTATAATTAACGGGCATTTATGAAATATGTTTTGGTGTTATTAGTCTAGATTTAAAGAAAAGTGCTTGCTCATAAATTAATGAAACTTCTAAATACCATACTTAGGAACACTGTATAATGTTTCGTTGTCGGTTTCAAAAGTCCAAATAAAAGATGAAAAAATAAAATAGAGATTTGAGTTCGGCAACGTTTCGAACCTCAAATGGTCATATGGTTAAATCAAAATTTTAAATATTGAGCTCAGAGACATACATTGCGAAATATTTGACATCAATCAACAAAAGAAATCTCTACATGACAGGTTAATCAGACTCTTACCTTTCAGAATTTTGAGTGACTTTCTAATATTTGAAAATGTCAAGTTTAACAAATTATTATTAAAGCATAAAACACAATTAACTATTTAGGTCAATAATCTAAAACGAAAAAAAATGATTCGATAAAAAGTGATTTCTGAAAACCCAGACTTCTGGTTCAAAAGTTTAACTAATTATATAATTCCTAAAGAAGTCATTCAAATTGTTTCACTAGGACCAGAATTTGCATTTAATACTTTCAATAAGAAACACTTTCCTTTACATGAATTTATAGCTTCTGTTGAATTTGGAATTTGGAATTCACCTTTAGATGAACAGAATGAAATAAGAGTTTATTGTTCTTAAACAATTCTCAATTTTTTTAATTCTCAGATTCTGAATGAAAAAAAATTTCAAGATAACTTTGATTTTAACCCGGCTATAAAATTTATCAAAGAAGACCCGGATGTAATTTTTCTTGAAGCAGATAAAGAGAATACAACTGTTGCTATAACAAGATCGGAATATATTGAAAAAAATGCAAAATCTGTTGTCAGACAAGTCTAAATTTAAAAAAGTAAGTTTTTAGTGCACAGTCACTTTGGAAGAATGTAATAATATTATAATTAATAGATGAAATAGAAATTCATATATTTCACCTTAGGAAGCTAAAGAACTTGGAGCGAATGCTATCATCATTCCCACAGCATATGGAATACCTCAAATACACAAAACTAGATGCCCTCTCACAATAATAATTTCAAATATTAATATTCCTACCTCCGAATTAGCTAAATATTTGGCTAACATTTCAAAAGTTATAACAGGAAAATTTAATTATCGCATTAAAGAGAGTTGGCAATTTGTAAGCGAAGTAAGAGCTCTTAAAATTCCTAAACAACATTGTCTTGTATCCTTAGATTTGGTCAATTTATTTCCCACAATTTCAATTGATCTGGCTCTACAGTGCATTTGAAACAAATGGGTTGAAATCGCTCCTCACACTATTATTCCAAGAGATGAATTTTTGAATGCTATAGAATTCTCTTTAAGATCCACATATTTTAAATTCGATAATAAAAATTACAAACAAATGAAAAGAGTTGCCACGGGATCTCCGCTATCACCTGTGGAGCTGACATCCTCATAAATACTCTTGAAATTGACTGCCTTCCAAATTTGAATTTTGAAGTACGTTTTATAAAAGGTACTTAGACGACATTTTCATGATTATTCCGGAATCAAAACTCGATGAAGTTTTAGAAACCTTTGATTCTTTTGACTCAAATCTTAAATTCACTTTTGAAAAATAAAAAAATTACACTCTCAATTTGTTAGATGTATCAGTCATTAGAATAAACAAAGATATCCGTCTCACGAATTGGTACCACAAACCGACTTGGTCAGGTAAATACACACATTTTTTATTCCAACATCCTTGGTCACAGAAGAAAGGAATGATTTTCGGACTCATAGTTAGGGCAATTGAATTATCCTCATCTAATTTCAGAGCAAAAAGCATTAAATTAGTAAAAAAGATTTTGATTGATAATGATTACCCTATAAACCTCATCAATATATTGATAAAAATTAGAATCAATAATATATACAATCAAGTGGGAAGAAAAAAATTGAATAAATCAAAAGGTTTTACAGTGGTTCAATATATCTCGGGAAGAACGGACAAACTTGCTACTATTTTACGACAAAATGACATTGAAGTTATTTTCCGACCAATAAAGTCGAATTCAAACTTTTTTCCGTCTTCCAGACGCAGATCAGACATTTTTCAAAAAACGTATATAGTTTACAAATTTGTTTGTTCAGATTGTGAATGTTGTTATATTGGACATACAGGTAGACCTTTACACTATGGAATTAAGGAACACACACGTCGAGTTTGTAAAATGGGAAGGTCTAAACTCAATACAATGTTTCTACATTTGAACATTGGTAAGATAATTTAACTTCATTTAAATTACTCACTTATTTTCTAATCCCAACCTCAAAACAAATGTCCTTGTCATCAGTTGTTATTTTACTTCAATATTTATTCTTCCTTTTATACAGTGTTTTTGATGTTAACTTTTGTCAACATCAAAATGCAAATCAAACATGCCTATATCTTTGAATATCTACGTAAATATTCAATGATCTATATTGTGATTGAGTCAGACAATCCTAGATATTTTGGAGTAGGATAAAAATTCCTTATAATTTTCACTTTTCAAATTTGAAGTTCGCTTTCGTATGATCATCTTCAACGACTGTTCTCTTCAGGTAAACATTTCATTCCTTATTTCAAATTTATCTTTGTTTTCGATTAATTATATAATTTTCTTGTTATACCAAATTATTGCACTTTCAAAACAAAAAATTATTTTTCGAATCTTATCCGCTGGTTTTTACTCCATTTTAATGCTTTATATTTTTATTTTTCTGTTTTATTTATCATATGAGGTTCGAAACCTTGCCGAACTTAAATCTCTGTTTTACTTTTCCATCTTTTATTTAGACCTTTGAAACCAACAACTAAACATCACACAATCATTGAGGTCGAAATTTAAAAGAGATGCACACTTAGAAACACTTTTCTAGATTTGACAATGAATTAAAGGCATTGGATATTGTAACTACATTCACATCTTCTTACCTAGATGTCAATTGTTCTTCCATTGTGCAACGATTTGATCTACTATGGATGAAAATTCAACATCTTGGGAATTTAGTCTGTAAATAGTTTTCTATTCATTCATGAAAATATGTAACTTTAATACTGGCGAATTCGTCGCAAAATTTTGTAAACTTTCAAACGGTTCTTCTTTGAAAGTCCTCGATTCCGTTTCTGTATGCATATTCGCGTTTGAAGCGAGGCATGCGTTGTCAAGAGGTCGATGCAAATGCACCGAAACTCAGCAGAGAGTGTACTTTAATATTCTTCAATTCATAACGGTTTTGATTTTGAATTTTTTTATTTTATTAAAATTTAAGTATATTGTGTTACTAAGGAAATCCTTACAAAGGTGCGACATTGTCGTTTGGCTCGAATTTATTATTGATATGTATAAGAAAATTATCCGTGGACCCGAACTTGCACTTACGTGAGGTTTTCCTCAGTACGCAATATAGTTCTAGTTGAAATTATGCAATTATCAAGCACCACAATACCATTGGTCTGAGACACGGGAAAAGGGTTGCGCTTAAATTACGTAACAGAACAAGGGGAGTTGAAAGACAGACACTCTCTTATGGTTTGTTTCAGAGAGGGTCAATAATTTGTTACGTAATTTAAGTACAGCCCCTAACAGTGTAAGTAACGTGATCGGCAATTAGAATAATTCCTGTTTATCTACTTACTAATAGATATTTTTCAAGTGTACAAGAAATTCTTTAATCGCTATTTTTTCTCACAAAACTAGATGCAATGCAAAATGGAAATGGAGGCCAACAACCAGCCGAGCATATTTCTCTTTCTGACCGAAGCCACGTTCATGTAGTAATTCATAATACGAGCGATGTTGAATCTGGATTTCTGAGATACAGCAGTTGGGCTCATGTTCCTAACTGGGTGATCGCAACGGAAGGACAACCTCATGTAGCAGATAGGGTTTTCGTAGACTTGCCACATGGGGTGCCAGCCAGAACGTTACTTGCAAGCCTGGTGGTGAATCCAAATGTCAGGTTTAATCCAAATGTACAATCCCAATGTTTTATAAGAGATGGCAACAACATTTACAGAGCGATGCTACATACTGAGAATTTTGGAGCGTTGGACAATGCTGAAGACGCAATCGTTATGGTACAAACTTCAGATCAATTTAATACCAGATGAATAGGGGTGCTAGAATGTTGGCCCGGTCCGACTTCCAGCTGGGTTAGATGAGAAAACTGTGAATCCACAACTGTAGACATTGAGGATAGGGGGAGAAGATAAAAAATGGTCAGCAGGACAAGAATCCAATATCACTGTAATTATTAAATATTAGGTAACAATATATTGTGTTATAGGCATAGCCCGGCAAAGGTCCACTTAACTGAAAACTTGGAACTGATATCTTTCCTACTAAATTTGGTTACTAGTATCGTTGAATGGTTTCGGATAATATTTTATGTTATGAGAATATAACATTTGAATATCAGAAATTTGGTCTAATGATGTAAAATATGCGTCGAAAAATAAAGTTATGACAAGGCCATTTCCAATGATCAAAAAGTACGAGGTAAAGTATCCAATATTATGGTTAAAGTCCAATATAAAATACTACTCAAGCATGTCTGAAAATATTAAATGTTTCAGTAAGTTATTTAAAATATCTTATGCTTGAAATAACCTCCATAAATGTGTATTCAATCAATAAATATATCTCCAGTAAAAATCGACATTATTTTTTCCTTAATGTGTAATTAGAGATTGGACATTTTATCGTTTCAGTCGTTGAGACCTACTTCTCCTATTAGCATATAATATCTAGATATTATCGACCTGCATTATATATGTTTTGAGCGAAGCCCGGAGTGCAGCAAACCTAGGATGGTGCGGTCATTCCGCACCATTTAGCAAAATGCTAAAACTCAATTGTCCATTTTCTTATCAAATTTATACGTAATGATAAGAGAATTTATTAGCTGATTATATCTGTTATTTTAATTATCAATATTAAACTAATCAAAATTGTTGAGCTGAAAAATGTCTCATATATTTTTTCACTACCGTGGCGTAGTATATTGCCACCCATTTTTCAGCATTCCAAATTTGTTAATTTTTCGTATTCGGACCTTGAATTTTTTTTTCAAATAGTTTGTAAGCTATCGAAGTTTTGAGTAAAATGAGCCCAAGATAAAGTTTTTTTTTTGAGGATCTGTTGCAGAAATATTGCTAATTGTAATCTTTCCTCAAATTTTAAATAGAATGTTAAATAATAAACATTTTTCAATGTTCTTGGGCTCATTAGGAAACTGAATTTCTATAGAATTGCAGCAGATCGTCAGCATAATTGTTACATTAATTTTTTGCATGGTGCAGGAAGTCAAAATAAAAGTTGAAACAAAAAATTTGAGAAAACTTGAAAGTCATACCATTTGTGAAAAAATAATATTAAAAATGAAATGTATTTTTTAAAGAATTTTTATGTAAAATTCACTATGAGTTATTTCTCACGCCTTTATGGTCAGGTAGAGGTCTACCTCCAACGTCCGTGCTCAATGTTTTTCAGTGCCAGTGCGGACGCTACGTACAGGGAACTTCGGAAACCGAGCCAACCATGCCTCCGATCCCAGGAGAGAAAAAACTACCACTGAACCAACCAGTTGAAAAGATGGAAGTGAGTAAATCCTACATGAGCACATGGAGTAGCGCCAAGATCACTGCCGATAAAAATTCAAAAGTAGTCAACATTAACGCGATAAACTTGAATTCGAGCGAACGGTAAACAGCGGGAAAAATCCCATACATAAGTGCAATTGTGGATGAAACCAACCATTTTTGTACAGTTCTTCACAAAATCTTAAAAGCTTCTGCCGAATTTAGCGATATCGTGTATGACCCAGACTTCGACGTATACTCCGTTCGCGTTTACTATATAGAGTATTATCGCAAAATTGTTTCTAGCCTTTAGGAGCAAGGTTTCCAGTACTACTTGTACAAGGACATAGAGTCACCACTATTGAACTCGTGATCAGAAAAATCCCCATTTCCTTTCCGAAGATTACATCATGTCTCTGACATGCCATTTGCGCCATCTGTGCTGGAGACCACTCTGCTGATTACAGAGGTTGTTCTACTTATAGAAGACTCCAGAAGACCCACCAATGATGAACTAAAACCTCATAACTTACAAAAAGAAACTGCCCTCAATAAACCAGCTACACAGATTACACTGAGCAAAAACCCTACACGCAAGAACATTATCTACAGCAGTAACGCCGCCTCTACATCACAAGCGCGCGCTATCAAATCTCAAACAAGACAACCAGCCAAAATATCGCAAATTAATAATCAAACAAAAGCACCTACCATCGCGGAAATTTCCGTCCTACAGAATAACGTCAATCCAGAAAACGCAAACCATCAAAACACACACTTTTAAGTAATGAAAATTAATTTAGTCTTATAAAAAGAGCTACGAATTTAACGGGCGACCTAAACGTCAAACACTCAGCTTGAAATAGCAAAACAACTAACAAAATTGAACGACAATTATTTGAATTCATAAATGACAAGAATCTGTCCCCCTTCGCATCAGATTCGCAAACCTTCTTTCATCATAATACTAAACATAAATCAAACCTCATGGATTTCGCAATAACTAAAAATAACTACTTCAGCCGCGACACGATAACTATAAGCAAACTAGACTCGCAACCTCGACCAATTTTTCTCACCCTTTATTCAGACTATGTTCAATAAATACGATCCACCCCTTAGACCTGAGATAGAAGAACTAATCAAAACTCGTAATGAAAAAGTTTACCAAACGCATCCGGAAACTGGAAGCTGTGTCCTCAAAAGAGCGATAAATTGTCTTCAAGAAACAATGTGGGTTACAACTCAAGAACACAGATGCAATAATTCGAATACAGAAGTCGGTGAACTTCAAATCAAAGGCCACACTATGTGGTGTATGACTAAAGCCTTAACGGAGCCGCAATCTGATATTCCCCCTCTCAAAAACCCTGACCGAACATTTGTGCTTCCTCCTACCGACAGAGCAAATCTTCTTGCAGCAAATTATGAGACTATCATCGTCCAACGCAACAAGCCATCTAACGCGCAACACATTGCTAAATGTGAAAAAATTAAGTCCGAGTATCTCTAAATCCCAAGTACTAATGGTTTCAAGAAAATATCCCATGAGGAACTAACGAAACAAATTAGAACTACTGAAAAAAAGCACCCAG
>JAUMHM010000089.1:5322902-5334683 GCA_032362435.1 Melikaiella ostensackeni | reverse complement strand
GAATTTTTTTTCAAAAATAGTTAAATTATTGGGAAACAAATATCATGCATGAGAATTGACGAGAGGGGCAGCTGGCCCGACTCTCTCCTCTTCCATAAATCGTGACAATGGATCCGAAATCGGATACAGAAAAAGCAGAATAAATACGCACACTCATTTTTCCCGAATTTAATCACAGATGTCTCTTTTTACGCTATAAAATTTAACACGTTGCTTCTGATGTGTATTACATTTCTACATGATATTTATTCCCCAATAATTCAACTATTTTTGAAAAAAAATTTAATCGCCGGAGGAGCATCAAAAAATGAGCATTTGAAATGTTTACAATGCGAAAAATAAAAGAAATATATTTTTAAAAAAATGTCGACAAAAAGATTTGAACCAGCGGCAGCGTGGTCACTAGGCAAGCCCTTTACTGCTGCGCCGGTGGCGTTCGGTAAAAGCAACCGCGCGCGACTCGGTGGAAATTTGGCAGCCGCGGCGACCGTGATTTTCAAACGCTCATAATTCCTAAACAAGGGCCCACCTACAGAGAAGCCGGGACACGTGTCTAATTATTTTTGACGTACTATCGATTGATGATAGTCTCATCAAAAAGTCAATGTCAAAGTCAAAGATCTTCCAATTCCCCTACCCCCCTCATAAAAATAGTGAGATTTTACCGAATCCCCTTTCCCAAATCGTCTAAGGTAATTTGTGGATGACCCCTGAAATAGATTTTTGCTGTTCAGCCTAAGAGGTCCCTCGCAGGCGGAGGCCCCCCGCAATACGGGGTTTCGCTGTACACTAGGCGCGCCACTGTATGCAAGGCCATTAAAGAGAGAGGAGTAGAAGATTTGATAGAGAGGATAAGAGATATTCCTGGAGATTAAGATAAAGGTGAAGATGGGAGAAAAGAAAGGAGAGGAATTCTGAACAGGAAGGGGACTTAGGCAAGAATGCCCGTTGAGCCCACTTCTGTTTAGTGTCTTATTGGCAGACTTAGAGAAGATGGAGAAGAAAGAAAGAAGAAGGACAATATTGAGAACAGGCAAACAGTAGCAAACATGGTTTGCTACAACATGGATGATTTTTTGAGGGATGAGAATGATTATGAGAGTGTTCGAAGAGTATGTGAGAGAAAAGCTTTCAAGGGTGAATGATGTGTATTAAGAATAGAAAGTGTACAGTGGAGTGCGAATGGAAGATAAATAGCGAGGTAGTGGAGTTGGTGGAGGAGTTTTGCTATCTAGAATTTTGGTTCGAAGCAGGAGGAGGAAACGAGCAGCAGGTGAGAAAGAGGTTGGAATGTGCGAGTAAAGTACTAGGACAAGTGTGGGGTGTACAGAAAGGAAGGTTCAAGGAAGACTGGAGAACGAGAGTGTGGATGTTGCGCCCACCTCTGTTTAGTGTCCTATTGGCAGTCTTAGATAAAAAGATGGAGAGTAAAGGAAAAGGGGGGACAATATTGAGAACAAGACAACAGTAGCAAACAGTAGCGGATGATGAAAGAGGGATGAGACTGATGATGAGAGCGTTCGAAGAGTGTGTGAGAGAAAAGGATTTAAAAGTGAGTGTCAGTAAGACTAAGATGATGTTTATGAGAAATAGAAAGTGTAGAGTAGAGTACGAATGGAAGATAAATAGCGAGGTGGTGGAGGTGTTGGAGTTGGTAGAGGAGTTTTGCTACCAAGGATTTTGGTTCGAAGCAGGAAGAAACGAGAAGCAGGTTAAGTTATGGAGTGGAAATTTGGGAATGGAAGGAGCATAAGAGTGAGAAGTCTGCATGAGAGTTGTGAGATGGGTCATAGGGGTGAGTTAGAGCTGCCCAGGATATCTGCTAAGGAAAGAAATAGGACGAGAGAAAATGGTGGTCAGGAAACTGAAAAGATCCTGGAATTTTGAAGAGAACTAAGAAGGGGAGAGGGAAGCAGGATTGCCCAAGCGTGTGTCTGAGAGATTATGAACAAAAAGAGGAGGGGTGACGTGGGACGTCGGCAGGGGTGAGAGAGGAGTGGGTGGGAGAGGGTGAGGGAGTGGGAGAGAGAGGGTAGAGGGAGTGATTGAGGGTAAGAGAGGGGGAGACAATTTTAGATTGGTAGTGGTACGAGGAAACGGAAGCCCAGGGCAAGGTGGCAAGCGTTGTAGGATTAAGAATAGTGGTTTAGACGATTTAGAAAGAAACATTTAAAGGTTCTGCAAAGACTTTTAAGACCGTAAAAGGGAGTGAGTATGAACCAAAAAAGGAGAAGATTTTTTAAAAGTTTTATTGCAAATTTAAATTCAATGATAATTTAATTTTTCTTACCAAAAAGGGCTCGAGCGACTCCTAAACTCGAAGGATCAGTTGGCCTATAAAGTAGCTTCACAAACTTTTCAAAACTCGTGAGATCCGCCAATTGAAAACCACAAAGATTTTCAAAAATCTTGCC
The DNA here is from genome assembly GCA_032362435.1 of Melikaiella ostensackeni. Classification (NCBI taxonomy): domain Eukaryota; kingdom Metazoa; phylum Arthropoda; class Insecta; order Hymenoptera; family Cynipidae; genus Melikaiella; species Melikaiella ostensackeni. The sequence continues at coordinate 5,332,269 of JAUMHM010000089.1, read as the reverse complement.
GAAATTTTGACTCGAGGAATTCACTGGATTCCGAAAATTTACTTTGCGATTTTTAGTATTATCACATTCGTTACATTTATTCCCTTTTGATACCTCTGCCATCACACTTTTCTTCCTGTTCCACATAATCTACGAAAATAAATTTGTTTATGGTAGAAAAAAATTCTTTTACGAAATTTGATTGATAGTGGAAAAATGTAGTCGCTTAGAAAAATCTGCGTTTTTGGTGATTTTGAGTCAATTTTAAATAAAATTAATTTGAGAGAAATATTAATATTAGATGAGTATATACAAAATTACAATGAACGCTTTTATTTTCAAATATTCAATTTTTTAAAGTTTTAATCCTTCAACTTTGAACCATTGCAAACACAGTTGTTTTTATTTTCATCAATTTAAACTTTTCAATATTGCAGATTTTCATTTTGAATTAATTTAATTTGCAATTTTATTAAATATGAATGAATATTTTTTGCTGTTTTTGAATTGAAATTGTTTATTTCAAAAGTTTGTCTAGCTCAAATTTCAACATTTTATTTTGAAATTTTGAGACTTAATAATTTTATTGGTAGGTTGTTAATTTTTAACGTTTACAACTATGAATTAATTGAATTCTTGACCCTTTAAACTAGCAATTTATGAAAATTTGTCATCTGATTGTGAGCAATTCATTCGTGAAATTAAAGAAAATTTAATCGAATAATTTGAAATTTTAAAGACGATTTACTATTAAAACTCTTAATCTTTAACATTCAATAAAAAATGTTGAACCTCTTATTTTAGAATTGTTTGCAAAAAACGCTCTAAATTTGAAACCTTAAATTCTATCAAATCCAAAATCTTTACTTCCTTTTGAAATTATTCAATGATTGTAAATGCTTTTATTTGTAATGCTTAAGTAATGCTGAATTATTAAATCTTGAACGATTCAGTTGTGGTTTTCCCAGTTTAAAAATTAAGTTTCTAACACTAAAAAAATAGCACGATTTAAAAATTTAAAATTTGACATTTTTCAATTATAACTTTGATTTTGATAGTTTTCAAATGTTCACTTGTCTTGAATTAAATCATTTCCAATTGAAAAATTCCCCACCTTCAAGAATCACCTGTGAATTCATCTCTAAATTTATAGCACTTAATTTCAAAGTATAATTTTAATATGTTCAAGATTAAACGCTTGTTCATTTTAAATTCTTTAATATTTAAAAACTATCACTTTCAAATTATTTATAAGCTGAAGCTAATCCTATTAATATGTACACACTTTGAGGTTCATCAATTTTCATCATTCGACTTCGAATTTCAATTTAGTTTCAACAAAAATTCGAAAGCCGAAAAAGTAAATACATAAATTCACTGCTTTTTCCACTCTTAATATTTTCACTCGTAATTTCCTTAATTTTTGTTCAGTAATTTCTTTGTATAGAAACTTTAATTTCTACTTTTTTTCAATACTTTCAAATCCAAAATCTTTATTCACTGTTGAAATTATTCAAGAATTATAAATGCTTTCATTTGTATTTCTCAATTAATGCTAAATTATTTAATTTTGAACGATTAGATTTCCGTTTCCCTTGGTGAAAAATAAACTTTATAATACCAAAAGAAATCGCACAAGTTTTAAATATAAAATATTTAAAAAGTTTCTAATTTCATTCTGATAGTTTTCAAATTAACTGTTCTTGAATTACATCATTTCTATTTGAAAAATTTCTCACCTTCAGAAATCCCCTGAGAATTCATCTCTAAATTTATAGCATTTAATTTCAAAGTTTAATTTTTAAAATGTTTAAAAATTAAACAGTTGCTAATTTTGAATCCTTTAATATTTTTAAAAGCTATTATTTTAAAAATATTTATATTTGGAAAAAAAACTCTTCTTCATTTCTAATGACAAATTCACTGCTTTTCGTTTCACTCGTAATATTATTACTCGTAATTCACGGTGCAGCTGAACCAAGCTTAAACGAAACTTCCAGGTAAATGGGATTTTTTGATCGCTTATGGTAATATGGCATCCCATGAACATCGTAAGATGAACATGAATAGAAATCGTAGAACGCTTTTTGAAAAAAGCTGATTTTTGTATTTAATTATTAGGAAATGAGAAAATTTCTTTAAGATTATATGGTAAATATCGGTTAACATTTTTTTTTGTAATAGATATTTTTATTGAATGTGGTTGTCTGTTACCCGACGAACATTTTAAGGTGGAAATTAAAATAATCGGAGGGGTATTTTTTGGAAAAACTCGATTTTTGTATTTAATTACATACTAAGAATTTAAGAAATTTGCAAAGATCTTCCGGTAAATATAAGTCACCATTTTTTGTAATAGATTTTTTCATTTAACGCGATTGCCTGTTACCCCACAAACAATTAAGGATGGGAATTAAAATAATCGGATGGGTGTTTTATGAAAAAACACGATTTTTGTATTCAATTACTAAGAAATAGAGACATTTTTATACGATTGTATGGTAAATATTGTTTAACAATTTTTGTAGTAAATGTTTTTATTGGATTTTTATTGGATTTTTTTTATTGCCTGTTACATCACAAACATTTGGAGATGGAAATCAAAATAATCGGAGGGGTGTTCTTTGAAAAAACTCGATTTTCGTACTTAATTATTGAAAAATTAAGACATTTTCATAAGATCTTATGGTCAAAATTCTTATGGTAATCTTATGAATCTAATCTAATCTATAAATCTAATAATAATCTAAAAAAAAATAAAATAAAAATAAAAATAAAATAAAATAAAAAAATAAAAAATAAAAGTAAAAATAAAATAAAAAAAAATCTAATCTATAAATCTTATGGTAAAAAATAAATTCGTCTATTTGGGTTGAAACTTCAACTATTTTGTTGAACATTCGTTTTTGTTTTAAAACTCAAATCTTTTTTCGTTAAAATATCAATTATTACATTTTTCTATGAGAAATCATCTTTCTTTCATTGAAAATAAATTTTTCCAAATAAAAATTTAACTACATATTCCATTTTTGTTTGAAAGTTATCGTTTTTAGTTGAAAATTCATGTTTTTTATTGGAAATTTTTCTTGTTTTGGTAAAAAATTTGATTGAAAATTTAATTATTTTTTTGAAATTTTTTTTTTGGTTCAAAATTAATTTTTTTTTAACTAAAAACTTAACTATTCTAGTTCTGGTTGAAAATTGATCTTATTAAGTTGAAAATTCAACTATTTGGTTGAAATTTCATGTATTTTGTTGAAAATTCGTCACTTTTGGTAGGAAATTAATCTTCCTGGTTAAAAACTTATCTTTGTAGGTCAAAAATTCAACAACTTTGTTAGAAAATCATCCTTGGATTGAAAATTCAACTGTTTTGTAGAATAATCGTCCTTTTGGTTTGAAAATGTAACTGTTCGTTTAAAAATTACGTAGTTCTAGTTGAGGATTCAACTAATTTGTTGAAAATTCAACTTTTTTAAATTTCACTATTTTTTTGAAAATTCGTTTTTTTTTTGGTTGAAGATTCATCAGTTTAGATAAAAAATAATCTCTTTCGTTGGAAATTCAACTATCCTGTTGGAAATAATTTTTTTTGGTCAAGTGTTAATTTTTTTAATGAAAATTCAACTATTCTATTTCTGATTAAGAATGTTTATTATATAGTTGAAGATTCAACTATTTGGTGCGAAATTTTTTTTTTTCAGTTAAAATTCATGTATTTTGTTGAAGATTCATCTTTTTTGGTAAAAAACTAATCTTCTTGGTTGAAAATTCATCTGTTTTTGCTGAAAAATTAACCTTCTTTGTTGAAAATTCATCTCTTTGGTTTAAAATTGGAATATTTTGTTGAAAATTTGTCTTTTTTGGTTCAAAGTTGAGCTACTTTGTTGAAAATTCATTTTGTGCTTGAAGATTCATTATTTTAATTGAAAATTCATCTCTTTCGTTGAGAATTTAGCTATTTTGGGACATTTTTTTTCTGGTTCAACATTAATTGCTTTAACTGAAAATTTAACTTCTCTATTTTTGGTTTAAAATCTATATAGTTTAGTTAAAATTTCAACTATTTGTTTTATAATTTCTCTCTTTTAGTCGAAAATTCAACTATTTGGTTGAATATTTATCCTTTATTGGTAGAAAATTAATCTTCTTAGTTGAAAATTCATCTTTTCGATAAAAAATTTAACTAATTGATTGCAAGTTGAACTCTTCTGTTAAAAATTCATTCTTTTAGTTGATGATTCATCATTTTAGTTGAAAATTCACCTCTTCGGTCGAAAATTTAACTATTTCGTTGTGAATTTGTTACATTTTTGTTAAAAATTAATTTGTCAAGTGAAAATTTAACGACGCTATTTTTGTTTAAAAATTGATCTTGTAATGTTTTAGAAATATTATGTTGGTCATGACTAGCCTATGACTTCTAATAAGAAGTATAACAGCTGTCACTTGATAAATATGAATGAAGTTGTGTAAAAATTTAATTTGGATATATATTTCTAAAATACAATAGTAACGAAAAAAGTAACGATAGCTACTCTTTTTGCAAAAGTAACTAAGAAAAAGTTACATTTTGAAGCGGTAAAGATAACGATAACTATTTCCTTTTGAAAAGTAACTTACCCATCACTGTTTGTCACCCTACAAACATTTGAGAAAATTAACGAACAAATTAAAATAATCGAAGGGGTGTTTTTCGAAAAAACTCAATTTTTGTATTTAATTACCAAGAAATTGAGAAATTTTCATAAGATCTTCCGGCAAATATCAGTCAACAAAAAAAATCGATAGAAAAAAATTTCAACCAATATTTGCCATATAATCTTATGAATTTTTTAAAGTTTCAAGTAATTAAATACAAAAATCGACTTTTTTCAAAAACCGCCCAACGATTAATTTTATTTGCATCTTAAAATGTTCGTGGGATGCCATATTACCATGAACAATAAAAAAATCCCATTTACCTGGAACTTTCATTTAAACTTGGTCCAGCCACACCATGAATTTCTTTTGTTTTTGTTCAATAATTTTCTAGTTTATAAACTTTAATTTCTAGTTTTACAAAACCAAATTCTATTGTTTCAGAAACTGATAATATGAATATTATTTCACCGGTTGAAGAACGTAACACAAATTTTCAAATGACACTTTTTTTTGTTTTTAGTTTCGAGAGCCACTTTTTTTACCTCAAGAGTCCTTCTTTGGTGAACGCCGAAGAAGTTCTGAAGACTTGGACTTGGATCCATGGGGAAGGAGATTTAGCCCTTTTGAAGAAAATTGGCTGTCGTCGCTAAGCAACATGCTTCCTCATTATTGACCCGCGCCAGCGCAATTATATTTACATCACCTTTCCTTTATCTTTAAGACAAGCAATAAATTTACCAGACATGCACGCACACTTAAATTTTTACGACCCTGAAGATTCCTATATCGATGCTGCCGTCCTGATTTAAAAAGTGGGTATCTACATTTGAAGTCGAACCGAAAAATTAAACAAAACTCCTTTATACTCGTTCTGTCCAATGTATGTTATTTTTTGTATGAAAACAACTGTTTTAGACAAATTCGTACCTGCTTTATTCATTAGTGCAAAAAAAATATGAAAATTTTGATTGCTTATGTACGAAACTGTAGATACGAGGCTCTCTCAAACGTGAAATCTGCAAAAAAAAAACCCGATCAAAAGCCGTAGCTACGCAGGTACGGTATTTAAACAGAATGGTGGCGCTGAAAATGCCGAGTTTCATTGGGAAGAACGAGGATATCTACAAATTTTTACTTCAATAAATTAATAAAAGCAAATATGGGATACGACATTCACGTATCATTTTTAGATTAATTGATTAAATCTCTAATCAAGCAAAAAGTCAAATGTGGTTATTTAAGAAGCAATGATTTCTTTATTGTTATTATAATAGAATATTGTTATACCGACAGAAAAAAGTAATCAAATGACTAGTAAAACAATGAAAATTCGAAAGTAAGTTCAAAAATAAACATTCAAGTTAATCTTCTGAATGAAAAGCTAGTCTTCCACTATTTTATGAATAAAAATTATTATTCGTTACAATACCACGAATAAAAATATAATTTGGAGTTGATTTGAAAAAGAAAATAAATTAAAAAATCATGGCCTGACTTATTTTGCATTTCAAAGTTAATAAATATTAGGTATATGATTATTGTTGTATTAGAAACATTTTGTCAGGTGAAATATTATGTTTGAAAGATTCTGTCACAAAATGTCATTTGTTGAAAAGCGCGTGATGAAGAAATGAAGTGAGCAATTTTTGAGAGACGTTTTCATTTTTTGAATTTCCTTTCGACAGTTTAACAATTTGGCAGAATTTTCGACAAAATGTCTGAAAATTGGTAACCCATTGAAAATAAAATGTAAATAAAAAACGTTTCGTAATATCCGTAATATGAACCACATTTTATTTAAGTTCAATTTTTTTTAGTTTTGGATCCTTTGGAAAAATTAGTTTGGATTCTTGTTGATAAATACCGATTTTTCGAAAAAAACATTTTTTAATGCAAAAATTTCTGTCTTCATTTATTTTTCAACATTTCATCTATTTTTAAATTATTACTTATTCTCATTATTTTTAAAAATTCAAATGAAAACAAAAACGCTACGCAGAATTTTCGGACACCTTAACATAATTTCTTAATTTTATACTCTCACTTTGATCTTCCAAAATTCTAAATGAAAATTGGCAGGTGATAAAGTTGTACTTCCTGGATGTGAGGAGTTCGCATAAGACATCAAGCATGTCGCCACTTCAAACTTTTAAGTAATTACTAATCAACTGCTTTGAAAAAATCATCAATAATTATATAATGTTGAAATGATGACGAAGCGTTTACACACGTTTTCATGCTTTTTTGAGGTTATGTCGATATGTCGAGCGAAAATGCACAATTTTTGTTGGGATCGAAAATAGCGATTAATCGATATGTTGGGTCGGTGACTATCGATTTTTTAAAATTGGAACATTTTTCACAATTAAAAATTTCATAATTCAAAGGAAAATTTTTACGGATTACATACCTAAATATCTTAATCGATATGGATTAACGATTTCGTAAATTTTTTTTTCTATTTGAGAATTTCACGATAAATTTAATGGAAAAAGTTGTATTCGTCACAAAACTGATTAAAACTTATCGAGAAATTGTTAAAATTATAATACTTCGAAAAATTAGACATTTTTCAACCGTCACAATATTTTTGAAATGTTTAGAACTTATTTAAAAAGAATCTTTCGCATGATCTACTTACAAAATGTTTTGTAATAAACAAACAAAATTTTTGGATGCGTAAATTGTAAAAATAAAATATACTACCTTATATAAAAAAATTCTCATAATGTAGATACGCCGTTCTGGGAGGACTGTAGAATCAAAAAAGGTTCCAATCCTGATGAAGAACGTGGGTATGTACTTACAATTTTCTTCAAAAGGATTGTAGGCCTCGAACGAATCAGAATCCTTTTTAAAAAAACGTATATGTGTAGATACGTCCTTTTTAGCCAGGATTTCAGCCTTAAATCAGGCTGAAATCCTGTGAAAAGTGTAGATACGGTAATGCATTTGTAGATAGCCACATTCTTCATCAGAATTTATCGAAAATTGCTGTAGATACAGAAAACGTGGCTTTAATTTTTTAGACATTAATTGTAATTTTTAATTAATTTTTGCATAGTTAAGTTTGTCTTTTAACGTCGAATCCAACGATATAAAAAACTCATTTTCGATTAAAAATGTAAATACCCACTTTTTAAATCAGGATGGCAGTATGGATTTCAAAATTTGTGTGAAGCATTATTAACAAACTGAGGGTCCGATCAAAAAACCAAGAACACCTCTGGATTCGTCTCCGAAATACCTAAATGCACTGTTTAAAACGTTTTTTAAACAATCACATCATTTTTTAAGGTTCTGAAATTATGAATGCAATTATAAACAAACAAAGGGATCGAAAAACGCAAAACACCCTTGGATTCGTTTCCGAAATATCTAGATGCACCTTTTTTCAAACCATTTTTTAAACAGTTACCTTAATACAGGACCAAGTGGGAGATTTTTTAGGCTTTTCTCAATATATTACCGGAAGGAATTAAAATGAAATATTAATGCTTTAAATGTATAATGTCTAATTCTTCCATATCCTGAAGTTAAAACATATAATTTAGCGATAAGTAACTAGTTATGGTAGTCCAAATTGTGTCCGTCTTAACCCCTCAGTGTGGGGTTAATTCGACTTAACCAAATCACGAAAAATTGCAGCCGTATATAAATATTATTTTTATCAAAACTGACTCACAAAACTGGAGCAAACAACCTGTAAAATAAAGTTTGACATTTATTTCTCAGGCAACAATCCAAAACCTCTCAGATTTTCATCCAGAGAAAAGAAATCAAATTATAAAATATAAAATTATGAGTGGCCCTGCTTGGACTCGGCTCCTAAATCTCTCATTGCGACTTTTTTTTGTTAAATGATTTTTCAAACAATTTCATCATTTATTATTGTTCTGCAAATTTGAAAAAATGTAATAATTGCACACCAACTTTGAGTACATAATCGAAATCTATCTGAAAAACATCTCTAAGCGACTTTTTTATCACTTTGAAAAACCAATTGTTCAAACGAAAAAATTGTTATCAACAAGTTTAGAAATTTTTGCAGAAATTTAATGAATTTTATTAACAGTTTATTCGTTCAAATGATTCTTGTTTCAAAATAATAAGAAAGTCGCTTAGAGATGTTTACAATCAGATATTCATTAATACTCAAAGTTGGTGGGCAATTATTATATACTCTTTTAAATTTGCAGGACTTAAAAAAATTATGAAATTATTTTAAAAAATGTCAAAAAAGAAAAAAGTCGAATTGAGATATTTTGAAGCCGAATCCAAAGTTTTTTTGATCGGACCCTTACTTTGTTTTTAATTCTTTGCAGACTTCCTAAGTCCATATATATGAGGCGACGCATATATTGGGAATTTGAACATGCTATGTGACACTGTTGGCCCCAACGGGAACTAACCTATATGACTGTGGATGACATATTAAATACGCGTAAAACATTACGAAAACTAGCAAAAACATAGTGTTTAAGTATGTTGATCGCCCAACTGAATAAATGAGTGCTGTAATAAATAGCTCTGACGAGCAAAATACTTCCGAGCTGATAATTATTTGCTCCAATAATGGAATTTGCACGTCAATATCGAAAATCAACTAGTTTGGGAGGCTGCTGCGTCAGTGGTTGTGACTCCAAAAAGAATAAAACTTCATTTTGAGTTTTCATAGAGTGCCAAAGCTTGGAAGTGTTAAAATAAAAAGGCGAAACTTATTTGGAAAAATTGAAGTTGTAGA
>JAUMHM010000089.1:5296386-5314338 GCA_032362435.1 Melikaiella ostensackeni | reverse complement strand
TTTTTTTTTGCTGAATATTACGTAAAATGTTGTGATGAATACGAAAAACTAGCTTCCCCCCCCCCCGTAAATGGGTCAATTGTGAGATATTCGCTTCTTAATTTTTTTAAAAATTAATACAGTAGTCCTCTTATAATTTCAGGTTTTTTTTTCAAACTTCTAACATAGCATCGGATAGGAAACCGATTTACAAAGAGAAATTTTCTGTATCAATTTTTGATTCAGTCAATTGTTATCATGAAAAATTCGCAATTACTTTGAAAAATGAGAAAAAATAAAATTGTGCTTAATTTGGTTGAAATATTGATTCCACAACCAAACGCTTTTCATAAAAGTGGGACTACTCACAGATGAGCATCATTCTTTATAGATAAATTTTTTTTATAAAAGTGATAAATTTCGAGAAAATATCATTTAAAGAAATAAGAAAATGCAATCTAAAGAAAAAAGCTGTTTTTCTTTACAGCAAGAAATTTAATTAGGAAATTTAAGAAATAAAAGATACTCCTTTTTGAGTCTATTTCAACTTTCACGAAGAGCATTTGATTCAAATGTTAATATTTAACAAGTTAGTACTCATTTTTGAATTTACATACTTTGACGTGCTATGACCTTCAGTGATTTTCAGTCAAAACTCTTGAAAATTTGTGCGAAATTAGTGTAAAGCTTTATTAAAAAATTGGCATCAGCTATTTTTAGATAAATTAATAAATGTTTCTGCTGTAAATAATAATAAGCAGAGTTTCGTTTTCAGTTTCTAATAATCGCAGAGATTTGCAATAAAGCTAAATAATTCTAATAAAAATTGAATAATAATTGGCTTTATTTTAAAATATCTATTACTTATTCTTTGCTTGTTATTAAAATTCTTTAAAGATCGAAGTGAAATATATTTTCTTATGAAAAATTTTTTGTGTACTAGAAAAGACCACCCAACAAGTTCACAAATCAAAAAAAGACTTCGAGACTACCCGCCTTTCTGGATCATTAGAGACAAATGTACAATAAATGTACAACAAAAAAGAAAGAAAGACGGAGAAAAAGAAAGAGTCAGTCAAAACCAACCTCATACTCTTTCTTTTGTCCATCTTTTTTATACTACTGGGGACCAGCATGTTTCGAAGCCAATTTAGACATCTTCATCGGGGGTAATTTATAGGAAAACTACAGCTATTATTAATAATTTTTTTTTTAAATTACCTGAAAATAAAAATGAAATGTAGTACCAAATGTTTGGTCAGTCTTTCCATTTTCTTATTAAGACCAACAATCTTTAATATCAATTGAAATTCACTTTCTTATGAAAATTTTATTACATATTTTCATGTTAGTATTAAATAACTTTTTAAGAGAACCCCACAAATCTTGAATTTTATCAATTAATCCCTCTGTAATGCACTCAATCTAAGTTTTTACTAAAGTGAATAAATTCTTTAATGTTTTTCACCGGTTTTCCAATAACATCCATCATAAAATCACATTACCCTTAATTTTTATTAATTTCACGGAGAACCATAATACCAAATACAGTAAAATCAGAATTCAACTGTTTTGTAGAAAATTGAACAATTTAGTTGAAATTTCTTTTTTTTCTTGACTCGAAATTCTTTCTTGGTTTTGAAAATTTAACTATTTTGTTTAAAATTCATGCATTTTGTTGAAAATTCATATTTTTTGGTAAAAAAGTAATTTTCTTGATTCAAAATTCATCTTTTCGGTTGAAAATTGAACTATTTGGTTAAAAATTTAATTATTTTGTTCAAACTTCAACTGTTTTGGTAGAAGTTTGTGTTTTTGGGTTGAAGATTCAATTATTTTGGCAGAAAATGAATCTTTTTCAATTAAAATGGAACTGTTTGGTTGAAAATTAATCTGTTTTGGTCGGAGATTCAACTATATTGTTGAAAATTCGAATTTTTTGGTTGAAAATTCATCTTTTTTCTTTGAAAATTCAACTATTTGGTTGAAAACAAACATTTCTGTCGAAAATTCATTTTTTTTTTTTGGGTTGAAAATGCAACTGTTCTGTAGAAAATTGAATAGTTTGGTTGAAATTTTTTTTTCTTTCTCGACTCGAAATTTTCTCTTGGTTAAAAATTAAACACTTATCTTGAAAATTCGTCTATTTGGTTTGAAAATTGATTTCTTTTGGTAGAAGTTTTTTTTTTTTTTTAAAAATACAACTATTTCTGTAAAAAATTAATGTTTTTTGGTTGAAATTGCAACTTTTTGATTAAATAATTAATCTCTTTTGGTTGAAGATTTAACTATTTTTATGAAAAGTTCGTCTTTTTGGGTTGGAAATTCAACTCTTTTGTAGAAAAGTGAACAATTTGGTTGAAACGTTTTTCTTTCTTGACACAATATTCTTCTTTGGTCAAAAATTCAACTCTTTTGTTCAAAATTCGTCTTTTTGCTTTAAAAATTTCCATCTTTAGGATAATTTATAGTTAGCTGAAATAGTGTTATAAGAGGAAAACTCAATTTTCTATTAATTAAAATTAAATGAAAATGCTTTTTCTTTATTTTCCTTTATTGTGCTTTCTATGACTGTCGAAATTAATCAGCTTTTGAATTTCATTTTTAAATTCATCACTTAGTCATGAACAATATATCAAAACAAAAGAATTTTGAAACCCAGCAACTTCATGTTGAACAGATTTCCAGAAAATACTGCAACATAGAATGTGATATCAAATTTGAAAAATACAATGAGACTGAACCTGTCAAGTAGTATTTTGTAGACAAATTCTAAAACATTCCAAAACATTCCGGAATATTCTAGAAAAGTGAAGAGCATTTTACAGCATTCTGGAATATTCTAGAAATGTCAAGCATATGTTAGAATTTACAGTCAATTTTAATAATACGAGGATATTTAAGAAAATCGCATAACATTAGGACATTCTGGAAAATTCCAGAAATTTCATGAAATCGTTATATAACATTTTCAACACAAAAATCGCTTTCTCTTAAATTTCCAACAGTTGAATTTTCACCTGCTGAAAATCGAAGAAAATTTAATATTGAATTTTCAACAGTTAAATCATTATATAGAAAACGATTATAAGAAAATCAGCATTAAAATAAATAATAAAAAATTATTGAAGGAATTAATGTAAAAATTAAGGTAGAAAATTCATCTTATTGGCTTGAAACATCAACTGTTTGGTTGGAATATTTTTTCTTTCTTGACTGAAAAATCTTTCTTGGCTGAAAATTCAACTTTTGTTGAAAATTCGAATTTTCGGATTAAAAATTCATATCTTTTGGTATAAATTTCATCTTTTTGATCAAAAATGTAACTGTTTGGTTGAAAATGAACCCATTTTTTGATTAAGGATTCAACAATTTTTGTAGGAAATTAATTCCTTTGTTGAAAATTCATATTTTCGGGTTGAAAAGTCAACTGTTTCATAGAAAACTCGATTTTGGCTTAAAAATACAACAATTAGGGTGAAATTTGTTTTCTTTTTCGGCTGAAAAATTCTTTTGGTTTACGAATACATTCATCTTCTTTTTACTCTTGATTGAACTTTTTTATTGAAAATTCGTCATTTTGGTTAAAAAATTCAACTATTCGGTTGAAAATTCATGTATTTTGTTGAAAACTCGTATCTTTTAGTAGAAAATTCATCCTCTCGCCTAAAAATTCAACTATGGTTGAAAATTTCTGTGTTTTTCTGATTTTTTCTTTTTTTTTAGGAGAAAATTAAATTGTTTTGGTTGACAATTCAACCATTTTGTTGAGAATTCGTCTTTTTTGGTAGAATTCAACTGTTTTTGATTTAAAATTAAAATATATTTTGGTTGAAATATCAACTATTACATTTAACATTGATAATTTATCTTCTTTGATTGAAAATTCAACTACTTGGTTAAAGTTGAACTAGTTTGTGAAAAATTCCTTCTTTGGTTGAAGATTAATCTCTTTGGTTGAAAATTTAACTATTTGGTTTAAAATTAATGTATTTTCTTGAAAATTCATCCTTTTGGTGGGGAATTCAACTAGTTTGGCAGAAAATTGATCTTTCTTGGTTAAAAATGCAACTGTTTGGTTTGAAATTAATCAGCTTTGGTTGAGATTTTAACTATTTTGTTGAAAATTCGTCTTTTTAGGTTGAAAATTCAACTATTTGGTAGAAAAGTGAACAATTTGGTTGAAATTTCTTTCCTTTGTCGACTCGAAATTCTTTCTTGACTAAAAATAAAAATAATTTTTTTAAAATTCGTCTATTCGGTTTGAAAACTCATCTATTCTGGTAAAAATTTCTTTTTTTTTGGTAATAATCCAGCTGTTTATTTGAAAATTAATCTGTTTTGGTTGCAGATTCAACTATTTTGTTAAAAATTCAGTTTAATGAGTTGAAAATTCAACTATTTTGTTGAAAACTAACACTTTTGTGTTGAATTCGTCTATTTGGCTTTAAAATTCATTTTTTATGGTAGGAATCTCTTTTTTTTGTGTAAAAAATACAACTCTTGTAAAAAAATGAATCTTTCCAGGTTGAAATTGCAACTGATTGGTTTAATGATAAATCTGTTTTGGTTGAAGAGTCAACTATTTTGGCGAAAATTGCTTTTTTTTTGGTGTTGGAAATTCAACTATTTTAGAGAAAATTGAACAATTTGGTTGAAATTTTTTTCTTCCTTGATTCAATAATCTTCTTTGTTTAGAAATTCAACTCTTTTGTTCAAAATTCGTCTTTTGGCTTTGTTCGTGTAAAATTTCAACTATTTAGCTGAAATATTTTTTCTTTCTTGACTGAATAATCTATTTTGGCTGAAAATTCAACTCCTGTTGAAAATAATATTTTTGAATTAAAAATTCATATCTTTTGGTAGAAATTTAATCTTTTTCTGTCAAAGATGCAAATTTTGGTAGAAAACTAACCTACTCTGGTTGAAAATTCAATAATTTGGTTGAAAATTAACATTTTTGTTAAAAATTCATATTTTCGTGTTGGAAATGCAACAGTTTGGTTGAAAATTATGCTGTTTTTGAGTTGAGAATTCATTCACATTTTCGGGTTGAAAAGTCAACTGTTTTACAGAAAAAACTTTTTCATTGACTTGAAAGTTGAATAATTCAGTTGAAATTTGTTTTCTTTCTTGACTGAAAAACGATTTCTGGTTGATAAACTCTTTAATCTTCTTTTCACTCTTGATTTGATTCTTTTGTTGAAAATTCGTCTCTTTGGGTTGAAAGTTCATTTCTTCTGGTAGAAATTTCATTTTTTTTTTGTAAAAAATACAAGTGGTCGGTTGAAAATGTATCTTTTTCAGTCAAAAATTCAACTATTCTGTTGAAAATTTAGGTATCTTATTGGAAATTCGTCTTTTTTGGTAAAAAATTAATTTTTTGTTTGATAATCTTTTATCTTCTTTTTATTCTTTCTTTATCTTTTATCATCTTTTTGGTTGATAATTGAACTATTTGGTTAAAAATTTAATTATTTTGTTGAAAATTCAACTGTTTTGGTAAAAGTTTGTGTTCTTGGGTTGAAGATTTAATTATTTTGGCAGAAAATAAATCTTCTTCAATTAAAAATGCAACTGTTTGGTTGAAAGTTAATCTGTTTTGGTCGGGGATTCAACTACATTGTTGAAAATTCGTCTCTGGGTTGAAAATTCAACTACTTGGTTGAAAACAAACATTTCTTGAAACTCAAAAGTTCGTCTATTTGGTTTGAGAATTCATCTCTTCTAGTAGAAATTTCATTTTTTTTCTGCAAATAATACAACTGTTTAGTTGAAAAAGAGTCTGTTTTGGTTGTGGATCAAGCTATTTTGTTGAGAATTCGTCTTTTTGCTTTGAAAATTTCTGACTTTGGAATAATTTATATTTAGCTGAAATAGTGTAGAAAAGTACCACAAATAAATAATGAAAGGAAAACTCGATTTTCTATCAATTAAAATTAAATGACAATGCCTTTCATTAATTTTCCTTTATTGAGCTATCTATGGCTGTTGAAATTAACTAGTTTTTGAATTCAATTTTTAAATTCATCACTTAGCTCACTTAGTAATAAACAATATATCAAAATAAAAGAATTCAGAAACCCAACAACTTCATCTTGAATAGATTTCTAAAAAATTTTCTATTCTACAACAAAAAATTCTACAACATAGAATGTGATATCAAATTTAAAAAATACAATGAGACTGAACCTGTCAAGTTGGATTGTTCTTCATTCATTGAGAATTAAAATGAATTTCAAATGTTTAGACAGATTTTTGGATTTGTTTGCAGAACAGGAGAGTCGATAACTCATATCCCTGACAAATTAAGAGCATGCAAATATTCAAACTGGAAAGTTAATACAGTGACCCAACATTACCCCATTGAAATTTTCTCTATTTGCTTATCCTATTTGTTTAAGAATCCGAATCGTGCACCTGGAAATATCGCGTTGGGGTTTTTTCATTTGTCGTGTATTTGCTTGTATATTTATCACGGTTTATTATTACTCATTGTTGTCAGAGTCATGCATTGTTGAGATACGAGAAGGGCCGGGGCGAATTTTTAAAACCGTGTCCGATCCGATTTGCATACAGCGATCAGGTTCGGTGTCAAATTCCTAGACCCATTAGTGATTGCCAAATGCTTTTTATTTCTTTAGATACTGTATCAAACTTGCCCACAAAAGGTGGGATGCAATTTTATTTTTATCTTCTATCGAGTTTCAAAATCTTATTTCCAAATTAAATTTAGTTTTATAATTATTTTTCTGATACATTATATGGATACTCTCAACTGTGGGACTATATAGAGAAAAACAGATTTTGGAAAATTGATATTGAAAATTTGGATATTAAACCATAATATATAGAAAATATGGGATAATATCAAATTTCTTAAAGATCGAAATGAAATCTACTTTCTTAAGAAAATTTTTTGTGTACTGAAAACGGAACACCCAAAAAGTTCACAAATCAAAATTGGACTTCGAGACTACCCGCTTTTCCGGCTCATTAGAGCCGAATATATTGAATCTTATGTATTATTGTACATTGTTTTTGTTCCGATTATTGCCTTTAATTTTAATTTGAACGATTCTGTTATGCATATGTTTATCAATAAAAGTAATAGGATAATGGTTAAGAAAAAGAATCTGTTTGCATAGTTCAATATTCTTTTCATGGAATTTTGGATGAGATAATTTAAGAGCTCAATCAAATTCTTTACAACTCCTATTTTGTTTTAAATGAAATGATTCGAATTAGAATTTAGTGCTCTTCCTGAAGAAATAGTTTTTCTGTGTCAGTCAATAATAATATAATTTTCATCAGTTTTTATTAAGGTCAAGTCAAGAAAATTCAATCTACCTTCTGTTTCAGTTTCAACAGTAAACTGTAATCTTGGATGTATATTATTAAATGCATTAAGTAAGGTATCTACATTTTGTGTATGTAAAGAAAGTGCAGAATCATCTAGATATCTTGCATAAAAGTCCAATTCAAAATTAATTTTGTTAAAAACTTCATTTTCCAAATCTTCCATCACAATTTCAGCAATAATTGTGGACAAGACTGAGCCTACTGGAGTTCCTTTTTGTCTAAAAAAAGTACCATTGAATTTAAAATAAACAGAATTGAAAAGATATTCAATAGTATCAAGAAATTGTTTTCTCGCAATTTTAGTATGAAGTCTGAACATATCCCATCTATTTTTAATAGCAAGTTTAACTCTTTTATATGGAATGTTAGGAAACATGGCTATTTCATCGAAGGAAACAAAAATGTGATGTATTGCAATTTTAACATTTTAAAATAATTTTAGAAAGGCAGCACTGTTTTTAATTGATATTGCCGAAAGGGTGACTGACTATATGATAATTTTACTAAGTAGCTGTTCCGATTTTCACGTGGGTGAAACTATTTTTGAAATAACTGGTCATAAAGGAAACTCCGCTTTATGTGCTTTGACCAGGCCATAGGCCAGAGATAGGTTTGGGTGAATTGTGTTAATTTCACATCTTTCAATATTGTTTCCCAAACATTTTTGAAGTCTCAACGTCTCTAGAATTTTAAATGTACCTTTTTGAATCATTTTTGTAGAATCATTTGGAATAACTGCAAAACTATCTTCATCATTCAAAATATGCATAATTTTTTTACTATAAACAGTTTTTAATATTGCATTCGTAATACTCTGTTTATCAGCTTTGGTAATCAGTAATTCAGGATGATATTTTAAAAAAAGTTTTGTTTCAAATAGTCCTTCGTCTAATTCTTTTTCTAATAAGGTTTGTGGAACACCATTATTCAAAAAATTATTCGATGAACTCATAAATCTTGCTCTAAATTCTTGTACTCTGTTTTCTGGTAATTTCAAAATATTAGCTTCAATGTCTTTAATGGTTTTGAGGAATTGAATATATTTTCTTTCACTATTTTTGTTACTAAAGCCTCAACCCAACCTTAAAATGTTGATTATCTTTTGAGGAATCTCTATGATTGGAATATTCAAAAACCATGGGTCAGATTGGTCTTGAAAAAGAGCTAAGTGAATTTTCTGAGTTAATTTTTGTATATCACCTTGGATATTGTGAATGTATTCAAATTCTCGTCTATGTTTTTATTATTATTGAGGGCTTTTTTATTTAATTCAGTTTCTCTTGCAAGGAATTCTTTGAAGATGTAAGCCAATACTTGTTTATACAAATTATCAAGAGTCTTCTTTACATTCTCATTTAGATTGTGTATTGGTGCATGGCAATCTTTTATAACCAGATTCGAAATAAATTTTCTATTTGTGGTCTCATTGAAGGTCTCCTTGTTTCTTCTATTATCAAAATGAAAGCAAACTTTCTTGTTAATAAAGAAAATATTTTTTGAAAAACCCTATGAATCTTGCATTTTATCAAGAAATCTTTCTGTAAAGCAGCCAATCTCAATTTTTTACTAATTGAATAAAATTCTTCGATATTGTTCACCGATCCTCCAATAACCTCCATCCCAATACCCCAATTTTGATCGATTTCATTGAAGTCCGTACTACCAAAACTCAAAAATTAAGATGACGTACTTGCAATTTTTTCTTCCTTCCTTGATAATTTCTTGCGGCGAAAAGCCAGGGATTGTAATACAATGTTTTGTTCACAAAATCACATTGTCTGTCAGTCTGTTGTTGTCGTCGTTGCCGTCTGTATACTGGATAGCACTTGAAAAACTAATCGAATTGGATTGTGCTATGGAATACGTTTTTAGGGGCAAAAAAAAAGACGAGTTCGTTAACATGCCGTTTTTGAATAATCGTTCTGGTTTTATCCATCGAAAATTCTTCTTAAAAAAGATCTACAAATTTGCTCGAAACTATTTTTTTCATGGAACGCGCAGTTTTTGTTTTAATCGTTACAACTGTTATTAAAAATAAAAAATACCACTTTCCAGCCAAACTGTACGAGATAAGAAAAAAGTTTTGAGAAGGAAAATTGTTCATTTCGAAAAGATCTACAAGTTCAATAGGAACTATTTTTTCCATAAGACGCAAAGTTTTTGCTTTGATCGTGAAGAATGTTATTAAATATAAAAATTTCCACTTTCTATCAAAAAAATACGAGATACGAAAAAACTGCTGAGAAGCAAAACTGTTCACCTCAAAAAGAACTACAAAGCTTCGAAGAATTGTTTTGATGAGATGCATAGTTTTTGTTTTAATGGTGAAAAATGTTATTAAAAATGAAAAATCTATTTCCCGGACAAACTATGCAAGACTCAAAAAAATGTTGCCCCGGAAAATTGTTTATCTCGAGAAGATCCATGTAAGATAATTTTTACCAACAGATTCCAAAACCAGAAAAATTATAAGTCATGGAGAGAGAAGTATGTTTTTGTTTTATTTTTTAGTAACGGCGAGATAAGATTCAGATTTCTTAATATTAATTAAGCTTTTCAATTTGTGGAGGTTGATATTCATTTTAGCCTCATGAAAAACTAGATTATTTCATTTTTGATTGAAAAAGATAATATCTTTGAATAATAACAGACTCTATACGTTCTACGACTTAAAGCCAGGAAACATATGCATCTTCAATTTGAATCAATCAACTTTTCTGATGCCATCTTTCCAGAAAAGTATTCTTGTCAAATTATGTAAGAGCTTAGAAGAAGATTGAAACAAATCTATAACTATACCAATAATAAGTTAATAAGACGTTGAATAATAATCCATCCTCCAGAGATATCAATCTTTAGATTGGTCATCATCTACGTCGCGATATCGACAATTTATTGACTTAAAAATAATTCATTGCCTGGTAATTTGCGTTAAAGAACCTTTTGTTCTTAGTAAATTCTACAATGGAAGACAAATCAACTGATGAAGACAGTGCAAAACATATCAAGTGTATCGTAATTGTTCACTAAATAATTATTAAAAAATTACCTTTGGTATCTGATCTCTCATATTCGAATTTAAATATTTGGCCCCTGACCTTTGCCAGATATCTGACCTATGACCTTTTATTGTTCTACTTAGTAGGTTCATCAAAGTTCCAAATTTATTATTAAAAAAAACAGGTTTATTTTGTTCCAGCAAAAATCTTAATTAAACTTGATTATAGTGATTAATCTGATGAGAATGTGGATATCTGGAACAGGTGCTTGACCAGTGACTTCACTGATACCCACCCATTAAGAGCTTTGTATACTCTGTACCAAATATAACGAGACGCCCTACAGTCTGCCACTATCATCTCCTAGAATATCTAGATAAATAATCTTCAATGTGAGTTGAGCTTATCCAACTCTTACGTTGCCAAGTCATCATTGAAAAAAGTAAAAACAAATTCAGTGAATCCTGTTGTTAAATAATTTGAAGTGAATTCAATTAGTTTTTTAATGTTTGAAATAATTTAATAATATCATGCATTTGGCCTTAGGCATACGATAACTCTAATTTTTGAACTTCATACAGAGGAGATCTGATCAACAGGTGTCTGTTGTATTGACACTCATGATAAAGAAAATTTTTTTTCAAAACAAATTTCGTGAAAAATGAAAAAAAGTTCAAAAAATTTCACTGCTAGATGTTTGTTAAACAGATCTCCTCTGTATCATGTTCAAAAATAAGAGTCATCGTATGTCTAAGGCCAAAAACCGTAGAAATTCATGTTATTGATAATATGGCATAAAATAGAACAATTATTGTTATTTAATCATTTCTTGAAGATCGAAATGAATTCTATATTCTTATGAAAATTTTTTGTATACTAAAAAAGGAACACACAAAAAGTTCACGAATCAAAAATAGACTTCGAAACTACCCACTTTTACAGCTTATTCGAGACAAATGTACAATAAATGAACAATAAAAACAAAAAAGAAAGAGTCAACCATACCAATCTCTTTCTTTTCTCTACCTTTTTTATTTTATTGGGGACCAACATGTATACGAAAACTACAGTAACAAATAATGAAACCTGTATTAATTAAATTCAAATGTTACCTGAGAATAAAAATAAAGAATTCAATATCAAATGTTGTTTAGTCAGTTTTTCTATTCTCTTATTATTGAAATGAAATCTACTTTCGCATGAAAATTTTTTGTGTACTAGAAAACAAACACCCAAAAAGTTCACAAATCAAAAATACATGTGACCTTTTTTTGCAATTTTGATTATATTGGGATATTAGGAGAATGAACAAAAATGAATTTTAAAAATTCGAAATTTACAAAATTTTTATCACAGTATTGGTAGTAATAACAGGCTCTGTCACCCGAATTTTTTAAAAGATGGGGCGGCATTTAGTTGATTCAATTCAACAGAATGTTAATAGCTATATCCATACAAAAATTTTCATCTTTAAGAATTTTAAAATTTAAAATTTTTCATTTATAAGTATTTTTCAATATTAGGGATATAGCAATATAATGAGTAACAAATTTCTTAATTTTGATAATATGAATCGATTGATGTATTTAGAAGCACTATATAACCAAATGAAGTTAAAGTACAGATTTGTGAATTTTTCTAACGTTTGTAAGACAAAAAATTTCTTAATTTTGAGAATATACCAATCTTGTAATTACTAAATTTATTCTTTATGACGAGACAAATCGATTAATGTATTTAACAGGCCTGTACGAAAAAATAAAATGATGATATTAACAGATTTGTTAAATTGTTTAACATGTTTAATTTGTTTATCATCTCAGACTTTTTTTGCAACCCAGATTCCCCCTTTCTATCCCCTCAGATGTCTTTTAAATCCAAAATCCTCTTTTTCATCACCTAGGACTTCTTTTACAATTCAAATGACTCTTTCCGATCCTCTCAGACACTTTTTACAACCCACAATTCCTTTTTCCGTCCTACCAGACTCCCTTTAAATCCCCTCAGACTCCTTTTACAACCCGAAATACCCTTTTTCATCCCTTCAGACTCCCATTAAATCCAAAATTCCATTTTCCATCCCCTCAGACTCCTTTTACAATCCAAAATATTTTTTTCCATTCTCTCAGACTCCTTTTGAATCCAAAATCACCTTTTTTATCTTCTCAGACTCGTTTCGCGATCCAAAGTCTCCTTGTCCGTCCTCTCAGACTTCTTTTACAATGCAAAAGACTCTTTTACATCCTCTCAAGCTACTTTTACAACCCAGAATCCCTTTTTCCATTCGCACAGACTCCTTTTGAGTCCAAAATCCTCTTTTTCACCCCCTGAGACTCGTTTTACGACCCAAAGTCCTCTTGTCCAGCCCCTCAGACTCATTTTACAATCGAAAATACTCTTTTCATCCTCTCAGACTCCTTCTACAACCCAGAATCCCTTTTTCTATCCACACAGACTTCCTGTAAATCCAAAATCCGCCTATCCATTCCCTCAGTCTCCTTTTAAATCCAAAATCCCCCTTTTCATTCCCTGGGACTTATTTTACGACTCAAAGTCCCCTTGTTCATCTCCTCAGAATCCTTTTAGAATCCAATAGACTTTTTTCCATCCCCTCGGACTCCCTTTAAATCTCAAATCCCCTTTTCCATCTTTTCAGACTCTCTTTACAACCCAATATCTCCTTTTCTATCCTCTCAGACTCCTTTTAAATCCAAAATTCCCCTTTTTTCCCCTCAGACTTATTTTACAACACAAAGTCTCCTTTTTCATTCTCTCATATTCCTTTTACAATCCAGAAGACTCTTCTGCATCTTCTCAGACTCCTTTTACAACTCAATATCTCCTTTTCTATCCCCTCAAGCTCCTTTTGAATCTAAAATCCCCTCTTTCATCCCCTCAGACTCGTTTTACGACCCGAAGTCTACTTTTTCATCCCCTCGGACTCCTTTTACAATTCAAAAGACTTTTTTCCATCTTCTCTAACTCCTTTTACAATACAAAAGACTCTTTTCCATTCTCTCAGACTTCTTTTACAACCCAAAATCCCCTTTTCTATCACCTTTTGAATCCAAAGTCCTCTTTTTCCTTCCCTCAGACTCGTTTTGCGAGCCAAAGTCCCCTCGTCCAACTCCTTAGTATCCTTTTACAAGCAAAAAGACTCTTTCCCATCCTCTCAGACTCCAGTTACAACCGAAAACTCTTTTCCATTTCCTCAGACTCCCTTTAAATCTAAAATCCCCTTCTCCATCTCCTCAGACTCCCTTTAAATCGAAAATCCCCTTTTGTATCCCCTCAGACTTCTTTTAAATCCAAAATCCCCTTCTCATTCCCTCAGGCTCATTTTACGTCCCAAAGCCATACTTTCCATTCCCCCTCGACTCCTTTTACAATCAAAAAAACTCTTTTCAACTTCACAGACTCCTTTTTCAAACCAATATCTCCTTTTCTATCCCATTAGGCTTCTTTTAAATCTAGAATCCTCTTGTCCATCTCCTTATGCTCGTTTTACGATCCAGTCTCCTTTTTCATTCCCTCAGACTTCTTTTACAATCCAAAAGACTCTTCTTCATCTTCTCAGACTCTCTTTACAACCCAATATCTCCTTTTCTATCCCCTAAGACTTCTTTTAAATCCACAATCTCCTTTTTCATCCCCTCAGACTCATTTTACGACCCACAGTCTCCTTTTTCATTCTCTCATATTCCTTTTTAATTCCGAAGACTCTTTTCCATCTTCTCAGACTCCTTTTACAACCCAATATCTCCTCTTCTATCCCCTCAGACTCTTTATACAATCCAAAAGACTTTTTTCCATCCTCTCTAACTCCTTTTACAATCCAAAAGACTCTTCTCCATTCTCTCAGACTTCTTTTACAACCCAAAATCCCCTTTTCTATCCCATCAGTCTCCTTTTAAATCCAAAATTCTCTTTTTTATTCCCTCAGACTCGTTTTACGACCCAAAGCCCCCTCGTCCATCTCCTTAGACTCCTTTTACAATTCAAAAGACTCTTTCCCATCCTCTCAGACTTCATTTTCAACCCAAAACTCTTTTTCCATTCCCTCAGACTCCCTTTAAATCTAAAATCCCCTTCTTCATCTCCTCAGACTCCCTTTATATCTAAAATCCCCTTTCTCATCCCCTCAGGCTCATTTTACGTCCCAATGTCCCTTCTTTTCACCCCCCTCGAACTCTTTTTACAATCCAAAAGACTCTTTTCAACTTCACAGACTCCTTTTTCAAACCAATATCTCCTTTTCTATCCCCTCAGACTTCTTTTAAATGCAAAATCCCCTTTTTTATCCCCTCAGACTTATTTAACGACCCAAAGTCTCCTTTTTCATTCTCTCATACTCCTTTTTAATCCAGAAGACTCTTTTCCATCTTCGCAGACTCCTTTTACAACCCAATATCTTCTTTTATATCACCTCAGACTTCATTTGAATTCAAAATCTCCTTTCTCATCCCCTCAGACTTATTTTGCGACCAAAAGTCCCCTTTTTCATCCCTTCAGTCTCCTTTTACAATTCAAAAGACTCTTTTCCATCTTTTCAGACTCCTTTTACAAACCGGAATCCCTTTTTCTATCCTCTTAGACTCATTTTAAATCCAAAAGACTCTTTCCCAATCTCTCAGACTCCTTTTTCAATCCAATATCTCCATTTATATCTCCTCAGATTCCTTTTCAATCCAAAATCCCCTTTTCCATTTTCTCAGGCTCGTTTTACGGCTCAAAATCCCCTTTTCTATCCCCTCAGACTCCTTTTAAATTTAAAATCCCCTTTTCCATTCCCTCAGTCTCATTTTACGGCCCAAAATCCTTTTTCATCCCCTTAGACGCTTTTTACAATCCAAAAAACCCTTCTCAATTCCCTGACTCAATAATTCTCTTAAAGAATTATTTACCCGGGAAGTATCTGTAATATAAGAACTATTGTAAAATCTTGGAAATTAATAAAGATACTGAAATTAAAAAATAAAAATTTGTCATATTCGTTAACAAAAAAAAATTAAGAAAATATAACGTTTACCACCAATATAAATTTTATAAATAAATGAGTATTGGATGGATTATAATTCTTAAATATTGCGTTCCTATACAACAAAGAAGTTTTTCATAGCAGTCTTTTATCATGATCATAGAAAATATATCAGCCCGATTCTCATCAAAGAATTGTTTCTTCATACCAGAATGATCCTTTATGAGGAAGCACATTGTTCATGAAATGATCAAAATTAAAGATACACCATATAATGAACTCTCCCATCAAACTACTTTGCAGCGGTTTTTTTGTTGACTTAATAACACTTTTTTAAATCTTTTTTTCTACATTTCTAATAAAACTGTTTGATAATCAGGGATATCAGATCTATCTGCACTGTAATTTATTTTTTGTTCCCTCAGCATAGAACAATTTGCTATGAGGCACGCCTACATTTTACGACTTGAGGAAGTGGATATCCCACTGTTGTACAATTACGTTACGGCATCATTGGTTACCAAGGTGTAGGAGGGTAAGAAAACAATAAGCCACCCTAAGTATTCCGTATCACTGACCTCAAACTGGAAGTCGTGTTCTGAGGTTAGCAACGCCACCCTTGCTTAACATATATATTGTTCAATAGTATTCTCATTAATAAAAATTAAATCATTTTATACCATTTTACCCTGTTTTAGAAATATACGAGTTTGAAAGTTACAATTTTAATGATAAAGCGTTAAATGGCTTCAATGGTCATTCAGAATGAAAGAAAAAAATCTGCATCAATTTGGATAAACAGCATCTATTTATATTGGTATGGCGACGTGTCGGTCCTAAATGCCAAAAAAAACGGAAAAAGAAGATGTAATGAATATCTACAAAACTCTCCAACTAGTCTGAAAACAATTTTTTATGTGAATAAAAATGTGATTTAATATTGAAAAATTCAAAGTGTGTGAAAAAAAATGAGATTATGTCGACACTTAGTTATAAATTCAATTTAATAATAACTTAACAATTAAAGAATATTGCATTAAACACTTCTGTAAACATTCTTTTTGGCACTGAGAGTTAAGAACAGAAATTTGTATTCGTAAATCACATTCTTAAAATTTTATTAGAAAGTTCAAATACAAACACAACAAATAATAAAATTAAATCAAAGAATGCAAGTCATTTCCGAAAGTAAGAGTTCTGAAAGATACTGAATCTAATTGAGTGTTCTTGAAACAATCAATTTATACATTATGGCGCCAAATAACTTTGAATTCAAGAATCATTACCACATTTCTAATAATAGTTTAATGAAAGGAAAACAAATTAATGAACGAATTGATTCATTTCAACTAGAATATTATAATGGGAAGCAAGCTTAGAATTTTCATATCTAAGATTTACACAATTTTTTTCCTTCACGATATAAAAAGATTCTAAGGTTAAACTTTGTTTAGATTTGATTCTTGTTTCAAAATTATTGGATTGTCTATGTTGAAATTGTGTGTAAATTCTAAATAATTTTAAATAGATGTTAGGTTGTTCACTAGAGGGATAATATAAAAGGTTTATCGATATATAGACAGTTTTTGATCTACTAGTCCTTTATTCGTATATAATATTATTCTCGAGCTTTCGTCCCACGACGCCGGACCTCTTCAGGATATACGTATAATTTTTCTCATTAAAAACAAACTGTGGATCCTGTTATGAAACAGACATTTTCTAATAAAACCAATTTTTCTGAATAAGGTGCCGGAGAACATATTGAATAGTGTTTTGGTACTTACATTTCGAAGAAATAAACGTTAAATTTGACAATATAGATGCAATAATATAAGCATGAATTTTCCGTTGTTGCGTAGTTAGGTTAAAATTGTTAGAATACATTATACTCGAATCATTGTTACAATGCACTTAAAAATAATAACATTAAGCTTAGAATAGAATAAAAACCTTTCACTCCTGGACATGCAGAACATTATTAGTGTTAAATTATTAATAATTAAGTGGCAGCACTCCAATTCATCATGACTGCATGTCCAGGAGTGAGGTTATGAATCACAGCGTTCATGAACTAGCTATACTCGTAATCTGCTCCTAGTAATGTGTTCAAAATGATATACGGAGCGGGATATTTGGAAAATTATACATAAGTAATAAAATTGATCTAAATACAAGTTGAAATGAGACTGCGATATATGTCACTAAGAAAATCAGTGTCTGTGCATTTATTAATAGCCTTACTATGTTTAACTATCTGGAACATTTTTTTGAAAGTGCGTTTTTTATAATTATTTTCAGTTCCTAGTATTTTAGCATCAGAAAAGTCAAAATTATAGTCAAAGGTGTGAGAATGAAAAACTAGAGCTGATGCAAAATCTTTATTTCTAGTGTGTTAAAACAGAGTATTTGAATCTGGGCCCGGTGATCGAAATCAATAAACAAACACTGACACTACAATTCACTTTTATTTTGACACTTCGCAAGAAACTCACAGAAACGTACAGATATTCATTGGTTTGATTTCACCCAAAAGGGGACAAGTTAGCGGTGTAGTTCTTAGTTTTGAAAATGAGGCTCCCAATTGGAATAAAGTCCACAAGGTACCTTGAAAGCTAGCGGTTTTACTCTAAG
>JAUMHM010000089.1:5276407-5296286 GCA_032362435.1 Melikaiella ostensackeni | reverse complement strand
TTTTGGGTGTTTCTCATCTATTATGACAGTTGCGAAAAAATCATTGAAGCTTGTAATATAATGCTTCAAATGTATTAAAACTTTGTTAACATTGATCTTCTGACTTTTTCGGAGGATGTCAGTTGCAACAAATACGTAAAGTTAGTTAAAATCTGCAAATAAACGTCTTATTTCAATACTACACACAAGCGGGCAATGCGGCACGGACGGACATTTTAATGATGAAATGCCGAAATGTTGAGTATTGTATGTTCATAGCTTTGGATGCTAATCACTCTCAAATTATAACCCCCAATATATATTTTTTAACTGAAAATGAACATAGATAACTGATTTCACTGAAATTGCGCCTTTGATTATTAGAAAATTATTTCTAATTTGCAAACAGATAAAATGAATAGTGCACGCCGTATTACACAACAGGTAGGGTAAGTTGACACACATGGACTTTCTTGGAAGACTTAGTTAAGTATTTTAATTGATATAGACTAAATTTTCCCTATAAATAAAGTAAAGCTAAGACATTGATCTACGTGTTACATATTGTGCCGTTACATTACACTAGTTTACAAATTTTTGTTTCATCGCGTGTACCTGAAAGGAAAAGTGTTTTCTAGACTAATTTTGGGCCGCTGAAAAAGAAAATGACACTCATATATTTTTTCAAAGAAGCGTTTTTGAGATATTTGCAAAAAACCTGTTTTGTGGCTCCTTTTTCAGTTACTGGCACAAATATCGAAAACGGTTGATCCAACTAACATGAACTGTATATCATGCGAAATGTATATTCTTCTTTCCGGCAACATACTCGTACTGTTTGTGTCAATCGGATTAAAATTTACTGGATTATAGGCGATGAAATTCGAAAAAAATGGAATAACCGAAAGTGAGTGATTTTCAAATGAGGTCGCAAAATCCACTTTTGTTGACTTTCATGGCCTGTAACCCAAAAAATTTAATCCGATTGATACAAACAGTATATAGTCGGAAGTGGAATATCATACCTTTCGAACGAAATACAGTTTATGTTAATTGGAAAAATTTGGAAAAATTAATGAATGCCATCTTCTTTTTCAACGATTCACAATTATTCTAAGAAACCCTTTTTTCTCCTGGTACATTTTTCGTGTAAACTAATGTTATAGATCATATTCTTCTTTCTACCGATTGATATATGTTATGCGCGCCGCATTTCCCGCTTCTCCTCTATTCTCTAATCTAAAATCAAGTTTTTCAGCATTTCTACCAGGTTTAAAAACCCACATTGTGATAGTTAAGGACTTTTCGATGTAACGACCACAGTCAGTTTTTATGTCCCGATGAAGAAGGGGGAAGGCGACTGGTAAAAAATCGGGCATAAAATTAACAGTATACAGGCTGCATTCTGCAGTTTGCTGCTCGATAGCAATATTTCACTCGGGTCGCCCTACCCCTGCGGGGAGAGGGTTGGTTCTCCAGGGGGGTGTTTAACAAAAGAACCCTTTACTGAGCCCCTAGCACCCAGCCAACATCCATACATCATCATTCATACTAAAAAAAAGGATGGGGGCACCTTTGCAGAACGTTGGAAGGGCCTTCGAAGGCCCTAAGTACCGAAGTACCTTTACTATATTTCGAGGAGGGCAAAGGGCTTTTATCATTTTACACATGATTCTTACTCACTTTCTCGTGAGATCACGACAAGAATTGAGGGTATTGAGCTGATTATTTGCGGTCGTTGCTCATGACCTGAGTGATTAACCTAATCTAGTCCGTTGACCGAGAAACAAGAGAGAAATAACTTATAATTTAGAACTTCTTGAAAATCGAAATGAAATTTACTTTCTTATACAAATTTTTTGTGTAGGGTAAACCGGGGCAAGACCGTCGGGTTGAGATTCTTTGGTATTTTATGCATTGTAAAAATTACCTTTAAACATATGCAGATAGAAATAAATGTTCTTTTTTTAAAA
The DNA here is from genome assembly GCA_032362435.1 of Melikaiella ostensackeni. Classification (NCBI taxonomy): domain Eukaryota; kingdom Metazoa; phylum Arthropoda; class Insecta; order Hymenoptera; family Cynipidae; genus Melikaiella; species Melikaiella ostensackeni. The sequence goes on along the minus strand of JAUMHM010000089.1, from coordinate 5,294,334 downwards.
AATAGTGATAGCTATTGTATAATCTCTTATTCTTTGCGATTCTGCTAGGTGCGGACAACATCTATAGGTATCTTTCAAGTAAATAATGATTCTGTGTCTTATGAACACATTTTTCTGGAATTGAGGTTAAAGTTTAGTCGTACTATCTATCAAATTTATATTAAAGTTATCATCCAAGCATTTATCAACTATTTTCTTGGTTGCTCTTGCTCCGATGGTGAAGCCTCAGTTATTTCCAAAATTTAATATATTTTGTAACTTGAATTGAGTTTAATTTTTATAATTACTTGATGGAGTGATGTTTTATCTATCAAAAGATAAAATTTGCATGCTGTAAGTATTTTAATTAATGTTGCAATCGTTAAATTCCTTCCAGCGAATCTTCCATTCTTTAGTTGTCAAAACTGTTTTCTGCAAGATTTTTCTTTTGCAACGTAAAGTTTTAAGATTTGAGTTTATAGCACCATTTCTATAATGAATCTGATTATTTTATGTGAAGAGAGAATTAAAACGATTGAGGAGTAGAAATGTACAACAAAAAGAAAAAAAGGGAAAAAAATGTTGTATCATTGAGTACTTTATTAATGAAATCTTTTTTTAAATAGGTTTTTATGTCGAATTTTTTCTAATCTTATGATTTTGACAGAGGTTTTTGGCTTCAAATTTACTTAACATATTTTTTAGTCTAATATATATTTGTTTTTCCAAATATACTGATAATAAAATTTAAATGTCATCCTATACTTATTATAAATAAAATAAGGTTGCCAGCAGGATATACATGAATTAAGGTATAATAAGTGAATACAATTAAGATGCAATCCTGGTACCTATATATCAAAATAAGTTTACCAAAAAGAATTTACATATCTTGAGATGAACAAAATTATACCCTCGTTACCTATAAAAAATGGTACTCAGAGGAAGATGCCATATACGGAATATATGCATTCTTTTATTATGACCATTAAGTCCTGCATTAATAATTTTTAGACTAGGTTTTTGTTTTTAATTGCTTGATATCTTTATGAATTTCATATTTGCAGGTCAAAAAATTTTGCAATCTTTTTAATGTTTTTTTTGGACTAATCTCGGAATCTTGATATTTGGGGCTAAAACTTTCTGAATAATTTCCTGAAATCTGTTGACATTCTTCGAACATGTGGTTTTTACGAGGGTCGGGACTACACGATTTAAAAAGTGGATTACTTTTTCTGTTATCAAAAATGTTTAAAAAATTAAATTGAAAAAAATTAAATCTTTTTGATGAAGGAATCCTTTGAATATTTATTTTGATTATTTCACATAGTTAAAATCTTTGTTCAATTAGTGTTGTGATGAATTGTTTACAAAACATTGGATTACAATTTTTGGATTTTCTACGCAGGAAGTTATATAAGAAAAATGTGTTATTTATTCTGATTTTTCTGCTTTTTTAATAATGGTTTTCAGTGAAATTGATAAAAATTGAGGGAATGTGATGGATGTGATTGGAAGACCGCTGAAAAATATTACAGAATTTTATTCAATTAGTAAAAACTGATATTAGATGAATTACAGAAAGATTTTTCGATAAAATGCAAGATTCATGGGTTTTTCCAAAAAAGATGTTTGATATTAACAGGAAAGTCTGTTCTGACTTTAACAACAAAAGAGACAAAGAAAATTTTAATGAGACCACCAATAAATCTCAGAAATCTATCTTGAATTTGGTTAAAAAAATGGCTATGCACAGATACACAGAACTTTCTAGTGTTTTCTATTTTAGTACAATAAAATTTTTATAAGAATGTTGGTCCCCAGTAGTTTAAGAAAACGGAGAAGAAAAAGAGTGAGAGGTTGGAATGGTTGACTCTCTCTTTTCTTCCTCTTTTTTCTTTTTGTTGTACATTTATTGTACATTTGTCTATAATGAGCCGTAAAAGCGAGTAGTTTCGAAGTCTATTTTTGATTTGTCAATTTTTTGGGTGTTTCTTTTTTAGTACATGAAATACTTTCATGAGAAAGTAGATTTCATTTCGATCTTAAAGTTTTTTGATATTAATAAGAAAATAGATAAATCGACCAAACAACATTTGACATTAAATTCTTTATTATTATTTTCAGGTAATATTTCAATTTATTTAATATATTTTTCATTATTTATAACTGTAGTTTTCCTATAAATTACGCCTGCTGAGGAAGCCTGAATAGACTTCGAAACATGTTGGTCCCCAGTAGTATAAACAGGCGGAGAAAAGAAAGAGTGAGAGATTGGTATCGTTGACTCTTCCTTTTTCTCCCATTTTTGTTTTTGTTGTCCATTTCTTGTACATTTATCTATAATGAGCCGTAAAAGTGGATAGTTTCGAAGTCTATTTTTGATTTGTAAATTTTTTTGGTGTTTCTTTTTTAGTGCAGAAAAAACTTTCAGAAGAAAGTAGATTTCACTTCGATCTCAAAGATTTTTCATTTCAATAAGTAAATAAAAAAATTGACCAAACAACATTCGATATTGAATGAGGTATAATGAATGAGGTACAATAATTGAATATAATTAAAATCAAGTTTCATATTTAAGCTTAGGAATATTTCACTATCTTATTATTTTGTCTTTGAACTAAATTCTGAATTTTGATGACCGCGCCTAAAGGGGCGCTGCGGTGCCATACGAACATGGCCGCGGAAGCCATATGGATAATATGGAGTAGCAGCAATAATTTAATTTAAAAATGTGATTAAGTTTAGAAAATGGTATTTTTGAACTTAGATAGTTTGTGTATTTGCGCAACAGCTATACCTACATCCAAAAATATGATCAAAGGCCAAAATATTCTTAATTCTGGTATGATTGTAATACGCGGGGCTACCATAAAAACTCACGAAAAAGTTGAAATATATTCATTGTGCCTTCAAACTAGTGCTTTAACTTCAAAACCGCACGAAATAACAGGAAGGTTATTAATTAATAGTGGCGATGAGAATTGCAAAATTTCATTAAAATAAGTTTTGCCTTTTCATTTTAACACTTCCAAGCTTTGGCACTCTATGGAAATTCGAATTGAAGTTTTTATTCTCTTTTGAGTCACAACCACTGACGCAACAACCTCCTCAAGTTGTTGATTTTCGATATTGATGTGCAAATTCCATTATTGGAGCAAATAATTATCAGCTCAAAAATATTTTGCTCATCACAGCTACTTATTACAGCACTTATTTATTCAGTTGGACGATCATTACAGTAATACGCTATGTTTTTGCTGAATTTCGTGATGTCTTACGTGTATTTAATATGTCATCGACGGCCATATTGGTTAGTTCGCGTAGGGGCCGACAGTGTCGCATAGCATGTTCAAATCCCCACGTTAGTTCAATAAAGTAATTTGTTTTATTAAGTATTAATTTATTTACTTAAAAGAAGTGTTTCCTTTGATAAATAAAATAAAGTGATTTATGTCAAATAAACATTTCCTTCAAGTAATGAAATATATTTTTGAAATAACTTTATACAAAATTCGTTCAAAGAAATATTTTTGTAAGATTCATGATTTGTACCGAATAGTTCAGGACAAATACCGCCAGGTGCGCAGAGCATATGGTCTCACAGTAGAAACTGATTCTTAAGAATATAAGTTAGCCACAAATTTCCACCATAGTTATAATCTGAAAATATGTGGTGATTGGTGGTGATCGGTCTTCTTAAGCACTGACCTGGTTTGCAATTTTTTATTTACTTCGTGAAACTAATAACAATAATGTGGATAGTATGCCGCATCTTAGAACCACATAAATATTCATTCTCTTTAAAAAAACGTTCATTACAAAAAAACTTACGCCATACGTCTTTACATTAAGGAACTCACCAATTATATCAAATACTTATTTTTTACAGTCAGTAACAAATCTGTATCACTCAACGAATATTTAACAGTGTTAATGAAATATTTATTTGTCTTAATTATTTCGTTCCTTTAATACAAAAAAAATATTTCTTTGAACTGAAGGAATACTTCTTTAGCCACATTCTACTACACCATTTTTTTGAATCAAAGAAATCTTATTTGATTCAAATACCTTTTTTCCTTAGCGTGTGTGCGTTTCAGTTTGATACTTTATATTCACAATGAATATATGATTAAATATTTAAACCCAATTCAACATCAAACCCCTTTTCCGAATCACGTAAATAAAAAAACAACACTGCTTCATTATGACAAACAACGTGAGAAAAACAAAAATTCATTAAAGTAGACAAAAACTCAAAATCTGAATATCAATATCTTAGATATTATGGTTTTATATCGGAAATATCCAACATAATATGGTATAATATCTTAGAAATCTTTCCCATAGTTCTATTTCCAGATAATTTTGAGTTTTCGTCTGTTTTATTATCTATATTTTTCAATGAAAGATAATTTGGCCAATCCTACAAAACGATTTGGTGAGGCTAACCAACGAATTTTTTTGTGCCAACAAAACATTTTATTGGGCTATCAAAAGAATTTGGTTTAGCCAACAAACCTGTTTTGTTAGATCAACAAAACAGTTTTGTTGGACCAATAAAAATACACAACAAAAAAATTTTGTTGGGCCAACAAAACAGTTTTGTTGCACCAAGAGCAACAAAATTATTTTGTTGAGCCGACAAACTTTTTGTTGGTCAAGAAAAACAGTTTTCTCAGTGCCCTATTGAAAGGATTTGTGAGATTTTTTTGACCCCCCACCCCTTCTTATGTAAGATTTTATATTTTTACTCAATATATCAATAATATATCGATTGTTTTCATTGTAAACGAGATTTCAAAAGATTTGAAAGATTTCCAGTGATTTGACAGGATTTGAAAAGATTTTAAGGGATTTTAAGGTATCTCAAAGGACTATGAAGTATTTCAAAGAATTACAAATTTTTCACGGAATTTAACGAAATTTCCAAAGCTTTTTGAGAATTTCATGAGGTTTTGAGGGATTGCAAAAGATATCTAGGGATTCTAAAAGATTTCAAGGGACTTCAAAAATTTTAGGGCATTTCAAACGTTTCTAAGAAATGACGTGAGGTTTCACAAATTTTAAGTAACTTCAAAAGATTTCAAGAAATTGAAGAAATTCCCTAAAGCAATTTCAGAGAGAATCTCAATTTTTCCAGGGATTTTACATGATTTTTAGGGATTCTAAGGATCTATGAACGATTTCTGCGGATCACAAATGATTTGAAGAAATTCCAACGGATTTAAGGAGATTTCCAAATATTAAAAAAAAAATCACGGAATTTCAAAAGTTTTTGAAGTGTTTTAAGAAACACCGAAGGATTTCGACGGATTTTTATGAATTTCACGGATTTATGAACGATTTCCGCGGATTACAAAGGATTTTAAAGGGTTTTAAGAAATACCGAAGGATTTCGACGGATTTTCAGATATTTTATGGATTTATGTATGATTTTCGCAGATTTTAAAGGATTTTAAGGAATTTTAGGAGATTTTGAAATATTTCCGAAAAAATCACGGGATTTCAAAGGATTCTAAAGGATTTCAAGAAATACCGAAGTATTTTCACGAATTTTAAAGGCTATCAGGGGATTGTAATTGGACTTCGAAGATTTGAAGGTATTTCAAAGAATTTCATGGGATGTCAAAAGATTTGCAAAGATTTCAGAGGATTTTACGGGATTCTAAAGAATTTTAAGAGATTCAAAGCGGTTCTCATGATATCACGGGATTTCGAAGGATTTTGAGAGATTTCATAGATTTCAAAGTATATCCACGGATTTTACCGGATTCCGTAAGATTGTAAAAGATTTAACGGAATTTCAAAGGATTTCCGAATATTATACATTATTTAAAGGGATCTCGAAGAATTTCGATGGCGTTTCGAAGATTGTAATGGATATTTCGAAATCATTTAAAATGCCTTGGAATCACTTAAAACTCTTAAAAATTCCGTGAAATCTTTTGACACCGCTTGAAATCTTCAAAATCCAATATAAATCCTCGTAATCCGTTAAAATTCTTTTCATCATTCGCAAATCCTTTGAAATTCTGTTAAATCTTTTAAATCTTACAAAATCCTGTAAAATGCGTGGATATAATTTGGAATCTTTGAAATTTCTTGAAATCTTCAAAATCCCATAATTATGAATTCCTTATAATCCTTTAAAATATCTAAAGATTGGTAAAAATCCTTGAAATTCCGTGAAATATTACGAAGTATTACGAGATCCCTCGACATCTTTGAAACCTTTGAAATATTTCGAAATTTCTTAAAATCCCTTAAAATTCCTTAAAATTCTTTAAGATCCCGTGGACTATTTTCAAATCCTTGAGATCGCTTGAAATATTCGATATTCCTCAAAAATTCCTCATAGTCTTTTAAAATCGCTAAGAACAGGTTAAAATTCTGTAAAATATTTCGAAGTATTACGAGATCTATTGAAATCTTTGAAATCCCTTTAAAATTCAATTAAATCTTTAAAATCTGTGAGAGTCTTTCCGAATCTCTTGAAATCCCTTGAAATATTTGAAAATCCATTAAAATCCTTTGAAATCCCGTGATTTCTTGTCAAATATTTCAAAATCCCTTGAAAGCCCTTAAAGTTCTTTGAGATTCCGTGAAATCTTTTCAAATCCTTGAAATTGCTTGAAATATTGAAAATCCCATAAAAATCCCTTATAATCCTTCAAAATCCCTCGGCATACGTTAAAATCCCAAAAATTGCGAAAAATATTTTGAACTATTACAAGATCGCTTGAAATCTTTGAAATCTCTTTAAAATTCATTGAAATCATTAAAATCCGTTGGAATATTTCCAAATCTCTTGAAACCCCTTAAAATATTCGAAAATGCTTTAAAATACTCTAAAATCCTTTGAAATCCCGTGACTTTTTCTAAAATATTTTAAAAAATTTTTAAATCCCTTGGAATCCCTTACAATTCTTTGAGATTCAGTGAAATCTTTTCAAAGACTCATAATCGCTTTATATCTAAATTCAGCTTCCTCATTTCTTCATTTCTATTTAGTTACAAATCCAGCCTATTGAAAATCTATAAGAGCGATTGGTACGTATTTTTTTATTAATAAATTACTAAGCTACTTTGGATATTTATTTTTGAAATATTCTAAAAAAATCAAAACATCCATTTACTGGCTGCTCTTGTGAGCGAGCTCAGAAAATGTTTGTCTTAAATTCACGTCGACTTAAAAACATCCATAAAAAAGAAGGAGAACACTTTTTTTGAGTGTGTTTCGTTTCACTTCTCAGCGTTGAGATTCGAACCCTCGACAGCTTGTTTATAATATATATTTCGCACTTAAACGTATTCCAAGCACGTTACCATCTAAGCAACGCTGCCTCTAGTAAATTTATTACAGGTAAACTGAATAATGAAGGATGAAAATTTTTTACCATCCAATTTTGAAACTGATTTTTATGAAACCAAATGACAAAAATATTTTCCGGTATTGACTTTGAGCTTTATTGACCTTATTGACCTTAGTTCAATGAGTGTGAATATTGGAAAAATTCGCCTGCTCGTACCTAATAAAAGACCTCGTATTTATAAAAGGGGAATTTCAAAATTAAAACCGAAAAGCAATTATTGAAAGCAGAAAATTTTTGCCTAAAAATATATAAATAAGGCAGTTATCACATTTTCCTGATTTGAATGCACTCTGATCTACACCTGATCAATATTCCATTCAATTATATTGCAACCGAGTGCAATCTTCCAGCATTTTGATTTCAGACTTGAATTTTAATCACGCCTCACTAGTCCCAGCTGCCGTAGTGTTGACGGCTTACAAAAATCACTTTTTCTGTTTTTTACCAATTCTGGAATTACGGGGTGGCTTTGTTAACGAGCCGAAAAGGGATTTTCGCACCCAGGTTTTCCCCACTTTAGTGCGACCTTTGATAAAAAGTTTACGGTCTGTCTCCTTTTCATTGACAAGCACTACAGAAAAAAGGAAAAAAAACCTGAAAAAACATGTTATCAACGGAGGGGACTTATGAAAAATTTATCAAAGTGATTTACTCCTTTTTAGATTTTTCTCGTTAAGGGTTCTTCAGTATTTTTATTTATTGATACTCTAATCAGGAATGTGGGGTTTGAAACATAAATGAACGGGATCAGGTTTCACTGATAAAAATAGAAATTGATGAAATACATTTTCTTTTAAAATGAAATAATTTATAGGAATCAGGGTAGAAAAATTATATTCTATTTTCAGACGAACTTATATATCTAAACGAAATTATATATCTCAACTTTGTACTTCACTAAATATTATTATGTTCACACAACAGTCAATATATATTTTTATTTAAAATTATTTTGATAAACTGTAATGTTTATGAATTGAAAATAAAAAAAATGCATGTGATAATAAATTAAAGTATGATAAATTAAATGAGCACTAAAAAATAATTTAAAGTAAGCGACATGCGCCTAGAAAAATGGGTTTCTTAGCCTATTGAGTCGTTAATTGAGTTGTTTAAATCTTCCCCCTCCACTCTCACTGACCCCTCTCTGTATTCCTATCCTATTCTATCCAATCTTATCCTATCACATCCCATCCTATCCCATCCTATCCTATCCTAACGTAACCACTCCTATTATATCCCATCACATCCTATTATATCCCATCTCATCCTATTATATCCCATCCAATCCCATCCAATCCCATCCCACCCCACCCCATCACATCCCATCCTACCCTACCCTATCATATCCCATTCCATCCTATCCCATCCCATCCCACCCAAACCTACCTTACCCTATCCTATCTTATCATACCCTATCTTATCCTATCTTATCGTATCCTATTCTTTACTATCATACAATATCATATCCGATCATATCCTACTATATCCTATCCTATCATATCCTAGCCTATCCTATCCCATCCCATGCCACCTTATTCCTACCTAGCCCACCTGCCCTATCCCTACCCTATCCTGTCATATCATATCCTAACCTTTCCTATCCTCTCCTATCATATTCCTACTACTGTATCCTATCATATTCCTATCCTATCCTATCCTATCATATTCTATCCTATCCTATTCTGACCTATCCTATCCTAACCTATCCTATCCTATCATATCCTATTATGTCCTAGCCTATCTTATCCCATCCTATCTTATACTATTCTACCCTACCCTTTTTTATCCTTTCCTTTGCTGTCCTATCCAATCCTATCCTATCCTGTACTATGCTATCCCATCCTATCCTCTCTTATCATATTCCTAACCAATCCTACCCTACCATACCGTATCCTATCCTATCCTACACTATTCTACGCTACCCTACCCTACCTCATCCTACCGTATCATATTCGACCCTACCCTGCCCTATCCTACCCTATCATTTTCTATCCTGTCCCGCCCTATCCTACTCTAACCTACCATACCCTGCTATATCCATACTATACTCTACCCTACTCTGCCTTACCGTATCCTACCCTACTTACACTACCCAACCCTACCCTACTGTATTTAGTCCTATCATACCTTACCGTATCCTATCCTGCCCTACCTCGCTTCACCCTACCCTACCCAAACATACCCTACCGAATCCTACCCTACCCTACTCTACGTTAACCTAACCTACCTTTACCTACCCTATCATACCCTATCCTTACCCACCCTACCATACCCTATCCTAACCTACCCTATCCTACCGTATATTACCCTATCATATCATATCCTACCATGTCCCATCTCATTTAACCCCACCTTATCCCTACCTATCCTACCCTACCTTCCCTATCCCTACCCTACACTGACTCACCCTATCTTATTCTATCCTATCTTATCCTAACCTATCCTATCCTCTCTTCTCCCATCATATTCCTACAACTGTATCCTACCCTACCCTATCCTACCGTTCCCCACCCTACCCTACCCTACCTTACTCTATCCTACCCTACTCTACCCTACCGTATCCTACCCTACCCTACCATACCCTACCCTACTCTACCGTATGCAATCCTACCCTCTTTTACTCTACCGTATCCTATCCTAAGCTGCCCTATCCTATTCAACCTTCTCTATCCTATCCTACCCTACCATACCCTACCATATCTTATCCTACCATGCCCTACCATATCCTACCCTACCATAACCCTAAAATACCCTACCCTACCGTTTCCTATCATATTCCTCTCCTATCCTAGCCTATCATACCCTATCTTATCCTATCCTACCCTACTGTATCCTACCCCAACCTAATATATCCTACCTCACCCTACTGTAGCCTACCATATCATAACGTATCCTACCCTAACCTACCCTACCCTACTCTACTCTACTGTATCCAATCCTACCCTCCTCTACTCTCCCCTCCTAATTCTGCCCTACCCTACCCCATCCTACCGTATCATCTCCTATTCTACCCTGCTCTACCCTATCCTACCGTTCCCTATTCTTTCCTGCCCTATCCAGTTCTACCCTACCCTACCATACCCTATCCTAACCTACCCTACCCTACCGTATCTTACCCTACCCTACCCTACTATACCCCACCCTAACGTTTCCTATCCTATCCAATCCTACCCTACAAAATCCTACGCCACCATAACCTATACTACCCTACCCTGCCGTATCCTATCATATTCCTATCCAGTTGTAGCCTACCATACCCTACCATATCCTACGCTACCCTACCCTATACTACACTACCCAGCCGTATCCTATCATATTCCTATCCAGTCCTACCTTACTTTACCCTACCCAGCCCTGCCGTATCATATCCTGCCTTACCTTACCCTACCCTGCCGTATCATATCCTACCCTGCCCTACCCTGCCCTATCCTATGCTAACCTATCTTATCCTATCGGCGGGAAAAATACGTCAGGCGGATGGAGGGATGGATACCCGACTGAAACTTTAAGTGTTTCAGCCCGGGGCTTCGAAACCCTAAGAATGACTTCTTTTATTTTTATTCCATTTCTTCTTTTATTTTTATTCAAATTTTTTAAAAGAATTTTATTTTTCAAATATAATGGTAGGTACTAAGGGAGGATAATATGAGCAGATAGAGACAAGGCAGGAGGAAGGTTAGGAAGGATAGGGAAAGGGTAAATGGGTGTTAGGGGAAGGGTATGAGGAATGGAATTGGAATGGGTGAAAGAGTTTGGCTGAGGAGAAAGGGCTGACTGAGGGGAAGTCTTAGATGAGGGGCGGATGTAATGGAGGGGAGGGTGAGTATTGCTGAAAATGGGTAGGGGGTGTGGAAAGGGGGCCGGGGAGTGTGTCTGCGATATTTTAACGGAGAACAAAAAGATGAGAGGTTGGTGGTAAGAAGAAGAGGTGAAAGGGGATAGGAAGGAGTTAGGATGAGAGGAAGGGGTTGTTACTGACTGTCATGTTTGATTCTATTTGAAACAATAGATTTAAATACACTACAAAACCCAATCTTGTAGACGCGTGCCACCCACTTTAACTCATTTTTTTATCTAAAAACTTTGATTACTATTTTAATTTGAATAAAAAACCAATATTTATTAAAATAATACACTTGGAAGGGATTTGTTACATGTTGTGTTTTTACTGGCATTCATAACATAAACACATCAGTTTTAAATAAAGTTGGAGAGAATAACAACTTATTTTCGGAGATATTGCCTGGAGGATATATATTAGCATTTAGATTAGATTTATGTACTGACACCTAATGAATTTGTAAATCGATAATTAGATGCAAAATACGTAAATATGATTAAGTATGCACGAATGACAATCTAGTTAGCATCTATCTTCAATGCAGTTCACTATATTTTCGATGAAGATTAGAAACGTTTAGTCTCTGAAGGTTTATTCTTCGAACGCGTTCGCCTGGAAAGACTTTTCGGGGGACAAACGCTGGGGCAGGTACCCCAGATAGAGGGACAAAATGATCATTGATGCCAGTGGGGGAGAAGGTCGTTGAAGAGGGGTAGAAAATCATCTATTTAAACACCCTCATTTTCAACGACAATTGATTATTTTCAAACAAGACCATTTTTTTAGTTTGCAGTGGATATACTTCAAACCTTATTGTAATATTTGGTATTTTGAAATAGAAACATAACACAGAACTCTTTTTCAAAAGGTTTTAATGGAATAAATTGAAACTTTCAAGATTGATTTATATTTGAATTGAAAAGTTTTTGATTGCATTTGATGGCGGCGTGGAAATAAGTGATTGAGAGGCTATAGTGATATATCCTATCCTATCCGATCCCGTTTGATCCCATCCCATTCCATCCCGTCCAATCCAATCCCATCTCATCTCCGTCCCGCCCTATCCCATCCCATCCCGCCCGTCCCATCCCATTTCATCCGGTCCAATCCCGTCCCATCCTATCCCATCCCTACCCATCCCATCCCTACGAGTCCCATCCCATCGCAACCCATCCCATTCCATTTAAATTTTGATTCAGTAAAATGTTTTTTTTTTTATGTATGTAAGTAAGGATGGGCGAAATTAGGTAAATGTTGACGCATCCAATAGTGAGCAGAGTGGCGCGAGTAACTTGCGAGCAAGGTACTTGATCGAAGGGCCTTTATTTATTTATTCTACCCTCTATCGACGTCGCTACATTACATTGGTCCACCCCGACTTGGACCATAGAAGAGCAGTGACGCGTGCACTTTTTTAGCCAGTATTATTTTATCTCGAGCGGCAACTGTTTTACTTCTGCAGGAGCACCGGGTCCAGTTCATCGCTCCACTTAATTTTCAAGTAGCCAAAACCACGCTTCGATAGACATCTGTGGAGCTGCTTCTGTGCTGGTTTTATATTTTCATCTATTCTTTACCTCTTACGTTCTATTTAATTCTAATTCAGCCAGAAGATCATTTTCTAATTGTGCTTAATTTTTTTTTCTAACATGAATTTTTTATTTTATTTCCAACTAGCAATATTATACGCGCGCTATAGCCTGCTGGAAAAGTTGCATTGCCCATCAATAATATACAGTTATGAAATAATATTGCTATGATTCTAATTTTGAATGGTACAATCTTATCACTTCAAGAAAAAAATATGAAAGAGGCATTGAGTTTGAAATGTTCAATTTAGAACATTATCAAATTTAAAGTAATTCAATGTTGAATGCCTATAGTTCTTGCATGGATTTATTTTTGAAGCGAATTTTTTGTTTACAGATTAATTTAGTAGTTTTTCAATTTCAAAAACTGAAAAGCTACATTTGAAATATTCAGTTTTTAATGCTTTTTCGGAATTCTCCAATTGTGCAGGATTTCAATTTAAAGTTATTATATATAGTGAACTAGTTCAATTTTAAATATTTATCAATATGAAATCAATAATTTTGAATCTTTCATTCTGATATTTTTAATTTTGATATTGTGCCGGAACTTTGAAACGTTATTTCAGTTTCGTGGATTTGAAATTGTACTTTTCAATTTTCAATATATATCTAATTAAAAAATTTTCACCCTCAAACGTTCCCATTTTGTGTGTACCATGACTACAATTTTTGAAGTTTCATTTCGAGTCTGCCAAATTTCCATTGCTCTGAGTATAAAACTCTACATTTTGAAAAAAGAAATGAAAATTTCCAATCTTGACGTTTTGAAAGCTATAGATTATAAATTTAAGAATATGAAAGGCTATAAATTTAATATTGTACAATTTTTCAGCACTTCAAATTAAAAATTATTCAATTTTAAACGCTCTAAATTGATATTGATATACTGAATTTTCGAAGAAAAGTTACCCATAATTTCAGGGTGAAAATGAAATGAAAAATGAAATTTATTTATTTAAGGCCCCATCGGCCTTAAGGAATGCATTCTCATCATAATATTCCCGCTCGATTTTCTGCATACATTTCTGTACCTTTCTAATAAATTATATAATTAAAATAATTTATTTTTTCACAAATATTTATGGAGGGAAAAGATACTTTAAGACATCATACATTCAATTTTCCCGCCAAAAAACGTGAGATATAAAAAAATATTTCAAAGAAAAATTATTGGCCTTAAAAAGATGTACAAATTTTCCATAATAACAATAATAATTTTTCGCTGCAATATTTTTTATATCTCATGTCTTTTGACGGAAAAATTTAATTTATGATGTTTTGACAGTATTTTCACGATCAAAACGAAAACTACTCATCCTATAAAAAAAATGAGTGACAGAGAATTCGTAGATCTTTTGAAGATCAACCGTTCTGTTCATAACATTTTTTCCGTATCTCGCATAGTATGGCCAGAAAATTGAATTTTTTAATTCTCAAGAAGCATTTTTTTAAGGATAAAACCAGAACCGTTGATCAAAAACGGATCTTTAACGAACTCGTAATTTATTTTCATGTCTTAAACATGTGTGTCAATTACGCAATCAAATCGGATAATTCTTTCGAAAGTTTTTGGCGGAACAAATTATTTTTGATTTTTTACAGCATTCTTCACGATTAAAACGAAAACTGCTTACCCTATCAAAAAGTGGTTAATGGAAAATTCGTAAATCTTTTTAAGGCTTATAATTTTTCTGCGTAATATTTTTTTATATCACGATTTTTGGCGGAAAAATTGAGTTTATGATTTTTGAACAGTATCTTTCACGAATAAAATGAAAACTACTTATCCTATCAAAAAATTGTCGATAAAGAATTTGTAGATCTTTTTGAGGCCAACAATTCTATTCATTTACATATTTTTTGTATCTCACATAGTTTGGCCGGAAAATTGAATTTTGTAATTTTCAAACAGCCTTTTTGATGGATAAAACCAGAACCGTTGGTAAAAAAATGGCTGTTTAATGAACCTGTCCTTTCCTTTTTATGCCTTAAGCAAGTGCGCCAAAGCTCAATCCAATCCGTTAATTTTTTCGAAAGTTATCGTGCACACAGACGACGGACGACAGACAGACTGACACCGGCGTAAAAACCGTTTCCTGTCACACAAGGGGCCTCAAAACGTTGAGATTTGATGAAAATTGGGAAAGTGATTTCTCACATAAAACCAATACCTTCTCATATGATGAGAATGTACAAATATTTAAAAACAAGTAGGTCGCTGGAGAGGCCAGCAAGCAGGTCGCTGGAGAGGCCAGTAAGCAGGTCACTGGAGAGGTCAGCAAGCAGGTCGCTTGGTCGGTCAGGAAGGAGTTGGTCCAGAAAGTCTTCAAAAGAATCGCCGGGAATGCCAAAATTAATTAATCATTCAATATTATGATTTTATATTTAATGTAATTATTTAATTTCCATTAGATACTATCAAACATTTAATTTTGTAATTTTTAATACTTATTTGAAACTCCTGCATACTGCTGCGCGCATCGCGACGGTTAGCGAGATATCGATCGCTTAGCAAGCTTTATCGCTGTTACATGCTATTGCTTTAATTACTCTACTTTTAAATGAAGACGAGTACTAATTTACTAGAGGTTCGACCTTGAGGGACATATTCTACATCAGGATACTCGCACTCCGCGCTTGGTTCTGCTCACCGTATAATACATACAAATAAATAATGAAAAAGACGTTTAAAAAATTATGTTGATGATTCACGATTGGTCGTATGAAAAAATGTTTTAACAGCAAATTTATTTGATCTCTTAAAAACACAAATTCTACTCTTCTGACTTTTTTTCTTATCTCGTGTCGTTTGGCTCAAAAGTTAAATTTTCGATTTTTCAAGAAAATTCAAAAAGTTGTAATGACAATTTTGTAAGGCTTTCAAAAAGCAACGTTTTTCTTTTCTGCCTTTTTTTTCATATCGTGCGTTGTTTGGCTTAAAATTTTTATTTTCGTTTGTTTCTTTGAATTTTGTAGAGAATTTTATTTTTATCAAAAAGAGTCATGAGGAAAAATTGTTCGACTTTCTGAGTATTACGAATAGCTGTACATAAAATTTTCAAATCTTGAAAAAAAGGACTTGAAAAATTTCGAAAATGCTCTAGCATTCTGAATTTTTATCCAAAATGACTGGCTAACGAACTTGACCTTCAGTTTTCGACACTCAAAGCGTGTTCTAAAGGCTAATCCAATAGAATAATTCTTTCAAAAGTAATCTTGCAAATTTGGAGGTATTATTTGTTTAAACAATTACAGAATTGTTATGATAAATACATTGATAAGGAAGCTCGTTCGATTTTGAGATTGTCATAATTCTATAACTGTTTGCTGAAAACCAATTTCTTGGAAAATACAAATTATTTAAAAAGTTAATGAATGTCAATAAAATATTGAATAAATAATCAAATAGAGAAAAACTACGTTTCCGTAGAGTTCTCGGTTTACAAGATACATTTAAACACAGTAACATTGTCTAAACTATCAGAAAAATATGTTATTTAAAATACATTGTTTCTCAATATTGATTCTAAAAGTCGCCTGATTTAGAAAATTACATCATTTTGCTATTTCTCGATTAGAAAAAAATATTTAAACAATAAAACTTTTCAAAACAATTAAAACGTTATTTTAAAAGGTATTGCAAACATAGGACACATTGACTAGTGATGATCTTGGTGGAAAAATGGTCAGAAGAAATAAGTTAACTTCAATATATTGATAAATCTCATTTCACTACTCAGGGGGCGGTTTTTGGTGGTAAACAAATAATAGTTTTAGGAAGGTAGTAATTATAAAGTTATTGTTAATACGCATTCATTAAAATGCTTTCAATAAAGAAATAAACTTTTGATTTGACATTAAGTCTACATTTTCACATCTTATTTCCACATTTTCAAAAGTAACGCTTTTCACAACGTTAATTAAATAGGAAACTTTAAAAGTTATGCGGCATTTTTTTTTTAACCGATTTTGTTCAAATTTTCGGAGTATCATTTTTACGGGTCCACTTGAAGTTTTATTGGGCGAAATGACAAAATCTACCAATATTGTACTAATGTGAATTAAAAACTAAAATTTTTGACATTTCAGGTTAAAATTATATATTTAGCTAAACATTGGTTTTAATTATTCTTCAAACTATGAAATATAATTATTTTCAAACGATAAAATTTTGAAAGATTTAAAAATAAAGCCAAACCATTTTCAATGTTTTGATATAAAATTATTCTATTTTAAATGCTTTCAAGTCAAAGTTGTTTAATTGTAAACAATAGCAGTTTGAAATCATTTAGTTTTGAAAGTTTCGAGCTGAGAGATGTTCAACAAGTAGGCCTTGAAATTTACAGTTTTGAAAGATTTAAAAAGGGGAAAGTCATACGACTTTTATAATATTTGATTACAAATAAAGAATTCATTACAAATTAAAATTTATTGTTATGGAAATCTAAACATGGCATTTATTATAAAAAATGTCAACATGGCATTTATTATGAAAAGGTTAACCTGACATAAATTGTCATTGTTTGTCTTATGACAGAAGCAATTGCATTGGCAATTAACAATACACAAATATAAAACAAGGTTACTATAATTCCAAATTGAATTGTACAACTTAATTACTTAATAAATAATAATTTGAGAGGCATTGAGTTTGAAATTTTCAATTTAGAACATTTGTAAATTCAAAAAGAAAACAATAATGTCTATAGTTCTTACATCGTATTATTTTTAAGTCAAATTTATTTCTTCACAGAATAATTTGGAAGGGGCTTGGGAAAATAAAAAGCTACTTTAAAAAAATTCAGTTTTAATGCTTTTTCGGAATTTTCCAAGTAGGTATGTAGGATTTCAACTTAAAGTTATTATATAGTGAAATAGTTAGATTCAAAATATGTTTAGATATTAAATCAGCAATTTTGAATGTTTCATTCCGACAAATTTAATTTTGATAATGCGTCGCAAATTTAAAACGTCATTTCAGTTTTGTAGATTTGAAATCAAAGTTTTCAATTTTAATGATGTTTAATTAATATTTTGATGTTCTTATATCGATTACTGAGAAATGAGAAACGATCTACTGCGGCCTCGGTGGCGTAATTGGTTAACGCTCCACTCATGTAAAGTCGGCGTTCC
>JAUMHM010000089.1:5265242-5276307 GCA_032362435.1 Melikaiella ostensackeni | reverse complement strand
CGACAACATTTTCGAAGGAGGACTCTTCAATTGGTTCTTAGCTCCAGAATATGCCATTTATTTTGGTACGTTCATCATTTTTGTTGGCATATTACTGAACGTCAAAAACAATGATAGAAATAATGTTTATTTCCAAATATTTTTCAAGTCAACTATAATATATCAGGCCTCATGACCCTCACGCAAATGTCCTTTCAAATTGCTAATCTGTCAATACATGTTACCACACTGATTGTGAGTATGTAAGCGTCCACAGTCATGATTTTTATGATACGAAAGTCTAGTCTTATGACTATACCTAACATTACAGATTTCGCACGTATATAACTTTTCTTTGCGGCTCATCTGCGGCTTGTAGATACAGTAATCAATTTCATGATGCCCTTTATATTCATATGAATCGAAACACTTGTTGCAGAATCTACATCTGTATCCGGAAAATTTCAAGTTCTCTGATAGCGATTGAAGTTTTGAAATCGTCTCAACTCTAAAATTCTCAACCAACTCTATATTACCTGTAACAAAGTGAAAACAAAGTTTACCTTAGGAGAATTATTTCATAGAACATTAAATTGGAAGATAACATTGCCTACAAAAAAAGAAGAATTAGTAATCATTATTTTCACGGATCGCAAACTGACAAAGTTGTCTCGTTAATATTTCTGTATGAATCGGAAAATCACGGCTCCATTAATAATAACAGTTTTATTATTTGTAGAACAATAGTTATAAAAAAGCAGAGAATATTAAGATAATAATGAAGTAATACAAGGCAATGAACGACACACTTTTTAAAATCAAAGTTCACTTCTGGAAAAAATTTGGTTATACTGTGGAAGATGGTTATGGTTTTAATGTGAAAATAGAAGTAAAATTCTTCTCCTAAACAATTGAAAGCGATTTCAACAATGAAAATAACAAAATATTTTTTAAGAAGTACCCTGTTCTTTATAAGTTTCATTGAAATCGGCTTGCTACAACAAAAAAATTATTCCAGAATATTATTTCCGACACTAAAATACTATTCAAATTATCTGTAATATCAGTGATATCATTCAGGATGGTCGTTACGTAAATGGCTTTTCAAATTGCTAATTTCTGTGTACACCTCACCACATATTTTACAAATATGCGAACGCCCACTATTATGTGTTTTATGTGTAATAAGACTACACTTGTTTCTATAACTAATATTGCACATTTCGCAAGTACAAGAATTTTTTCTTTCTTTGTGGATAAACATTAATTCTACGAGAAAATAAACAAAAATACAACTCTCATATCATTTATTTTATTTTGTTACAGGAAATATACACTACTTTTGGACGGAAATACCGAATGGAATGGAATAATTTTTCGTATGATACAGTAAAGAAACAACCAAGTTGTTTCGATATCGAATCAGGCTAAACAAGAAGACCCTAAGGTGCTCCTTGTAGGAGAGGACAGTCTGTTGCTTACAAGCACAAAAATGAGCTTGAAAGCGTAACAGTGTTATATATAATATATGCAACATATACAATAATGTTATATGTATATAATATATATATTAATATTGTATACATATGTATGTTTTTGTTACCAAAAAGATGTAGTACACTCAAACCGTGGTTTCAGTCCAGTGTCGGGGGTTCTCTTCAAATTGTTTTGGTTCCAAATCGGGGGGATCGCAATCTCCGAACGTGAGTTCGAGCCTGAGTACTCGCGCATTGCGCCATTGTATATACGCTTCTGGTGTTTCACGCTTGGTTGAATACCGTCTCTCGCCCTGCGCGCCGGAGAAACTGCGGGACAAGCCGTTCTAGGAAGGCCGAAACCGGGTGGGGGGGGGGGTGGGGTGGGGTCTGAAACCGCGGTTTGAGTGTACTGCGTTTGATAGTATATAAAATAAATCGTTAATTTTTTCCAGGATATATTTTTATATATTTGTGTAACATCATATAGTACTGCATGAATATCTGTTTTAAATTAGGTATTCAATTCTTTTTGCGTACCTCTTGTTCCAAATTATAACAAAACTTTTATGTTGTGAGCATAGTTTTCTGTTAGGCATTAATTGTTCACAAGAAACATATAAAGAATATAACTAAGAATGTTAACGCACATCGACAGTATTTGTTACAAGAATTAGAACTGTGGTACCCACACATTTGCCTTCGTTTCTTTTCGAGTTTCTTGGTTTTAAGGTCCTTTCCTATTTTAGAGAGTTTTATCATCTACCATATTCTAATTTGTCAATAAGCAATGCTTTTCTGGTCAAAAGAAATTATATAAATAGTCGGTGCGGTGCAAAAAGTAAATTATCCAAAAAAGGCTCAAATTGTTAAGAAGGCATGAAGCTGTGTGGGAAAATCTTCTGACTTTGGCCAGACCGTTTGGGTTCCAGTCTTGGCACGAATTAGATGGTCTGGTCTGGGCTAGGCCAAAAGTGTAACATTTTTTTGGATAGTCCCAGGCCAGACCGTATGGTCACTCGCTAGCTTGACCGTCTAGCTACAAGTGAATAAATAAGTAGTACATAGTACATAATAAATAAAGAGTAAGTAATATATGAATAGCAAATCATAAATAAATAGGCAACAAAAGACTGAATAAAATTGTATTTTCTTCGAGAACTTTGTTATTCCACATTGTATAGACAAAACTGCGAGGAAAAAGTTGACTTCAAAGAATTTGATTAAAAAAATTCTTATTATTGAACGTATAGAATTCATATTGAATACAACGCTCGGAAAATTCATTCGCGGAAAATTCGCAAGCACCGAGAATCGAACCCCAACAGTCTAAGTTATAAACCGCGCGCGCTGCCCACTATTCTACCGCAAGTTATAAATTCGCATTATTAAAATAGAGAGTCACTCATTAGCTCTTATCATGAAGGCCAACTAAATGAAGTCATAAAGATCTGAGCCAGACTAGACTGCCAAGTCGATAGGGATAAAAAACACTTGTTTAATAGTGTGAGTTACTTTTGTTTTATTCTTTTAGACACCCTGTCAATTTTTTGGAAAGTTGATGAACGCCAGGCCCGTGTCAGACCAGACTGTCAAGGTGATAAGAAATGAATTCTTCTCTTGATAGTGTGAATTTTTGATTTCCTATAATTTTAGACACCCTGCCAGTTTTTCGAAATATGTAAAAAAATCTGCTGATCGAACTCCCAAAATTTTTTTCTTTGGAGGGTTGATGAACAACAGACTTAGGCCAGATTTCTCGGGAAACTGGGTATATGTGTTCTTTTTTACCTACAAGAGGTTTTTTTTACTCATGGTTCTTTTCTACCTTTTTCTTTGACATTATTATAGAGGCTTCCCTAAAATTTCTAAATCCGGAAAAAATTTGGGAAAACTCAACAATTATCAAAATGGAGGTTATTTTTCTCAGAATAATTTTTTTCTTTTTGTTCGAAAAATATGCTAGATACGAGAAAAAGCATGTTTTCTGAGTTCAATATACATTTTTAAAGGTAGTTGAAAAATGATTAAAAATAGCGAAAAATGGAAACACAACTTTTTGTAGGTCTCTTCGAGGAGAATAATTTTTAAATTGAACTTTTTTCCGCAAATCGCATATTTTTCGAAAAAACCCCAAATTTTTTTATTTACAGAAAAAGGGCCGCCATTTTGTAAATTTTTATAACACATTTCGTAATAATAGAAAATAAAAATTTAATTATCTCTATTATTTTGAAACATACCGGATTTTTAAAAAAAATGCCTGTTTTTTTGGAAACAAAATTTTCAAAAATATTTTGGCACTCTATCCTAAACCTCTTCTGGATCAAAAGAACATATAATTGTACTAATTTTCATGCCTTCTTACCAGTTTGCAGAACATTTTGCCAAAATTTTAAATTTGAAAAATCGTGATTCTTCAATATTTAGTAAAAAAAAAAGAGTTAACGAAGAGTTTCTAGCAAATTGGTTCTCTAATTGAACCAATGTATGGGTTAGAAAATATTTTTCAACGAGTAATGGACGAAAGGGGGGGGGGGGGCTGAACTTCGTTTAAAACCAAGCGGCTGAAGGTCTCCCCACTCTTCGAAAAATATTGCATTTTGACGCGACGGTTTAATTGATCAAAGCCAAAAGTATCAAAATTTCGTTTTCGTACAGAGAATAGAGGGGGCAGAGAGGCTGTACGGGAGAGTTAAATATGAGACGAGGTAAGACAGGGGGTGGGTATGGGATGAAGTAATGAGGGGGTGAGGTGGAGGCTCTACAGAATAGAGGGGTACATGAGAGGTGTAGCGGAGGGTTGAGAGTTGACATAAGGAATGAATGAAGTGATCGTATGTGGTAGGGGGTAGAAGCGCGAACAGTATATGGTTGTGAGGGGTAGCAGAGTGATAGGTTGCATAAAGAGAGGGATAGAGACGTGTGGTGGTAGCGTAGGGGTAGATAGTAGAGCAGTAATTGAATGATGACGGGTGGGTTGATAAAGGCACGATGGAGAAAGGCGGGGGGTTGTATGAGACGGGTTGAGGTTTTTTGGACGGGAGTAGGATGTAAAAAATGATGGATAAATGGGGAGGGGGTAATGGAGGGGTAGATATTAGAGGAGATATTGAATGAGGATGAGTGAGACAATAAAGGCTTGAGAGAGGGGCTGAGGTTGTAAGTGGCATGAGGGTATAAGTAGAAGAGAGGTAGTAAGGGAGTTAAGGGTGAAAAAGGTTTACGTGTATTTGTAACTTTAATTACCTTTTTAGTCAAATTATTGTTCTGTTCTGTGAAAGTCCTTATTTGTCTCATATACTTTCATCATTCTTTTTTTGTTTACGCCATTAGTATTATTAGTATTTTCTTTCTTTTATTGCAGGCTATATTTTCATGGATAACAGATTGTCGATCTTGAAAACTGAAAAAGTGGCAAGCTTTCAATCGCCAGAAACCGAAGAATCAGAAGAGATGAGTTTCGCACATTTTACTGATGAATACTCCAATGAACTTCATGGTTGTGTCTTGAATCCACCAATAGTAGCTTCCCAAAAAAATAAAATTTTTGCTTGCGACAACTGCAGTGCGGCGTTCACTCATCGACGTAATCTATACTCACATAAAAAACATGATTGTGGTAAGAAACATGAATGTAATTAATGTGGTCGCATATATTCAGAGATGGGAAGTCTACTATAAGAAGACATATTCGACGAGGGGTTTGTAGTAGAAGACTGGCAAAAGGCATACGACGTATTTTCTAAATTAAAAAAATTATTTCGAAAAAAAAATTTTTGTTTGACTTTACTTTGAAGAACATTGTCAATAGTGTATCTGATGATTGAAAAAATGAGTATTATATATCAGGATTCGCTAACGTGAAATTCAAATGATCAAAGAAGTTACAGTAATAGAGAACATATTTTTTGCATTAAACATCAGTAAATGATTTAGAACAAATATATGTTTCATTTACTCTAGAGCGTGCATGTAAAAAATGTTTGTATGAATCATGATATATATTTGTTTAAGCAATGAATGTTCTAAGTCTCTTAAATGCTATATAAATGCTCTGTTCGAGCCTAAACGCTGAACAGATGCTTAAGAGTATTTGCTCAACATAAATTCTTGGGCATTTAAGAACTTTAGCCAGTACAGGCAGTGATGCCAATGCGGGCACCCAGTGCTATTGCGCTTGCGTCGGGGTCGTACGCTGGTTGGCCGCTGTTGTGGCGCGATTTGAAATGGGTATTGAAAACAATTCTTGTAATTATAATAAATAATTATTATAAAATCACAAGAATGTATATGAATTGTGTAACTTTCGATTTCAGCAAGACAAAAATTTATAACACATTTATTTTATAAATAACAGTTTATTTTCTGTGAACTTCAAAGACTAACTTATATTTCACGAAACATTCAATTTAAGAAGAAATTTGTTGGAAAAATGATTCAAAAATAATTATTTATATTGCTTCCAATATTTCTGATATATTTTTCTGAGAACTCGTATTATAATATAACCTATAAATACATAAATTATCATGACTGTATTGTATTTCATTCGAATTATTATAAGTTTTTTTTTGCCTCCGAAAGTTCCCCATTGCACTATTTTCTAGCAGCAATGATGATTCTCGTTCTTTTGTTATTCTGAGCGTTGTTTTGCCACCTCTCAATTACAAAGAATAATATTCTGGGATAAATTTCCGAACAGCTAAATTCTCCGATTTTCTTCAAACTTCGTACACTCATGTCTTTTGACGCGCTGATTACGAATATGATAGTTAAGATTGGCGACAAGGCGATTTTCATGGTGAAACCATGAAAAAACTATAAAAATCATGGTTTTTTGAGTTTATCTAAGCCAATATGCAAAATTTTGCAAAATCTTTCAAACAAAAGTTATAGACCTCATCAAAATACAAACTGTCCTCTCCTACAAGGAGCACCTTAGGGTCTTCTTGTTTGACCTGAGAAATCTGGGAAAGAGGTAGGGGTTTGACCAACATTATTTCTGTGACCAGTCACAGGGGTGCCTTCCCGCCTCCCACGAGAAGCTGGAAATGGGTAGGGGGAAATGTTGGGGATTTGACCAGCATTATTCCTGTAATTAGTCACAGAGTTGCCTTATTACTCTTGTCGCCACTTAGGGCTTGTCGTCACGGTAATGCACAGTACCGAAATAGCTGATCGTTAGATGTATCACTAATTGTATCGGAAACTATCACTCGTGGAAAAAATGCTTCAAAAAGAAAATTTGTATCTCAATGAGATCTACAACTTTTGTCTGAAAAATTTTGCAGAATTTTGCGTACTGGCTGAGATAAACTCAAAAATCCATGATGTTTATGGGTTTTTTTACATGAAAATCGATATATCATTCATTTTCTCGGAAACCATCACTCGTAGAAAAAAAATATTTGAAACAAAAAATATGTACCTCAATGGGAGCTACAACTTTTGTAATGAACATTTTGCGAAATTTTGCATATTGGCTTAGATAAACGCAACTATGACTTTTATGATTTTTTCATGGTTTCACCTTGAAGATGGCCCAGTCGCCAATTTTCTTTATCAAATTCGTAATCAGCGCATCAAAGTACATATGTATGCGGAGTTTAAATAAAATCGGAGAATTCAGCTATTCGGAACTGCACCCCTCATTTCGCGTAACTGTGCCGCCCGTTCTTATACCGGCTTCACGGTTGTTCACGTTTGACTGCTTCTGTCTCCGCCTGAGCGTCCCTTGACGCCCTATACACTAGGTCTTCGCTCGGACAGTTAGCACCGTATCAGAAGTTATTTATATCGCGACTCTCTGGACATATACTTTTACACGTGTGCCGGGTTCAGGGACTATATATGCGGTCCTGAGTGTTGACTCACTCGTCGGTTTAAATTCGGTTGAAACTAGATTTTAATAGCGCTCGTTATTGTGCTCACCTGACCCGAGACCGGCACAATTACGCGAGATGAGTGTATATTTAAATAAAAATAGATATTCTTTGGTAAACTGAACTTATCATTAATACCTGAATTTAAAAAAATCTTAATAGTATTCATAGGCAACCCTGCAACCAACAAATTTTTTCCGTGTGTAGATTGAAAGGGAATGAAATAAAATGGGGGGAGGGTGAAGAAACAATATGATACATTAAAATCCATTGGAGATCTCATCGAGGAGCAGAAATGGAAGGACGATGGTTCACCGTTCACCGGGACTCCAGGTGAAGCAATCGAACCGAATAACGCCTTTTGACGTTAACGCCAGGGCTCTTGTGCGTGCACCATAAATGCAGCCGGCAACAATGGATCTCGATTCTTATCTCCCGCATTAGTTCCTGGTTACCGGGGACGTTTTGCCATTATGTTTGCACTTGAACTATCACTCCATTGTCTGATTTATCTGATAGGAGTGAAGTGCGTCGTGTAACGAATTCGTGCGCCACTCAGAACCCAATTACTTTTATGCCCGTCTGCTCTTCAGAATTTTAGATATCGTCTACCAGATCCCTTTTCCACAATTTTTATGCGATCCACCACTTAGATTAGCCTAATTTACTCCTTCCATAAAATTAGGAATTCAAATTGGATAAGATACACGTCCTTACACTATCTACGAAAGATAGTCTCTTGAACTTATATCCTATATAAGAAAACGCGTAACCTCCATCTTGATTCTGTTCTATTTTTAGTATCGATAGCGTTAGATCCGTTA
Organism: Melikaiella ostensackeni; assembly: GCA_032362435.1. Taxonomy (NCBI): domain Eukaryota; kingdom Metazoa; phylum Arthropoda; class Insecta; order Hymenoptera; family Cynipidae; genus Melikaiella; species Melikaiella ostensackeni. The sequence goes on along the minus strand of JAUMHM010000089.1, from coordinate 5,268,144 downwards.
GATTGCCCGTCGTAAAATTGACTCTGCTAGCTTTGCGCAAGATCAGCTGTCGAGAACAAGATAGTGTATTCTCATTAAGCCACGAAAATCTAAAATAGCAAACTTTTGGGGAATAACATTTCTTCCCATTGCTCGTGTTTGTACGTGGAGTTGTAGGTTTTCATAATTCTTCATGTTTTTTCGAGATGTAGAGTGTGTATTTCGCAAAGTTGTTAGGAGATGTAAAGATCTACATTAAAAAAATGTAAAAATACAAAATTTGTATTTTTACAATTTTACAATTTACAATTTAAATTTGTATTTTTAATTTCGTATGCTCTGCAAGATAAGATTTTTACTGAAAGTAGTAGTGCTGTCGATCACAATGGATATAGTTACGAAAGCGCGTACGATAGTGGCATGTGTTATTTTATCACACAGTTTTTACAACACAAATCAAGTAAAAACAAATAAAAGTTTGAAAGCTTATAAACTTTATGATGCTGGTTTTATGGTAAAGGTTAAGTGCCAGAAATTTAATGGTACTTTTCTGATTCGGTGTGATGGGTTATAATATAACTTTATAGTATCATTAGTTATTTGTTATTAGTTATGATTAGTATTAACATTAAGTAACATGAAGCATGGAGTTGGTCATAATTTTAGTTATAAAATTCCCTTGCTGATGTAAAATGCGATGGCAGCTTTGTGAGGTTAGGGTGCATTTTTAGAATGCAAGTGCGAACGGTACGAACTGTCTGCAAAATAACAACCCTAATGCAAATAGTTCTGTATGACTTCACGAGAAATTTTACAAATTTGCATGGCATTTTTTAGGAGTTTGTGTGCAAAATTTCACGGATTTTAAATGCATTTGGAACACGGCGTATTCGTTGTAGGCGGAAGTAACAAATCTTAAACTTTCGTAGAATTCTAGGAGTCGTACATTTTCGTGATTTATCGTAGCAAAATATAATTCTTCATAAATGTTTTTAGAGATCTGCCAGTGATTTACATCAAAGTGGAAAAAAAATGTAATCTTACAAAGGTTCGATAATTTCACCGAATTTCACATGAATTTTGTAATTCTGCGGGTAGTTCTCAGTTCACACTTGCATTAAAAAAAATTTCACTCGCAGTAAAAAATTCAATCTAATCTCAAAAAGCTGCCATCGCATTTTTTATCAGAAATGGAATTTTACAACAGAAATTATGACAAACTCAATACTTCCTGGGAATATTACTTAACGTTAATACTATTAATAACAAATAACCAATAACTAATGATATCATAATGTTATACTATAACCTCACACTTCTCACAGAGAATCAGAAAAGTACCATTAAACTCCTTGCACTTCACCTTTACCACAAAAGCAGCATCATACAATTTATAGGCTTCCAAACTTTTATCAGCTTTTATATGCCTTTTTTGATTTGTTATGTAAAAACTGTGGCTTAGAATAAAATATACTCTATATCCATTATAGTGATCGACGGTACTGCACTCACATTTTCAGCAAATATTTATCTTACAAAGCATATGGATCAAAATTTTCGATTTAAACAAAATTTTTTTGATGTGTCGGGTCTTTGCATTTTCCAATAGCTTCACAAAATACTTACTCTGAAACTGGAAAAAACACAAACAATTATAAAAAACTTTAACAACACGTGCAAGCTAAAGGGGAGTACGGGCAATATTATTCCCCCGAAGGTCGGTGAGAGCGCGCGACGTCACAAGTGAGAATGCTTTATTCGATAAGTCGATATGTAAAATGGCGGCATTCAAGTAGGTGCAAATTTCAAAAGAGTCCAATTTTATTGCTTAATCATAAAGAAATTAATGCAATAGTTAAAAAATAGAAATCGCATGCAAGTGTTTTTAAATCGAGTTAGTTATAAATTAGGTGAAGATCATTGTTAGTTTCCCTAAACACAGGAGAAGCCGAGAAGTGTGAAAATATTGATAAATTATGCATAAATTGAATGTCGTTTTCAGTGCATAAGCGGTGAGATAATTGGGCTATCATTTTGGTTTTTAATTTCATATGACATTTTTCTGGGCTATTGATTATTATTTTCTTCAGTTGCGATTTCGAAATGCGACAGAAAAAAATATAATGTTCAAAACTTGAGTTTTGGGTTGGAATTTTTTTTTAAATCTCATAAATTCCTCACTAAGTATCCATTGCATGACTATTAATTTGCCAAAACATTATTTGCCGATGGCGACCCGCATTCGAAAAAATCAACTTTTTTTGTATTGAAATGTTCCTCTATAAAATTCTCATGTAAGAATATGTAAATACAACATTTTTAATACAAAATTCGCTTTTATCTTGAGTTTCAACTGAAATTGAAGAAAATTGAATTTTCAACAGCAAAAATCTGTAAATTCCCTTAATATCTCCAAAACCGCTCGAAATTTCATTAAAATCCATTTAGATTATTGAAATCTGTTGAAATCCGTAGATATCCCTTGAAATCTTTTAACCCCTTTTGAATTTACACTCAACTCTGGATTTATGTTGAATTTCGGGTATGGTCTGCGATGACCGTAAGGCTCTTCCAAGATTTTTTCGACGTAAGCAGTTAGGGCCGTATGAAGCATTTCCAGTAGGAATACATAATATCAATTAACTGAATTTTGTAAAAATGCAGATTTTTGTTATCATAAAAAAAGAGCTTTTTGAATAATGAAGACTTATTAATGAAAAGAGAATTTTCAGTGTGTATTCAAAAATAAACGCGATCAAGGTTCCTGAGCTTCAAAGCGGAGTAAAATCGTTTTTATCTCTAAAATTGAAAAAAATATAATTTTTTTGGATTGATAAGTCTAATATTTTTTTTGGATTGATGACAAGTCTAAAAGGGGCTGATACGTTAAATTTCCTTCTTGTATTTCTTCCTTAGATATCAT
>JAUMHM010000089.1:5217432-5246087 GCA_032362435.1 Melikaiella ostensackeni | reverse complement strand
AAAAATTCTCAACCAAAAGGATGAATTTTCAACTTAAATGATAAATCTTCAACCAAAAAAATGATTTTTCAACAAAGTAGTTCCACACTCAATTAAGTGCTTGAATTTTCAAACAGAAAAGATTTTAATTTTAAATCTAAAATAATTGAATTTAACCAAGAAATGGAGAACTTTTAACAAACATCATCAACTAAAACAGATTAATTTTTAATCAAAAAGGATGACTTTTTTCAAAAATAATATAATTTTTAACCAAATAATTGAACTTTAAACCACAAAGGCTAAATTTTCAACAAAATAGATCAAGTTTGACCCAAATATTGCAATTTTTAGCTAAAAAATACATTTTTAACACAAAAAAACGAACTTTAAACAAAATATTCAAATTTTCAAACAATCAAATGAATTCTTAACAAAAATGATGAATCTTCAATAAAAATTTGAATTTATAATAAAGTAGTTCCACTTTCAACCAAAAGAGATTAATTTTGAACAAAATAGTTGAATCATCAACTAGAACCATAAAGATGAATTCTCAAATTAAATGATGAAACTTAAGCCAAAAAAATAAATTTTCAACAAAGTAGTTCCACTTTCAACCATGAGAGATGAATTTTGAACAAAATACATACATTTCCAAACTTATGGCTTCTTAACAAAATAATTCAAACTTAAACCAAACAATTCAATTCTCAAACGCAGGAGATAAATTTTTAATCAAGAACATTACTTTTTTACAAAAAAAGGCGCATTTTCAACAAAATACATGAATTTTAAACCAAATACTTGAATTTTCGTTTGAAAAAGATACATATTCAATAAAAAAAAGAAACGAATTTTCAATAAAATATTCAAATTTCCAACTGAAACGGTAAATCTTCAACAAAAAAAAGGACTTTATAACAAAGTAGTTCTAATTTCAACCAAGTACTAGAATTTTCAATGAAAACAGATGAATTCTCGACAAAAAATGCAATAGTTCATATTCAAACCGAAAAATATTTCAATTTCGAATCATTTGAAATTGAATTCAACCAGAAAGAACGAATTTTCTATAAAATACATACATTTTCGACCCAAAATGGAAAAGTTAAATTTTCAACCAAAAAAAATGAATTTTAAACAAAGTAATTTCTCTTTCAACCAAAAGAGATGAATTTTGCACAAAATACATACATTTTCAACGAAATAACTTAATTTTCAACTAAAAAATATAAATTTTAAACCAAAGAGATGAATTTTCAACTTAAATGATAAATCTTCAATCAAAAAAATGATTTTTGACTAAGAAGTTCAAATTTGAACCAAGTAGTGAAATTTTCAAACAAAAAATATAAATTCTCAACGAAAAATGTAATAGTTGTTATTTCAATTAAAAAAGACTTCAATTTTAAACCAAAAACAGTTGAATCTAACCAAAAAAGACGTATTTTCAACAAAATAGTTCATCTTTGTACGAATTGTCAAATTTTCAAACCAAAAACGATGACCTCTTAACGATATTCTTTAATTTCCAAAAAAAATTAGGTTTTCAACGATATAATAGCATTTGTAAGTAGAAAAGATGAATTCTCAACGACGAATATGACAGTAGACTTTTCATCGATAAGTAAATAGGAATTTTGATAATTTATAAAGAATAAGACTTTAAATAAACATTGATGTTCATTCTGAACACTTGTCAGAGCAAATCTGAAGTATAGGGAAGGGGGGGGGGGGGGTAAAAATTTCTGAATTGGGAATATTTTTAATGGGAAATAAATCAATAAATACTAGAAATCGTTGATACAGTTTTCCGCGGTGCTTTCGCAGTGATGCAAATTTTCTATTTTGAGCCCTCGGCTTTTCAAAAATAGCATTTTGGTATATTATTATATGGACCGCGAAAGTGTGCTGGTCTTTTCTGGGATCGAACAAATAAGAGGCTAAATCCGTGCAATCAATGACGATTAAAATATTTTTCCGTGCTACTTTTAGTATCAAGTATAGCGATCTTATCTCTCAAAATATGATCGTTGGCCTGCAGACAGAATGGAGTGAAATTGCCAGATCGACACTTCTATCGACTTGCGGACAGGTCAGGTCCGAATAATCGTATCAAAAAGCACTCAATTATCAATTCGAATGATATATTTTAATATAAGTATTATATTTCATGCACAACAATATAGAAAATTTGCATGTCTTTTTTTTATACCATTAAATTAAGTGAGCCACCCGAGCAGAAATTTTTCCTTCTTTCCCTGTTTGAAGCTGGGTTCTGATGGGGCTTCTATCAGAATTACTAGTTCAGAAAAAGACTGATAGGGGCCTTGTGAGGTTCTAGTGAGAAATGCCATGCTTCGTATAGGTATGGTGAATCTATCTGTATCTAATGGTGCTTCGACGAGAATTTCCAGTCTAGAAAAAACTGGTGGGGGCCCTATCAGGCTCTAGTGAACAATTTCCGCTTTGCGTGGGTAAGGAAAATCTACCCAGATGAATGTTAAATTAAAATATTATTTTGATATTAAGGTTTTTGACTAGTCTGTGTAAATATATGTTTTTCGGATTAGTGACAGTTTTCGATCTTCTAGTAGTTTCATATGTTTGGAAAAGTTTATGTTGAAACGGAAAGATATAATAGTAATTATATGTATGTTATTAAATCCAGTTCTGGACATGCAGAACATTTTTAGTGCTATAAATTAATTATATTATGGGTAGCATTCCTATTCATCAGCCCCCTGGTTCTTTACTCAGAATACACTGAATTAAAGCGTCGTGAGATTTGACTGGGGCCGGCAGGTGGCGCTGATTGTTCACGAGGCCTGAATTCCAAAAAATGCATGGGAAAAAACGTAAAAATTTAATTTTCTCTGAATAAAAACTGTTTTATCAAATTTTCCTGAAATTAATCTAGAAACTTTTAAATATTTTTTAAAGCAATAGTTACTACCGAAAGAGATGAAATGCTAGAGCTTTGGACGAAAATTCGCTTAGATGTATTTAAAAATTTAAACATAATTGTTTCGAATTACAGAATAATCAGACAAAACAATGATAAATTCTCAAACTAGAATTAGATTTTTCTATTTTAAAGTTTGTATTTCAAATTTGGAAATTTCTGGCTGCAGTTTCTATAAAAATGGCCTTTGCATAAAAAACTTCCACACAAAGAACGAACATTTTATAAAATTCCTTTATTAGAATACAAAAAAGACAATAAACTAATATCTGTGTGATAAATAATAAATACTTTACAGTTTTGTACTATAGTGAGTGTTTAGAACTGCACATATTTTATCTACTAATGCTTTAAGTTTTATCACTTTATTTGTTTTAAGGCGTTTTAAGTATATTATAAAATATACAAAAACGAGAAACGAAGATGCTTATAATAAATTAATATTTGTTTTCAAATCGGAACGAACAATAAATAATTATTTTTCTACTAAACTTGGAACTTTTTTATATAAACTTCTCTTTTAACTATGAATTGTGTATTACTTTTGATTACTAATTCTAAATCTAATTTAATTTTTCTCTAAATCTCCGGATATAATCTTTTGAAATGATTTGAATTTTTCTTAAAATTTCTTAAAAGTCCTGAAATATTAAACAAATTGCCCTCAAATCTTTCAAATTCTTTTTCGACATTTTTTGAAATTCTCTTAATTTTTATTTGGAAAACAATTTTTCAAAACAAAAAATAAACTTAAAATTTTTCCAGGAATCTTAAGGAAATTTCTTATTTTCTTAACCTTTCAAAATTCTTAAACAGCTTCCAAATTTGTTTTTAAAATCATTAAAATTTTAAATTCTGTTCAAAATTTCTTGAAATCTTTTCAAATTTTAAATTTATTTCGAATCCTTTCAAGATTTCTAAACCTTCTAAATATCTTTTAGAACTATTTAAATTTTTCTTAAAATTGAAAAAAATCCTGGACAATAAAAAAATATTTTTTTAGATAAACTTCTCTTTTAATTATACATTGTGTATTAATTTTTGATTAGTTCAGAAATTCAAAAAGATTTGTAGTTTCAAAATTAAAACTTCTTAAAATGTTTTGTACAAATCAAATATTACCAAAAGGTTTGTTTTGAACCTGTTCATCAACTTTTAAATTACTAGAAGAAAAATATTTTTAATTCGATATTATCAAAATTAAAAAAATTTTATGCTCGTATTTATATACATTTGCTTGGGCATTCTGAACAACTAATGAAGAAGATCAAAATTCGTATCAAAATTACTGGGAAACTTACTGTAACAAATTTGTAAATTAATTATTTCACGTATTTGCGGTAGTTTCGACGTCTATTTTTCATTTGTGAACTTTTTGGGTGTTCTGTTTAAGTATACAACAAATTTTCATAAGAAGGTAGATTTCATTACGATTTTAAGGATTTTTGATTTTAATAAGAAAATAGAAAAATGGACCAAACAACATTTGATATTAAATTCTTTATTTTTTCCAGGTAATATTTGAATTTAATTAATATATGTTTGAATATTTATAACTGTACTTTTTCTCCAAATTACCCTTTATGAGGAAGTCTAAATTGGCTTCGAAACATGTAGGTCCCCAGTAGCATAAAAAAGATGAAGAGAAGAAAGAGTGAGAGGTTGTTATGGCGAACTCTTTTTTGTTCTCCCTTGTTTTTTCTTTTTGTTGTACATTTATTGAAAATTTGTCTCCAATGAGTCGTAAAAGCGAGTAGTTTCGAAGTCCAGTTTTGATTTGTAAATATTTTGTTCATTCTTGTTTGGTACAAAAAAAATTTTTATAAGTAAGTAGATCTCATTTTGATTTTGAAGATTTTTGATTTTAGTAAGAAAATAGAAAAATTGACAAAACAGCATTTGATACTAAACTCTTAATTTTTATTACCGGGTAATATTTAAATTCAATTAATATAGGTTTCATTATTTATAACTGTGGTCTTCCTACAAATCACCCCTGATGAGAAAGTCTGGATTCTCCTCGAAACATGTTGGTCCCCATTAGTACAAAAAAGACGGAGAGAAGAAAGAGTTAGAGATTGGTATGGTGAACTATTTTTTTTTCTTCCTTTTTTTCTTTATTTCTTGTAAATTTATTATACGTTTGTTTCCAATGAGCGTAAAAGCGGGTATATTCGAAATCTATTTCTGATTTGTGAACTTTTTGGGTGTTCTTTTTAAGTGCACAAAAAAATTTCATGAGAAAGTAGATTTCATTTCGATCTTAAAGATTTTTTTATTTTAATAAGATAACAAAAAAATTGACCAGAAAGCATTTGATATTAAATTTAATATTTTTATTTTCAGGTAATATTTGAATTCAACTAATATAGGTTTCATTATTAATAACTGTAGTTTTCCTACAAATTACCCCTGATGAGGAAGTCTAAATTGACTTCGAAACATGTTGGTCTCCAGTAGTATAAAAAAGACGGAGAAGAGCAAGTGTGAGAGTTTGGTATGGTGAACTCTTTTTTTTATCCCCCTTTTTTCTTTATTTTTGTACATTTATTGAACATTTGTCTCTAATCAGCCGCAAAAGCGGGTAGTTTCGAAGTCTATTTTTGATTTTTGAACGTTTTAGGGTGTTCTTTTTTGTACACAAAAATTTTTCATAAGAAGGTCGATTTCATTTGGGTCTTAAAGATTTTTGATTTCAATAAGAAAATAGAAAAATCGACCAAACAAGATTTGATATCAAATTATGTATTTTTATTTCCAGGTAATATTTGAATTTAATTAATGTAGGTTTTTATTATTTATAACTGTAGTTTTCCTTCAAATTACCCCTGATGAGAAAGTCTAAATTGGCTTCGAAACATGTTCCTTCTCAGTAGTATAAAAAAGACATAGAAAAGTAAGAGTGTGAGGTTGCTATGGTGAACTCTTCTTTTTCTCCTTATTTTTTCTGTTTGTTGTACATTTATTGTACATTTGTCTCTGATAAGCCGTAAAAGCGGTAGCTTCGAAGTCCATTTTTCAACTGTGAACTTTTTGGGCGTTCTTTTTTGGTAGACAAAAAAATTTCATGAGAAAGTAGATTCCATTTCGACCTTAAGGATTTTTGATTTCAATAAAAAAATTAAAAAACTGACCAAACAACATTTTAAATTAAATTCTGTATTCTTATTTCTAGGCAATATTCGGATTTAATGAGTATAGGTTTCATTTTATATAATTGGTGTTTCTTTTATAAATCAGCCCTGATGAGGAAGTCTAAATTGACTTCGAAACATGTTGGTCCTCAATAGTATAAAAAAGACAGAGAAAGGAAACCGTGAGATGTTGGTATGGTTGACTTTTTCTTTTTCTCTTTTTTTCTTCCCTTTGTCGTACAATTATTTTTCATTTGTCTCTAATAAGCCGTAAAAGCGGTTAGATTCGAAGTCTATTTTTGATTTGTGAACTTTTTAAATGTTCTTCATTAGTAAACAAAAAATTTTCATAAGAAAGTAGACTTCATTTCGATCTTAAAGGTTTTTGATTTTAATAAGGGAATAGAAAAATTGACCAAACGACATTTGATATCAAATTCTTTATTTTTATTTTCAGGTAATATTTGAATTCAATTAATATAGGTTTCATTATTTATAAGGGTAGTTTTCCTACAAACTAGCCCCGATGAAGAAGTCTAAATTGGCTTCGAAACATGTTGCTCTCCAGTAGTATAAAAAAGACGGAGAAAAGAAAGAGTGAGAGGTTGGTATGGTGAACTCTTTTTTTCTCCCTCTTTTTTCTTTTTTTTGTACATTTATTGTACATTTGTTTCTACTGAGCCGTGAAAGCGGATAGTTTCGAAGTCTTTTTTTGATTTGTGAACTTTCTGGGTGTTCTTTTTTAATACACACAAATTTTTCATAAGAAGGTAAATTCTATTTCGATCTTAAAGATTATCGATTTCAATAAGAAAATAAAAAAATTGACCGAACAGCATTTGATATTAAACTTTTTATTCTCATTTCCACGTAATATTTGAATTCAATTAGTACAGGTTTCATTATATATAACTGTAGCTTCTCTTATAAATTAGCCCTGATGAGAAAGTCCAAATTGACTTCGAAACATGTTGGTCCCCAGTAGTACAAAAAAGATGGAGAAAAGAAACAGTGAGTGGTTGGTATGGTTGACTCTTTCTTCTTCTCTCTTTTTCTGCTTTTTGTCATACATTTATTGTACATGTGTCTATAATGAGCCGTAAGAGCGAATAGTTTCAAAGTTTATTTTTAATTGTGACCTTTTTGGGTGTTATTTTTAGTACACAAAAAATTTTCATAAGAAAGTGCATGTCATTTCGATGTTTAAGAAAAAAATAGTGATTTTAAAAATCATAACGAAAGCTAAGCAATTACATCGATTCGTGTTCCACATAAGATTTAAAACTGTTTACTTTCCTCTTCCCATATTGAATGCATCGTTTCTTTTATGAATAGAGTCACCCTCGTCACAGTACTTGCGACACTCGCCCTTATATTAATAAAATATGACGATCTATTTTATTCAGGAGAGAGTAAGAGACAAAATTTTCAGTTACAATATACTTTATAGTGCTTCTTTTACTTTTGTAATTTATATTTTTTCTTTTTTTATCCAAGTCCTTCAAGACTCTTAAATTGCCACGCGGCCTGCTTTTTCCTAAGAAGCGAATGATAGGATTGATTATTTTATTGTGTTATCTTTGCCGATGAGATTTTTTAGTAAAGGTTCGTGAGATGCGGTATCTGTGAATAATACTGACACCAACCTTGTAAATAAGTAATACAAACGAACGTGTCGGGGCACGTGCTGGACGCGTGCCTCGATTATGATATTTCGGGGTCGACTAAACGAGGATGCTCGATTGAAAGTGGGGCTGTTTTGAAATGACATCATTTTGAACGGTAAACAATGAATCTTCAAATGTAGATGTTGAAAATTGATTGATTTCAAACTGCAAATGTATAAAATTGAATAAATTTCTTTTTTACATTTTAAAATTGAAAAATTTCAATTTTAAATCTTCAAAACTGAACTACACAATCAAATAAAACGTTCAAAATTACATCATGTTGAACTATAAAGATTCAAAATTAATAAATTTCTGATTGAAAATCATAAAAGTTGATAAATTCCAAATTGCACATTTATAAAATTGAATAAATTTCAATTCAACCTCTTCAAAATTGAAAATTTTCAATTTTAAATCTTCAAAACTGAATTACACAATCCAATAAAAGGTTCAAAACTACACCATTTTAAACTATAAACATTTCAAATTGATGAATCCCCAATAAAAAATCATAAAAGTTGATAAATTTTAAATTGCAAATCTGTAAAGTTCAATAAATTTGAATTTAACATCTTCAAAATTGAAAAATTTTAATTTTAAGTCTTCAAAATTGAACTATTCAAAAAAACACTTAAATTTACATAATTTTCTATTCTATGCATTGAATATTCAAGAGTCTTCATTTGCAAATATTTAGAATTGAAAAATTTTGCATTTTAAATCTTGAAAATTGAACTACAAATTATTTAAAACATTGAAAATTCTATCATTTTGAACTCTGAACATTCAAAATTGAGAGATTTCAAAGGATTTCAAAGATCTGGAACGACTTTCAAATATTTCAAGGTATATCCAAATTTTTTAAATATTTTGGGACATTTTAAAACATTTCAGTGAATTTTCAATAGATTCAAAAGACTTGCAGTGATTTCAAGGAATTTAGAGTATTTTAAAAGATTCCAAGGAATTTTTGAAAGATATAAGAAAATTCAAGAAATGTCCAAGGATTTTAGTGATTTTTAGGTATTTAAAAAATTTCTAGAATTTCGGAAGAATTTCTAAAGAATTTTGAAATTTCTAGGAATTTCTGAAGGATTTCAAAGATTCTAGGGTATTTCAACATATTTGAAGGAATTTTCAGGAGATCTACAAAATGTCAAGAAATTTTCAAGGAGTTTAGTGATTTTTAGGTATGAAAAAAATTGCATACAGTTTTGAAGGATCCCCTATAATTCCGGAAGATTTGGAAGGATTTTATACGACCTATAAGATTTTAGGATGTCTTAAAAGATTTCAAGGAGTGTTCGACGGATTTCAAGAGTCTTGAAAACTCTTCAAATTCTTGAAAAAAAATCTGGATTTCAAAGGAATTTGAAGATTTTAGGGTATTTTTAATGATTCCAAGGGACTTCAGAGAATGTCAAAGATTTCAAAGGATTTTTGTGGGATTTCAATAGATATAAAAAAGTTCTAAGCATTTTATAATGTTTCTCACATTTCAAGGAATTTCATAAGAATTAAGGGATTTCGTAGGATTTCAAGGTTCTAAAAATATTTTTGAACATTTCAGGGGATTTCACAAAATTTAGAAAATTCCATGCGACTTTAAATAATTACCATGAATTTCGGACTATTTGGGAGGATTTTTTAGGATTTATAAAATCTTATTATATTTCAGAAGATTTTAAGTTACTTTATAAAATTTCCTAGGATTTCAATAAAATTATTCACAAGAATTGAGGAATTCCAAAGGATTTCAAAGATGTGAAGCGATTTTCAGATATTACAAGTTATTTTTAAAGATTTTGGAGAATTTTAAATATTGCAGGATACTTTGAAAGATTCAGAGGAATTTTCGATAGATTTAAAAGAATTTGAAGGGATTTTATGGGATTTCAAAGAATTTAGAGTATATAAGATTTTAGGATATTTCAAAAGATTCCAAGGAGTTTTCGAAAGATTTTAGGGGCCTAAAAATTTCTTCAAATTTTTGAAAAAAATCCGGATTTCAAAGAATTTTGAAGATTTAAGGGTGTTTTAAAAGATTTCAAGGAATTTCCAAGACAACTTTTTGCTGGAATTTCCATTGAATTTTGAGGACAAAAAGGCGAATTTTTTACAAAACAGTTGAATTTTTAACTAAAAAAGTATAACTTTCTGACATAATTGTTGAAGTTTCAACAAAATAATTAAGTTTTCAACCAAATAGTTAGATTATCCACTAAAAAAGATTAATTTTCAACCCAAAATGGAACAGTTAAATTTTCAGTTCAAAAATTAATTATCAACCCAAAGAAAACTTACTTTCTCTAAAATAGTTGAATTTTCGACCAAAAAGATGAATTCTCAACAAAAAATTTAATAGTTGGTATTTTGGCAAAAAAAATTTAATTTTAAATATCAAATAATTGAATTTAACCAAGAAAGACGAATTTTCAACAAAATACTTATATAGATTGTAGATTAGATTTCTGCCAAAAAGACGAAATTTTAACAAAATACTTGAATCTTTAATTGAATAGTTAAATTTCTATTAAAAAAGATAGATTTTCAAAAGAAGGGATTTTCAAAAAAATAATTAAATTGTTAACCAAAGAAACGAATCTTCAACTAAAATGATGTATCTTCGACCAAAAAAATGAATTTTCAACAAAGTAGTTCAACTTTCAACCAAGTACTTGAATTTTCAACCAAAAGAGATGAATTCACAGCGTAAAATTTAATAGTTGATATTTCAACTAAAAACGATTTTAATTTTCAATAAAAAACAGTTGACTACAACGAAAAAAGACGAATTTTTAACAAAATAGTTGGATTTTCAAGCAAAAAAAAATGAATTCTCAACAAAAAACGTAATGGTTGATACTTCAACCAAGAAATATTTTCATTTTAAAACTAAAACAGTTAAAATCATTCAAAAAAGACGATAAATGAATCATTACCTGAAAGGGATTAATTTACAACCAAACAGTTGCATTTTTAACTAAAAAGATTAATTTTCTACCATAAAAGATGAATTTTCAACAATATGCATGAATTTTCAATTAAATATTTGAATTTTCTACTAAAAAGATACATTTTCAACAACAAAAAATTCAACAAAATAATAAATTTTTTACCAATGAAATGAACTTTCAAGTAAAATTATGAATCTTCGACTAAAGGAATAAATTTTCAAGAAAGTAGTTCAACTTTCAACCAATTACTTTGATTTTCTATCAAGAGAGATACATTCACAACGAAAAATTTGATAGTTTATATTTCAACTAAAAACGATTTTAATTTAAAATAAAAAAACAGTTAAATTCAACCAAAAAAGATGAATTTTCAACAAAATAGTTGAATCCTCAACCTCGAATGTGTAGCCTGAGATACGTCAATAGAAATTTTGATAATTTATAGGCAAAAGAATAATAGTTTAAATAATCGTTGTTCACTTTTGACACTTTAAAAATATTATTTTAGAAAACTGCAAATTTTCTCTTCTAAAACTAATTTCATTAAGATACTATGTTTATTTAATTACAAAATTTATGTGTATGATCGTTCACTAAGTTTGTAAAATTTAAGTTAAATTTTTTGGGGAGGGGGTAATCAAAGCAAATTTTAGGGTATTTTACCAAGAGGAAGGGGGGTTGAAAATTTCTGACAAACACCTTACGTTATTTGTGGATGACCCCTAAGCTTTTATAATTAAATTTATTGGAAATTTTTTTTCACTGCTTATCAATTTATAACTCGGCCTTTTTCCAAAAATAGGACAATACTTTGTATTATATGAACAGCTAATTTTTTTAGAGGGGCATCCTAAAAAATTTTGCAGGGGGGCCTCCGCGTTTCTGGTTACGCCAGTGCAGAAAAAGTGGAATTTATTTTGGACATTCATTTCTGAAGATCAAATATATTTTTTTATTGCTTATCGATCATTGAAAAGTAAGTGAAAACCCCTATCGAAACTGTGGTAGCACAATTTAAAAAAAAATTGATATTAAGGCCAGTTTTCCAAATTTTCAACTCGATGTGGCGCTTCCTGTGAACGTAAGTTGGGAAATGAAAAAAGTGTCGGTAAGGTAGGAATCTGATCACGTGACTCACTCGTTACATGGCCTTAAGGAAATTACAAATTCATAATAAGAGATGGTATCCTCAAAAAACCCACTTAACGCTTACTTTTCAACTTTTTCACTTCAATGTTCTTGAACGAAAAATTTAAGCTTTCTTTTGAGATCAAAAAGAATAAAAGTGATCAAAAATCGAAAAAAATAAAATGACGAAATTTAAGAACCCAAAACTGAATGATAATTGTAAGCTTGTGGCCTTGAAAACTGAACAATTTCAAAACTATACATTCAATTAATTCAATTCCAATCGGAATCGTAGAAATTTCAAAGATTATAAAAATAAATAATAGATATTTCTGCTGAAAATTTATGAGGTTTTATTTTTTTCATACATGACAATCTGAGGCGGACACACAAATCGTACCTGAGCATTGTTCTTCCATTTGACAAATTTTAAACCGTTTTCAAACATAAGATAACGCAGATAAAATAGGAAAAAAATAAGAGTGAGAAGTTTCTTTGAATTTTGATCAATCTTTACATGAATTAAATATTGTATGGAATCTTTATTAAAAGAAAGAATATTTTTACATCTACTATAAACAGAGCTTAAATTTGTGGATCTATCAAAAGCTGATTTTTGGTAACGTTTTTAATTTTTATCGAATTTAAAAATGTCATTAAGAAAATTTGTAAGTCGTTTTGTTATCTACTAGAAGCTTTGACAACAATTTTTGGAACTCTAAAATTTTTTGTTTGAATTTAAAATACTATTTCGAATTAGGATCCTGAAATTAAATCGTTTAAAATTATTTTATAAATTTTTTAGAATATATTATGTTTATTTATATATGCGTATAATTGGAAATTACTTAAAATTAGGATTACTAGTTTAAAATCATAAAATTAAAAAGTTTCGGTTTGAAAATCATTTAACTTGCCTTCTACAGTCAAATATTGTTAATTTTTCAGTAGATACGTTTTCAAAATTTTTAATACAAAATTGTCCATATTTGAAAAACTTACATTTACATCTAATAACTTAGAAATTGTTAAATTTTAAAGGTTTTAATTTGAAATTGTCCATTTAAGGGTCCGGATCAAAGAATTGGTCGAGCGCTCGAAGACGCGGGAAAGTATTGTTCAAGCGTCTCCTGATATCCAAATTTTGAAGTTCAAAAAATTAAAATTTAAAAAACATGAACTTGTAGATAAGGACAAAACGGAACTTTTTTCTTCCTGAAGTTTTTTCGTCCGATGAATATTCTCAATAAAAAAAATGAAAAAGTGAAAAAAAAATTTGCCCAAATTCAATTAATTTTTAAAACATAAATCGTCAAAACTCAGCCAAATATTATTGAAACTGTTTGAAATTTGGTATACGCACGCAGTATACCCTAGCTATGCCTAAAAAATTACGAAAATGATGAAACTCTCCTATTGTTTAATAATAATTAATTGCAAATTGAGACCGATCGATAAGCAGGTTTTTTTAGTTTCGACGAAGAAAAGTATCAAGGAAACTTCAGAGTTAAGAGAACTCCTAGTGAGAAATTTGTTTCTCACTATTAAAGTAAGATTTCTGGAAATTTTTAGATTGTTTCATTGAAAATTGACGGAAATATCTATTATTTAAGAAAGCACACGTCGCCGTCTATGATCCTTTATTCGCGGGTACCGGCGAGAGTAAAGGCGAGCGTTGAGAAGTGCTTGAATCTGCTCACGTTGCAATCGTAGACGGCGTCACGTATTTCCTTACATCATGGATATTTCCGTCAATTTTTAATGAATGGATCTAAAAATTTCAAAAAATCTTCCTTTAATAGTGAGGAAAAAATGTCTCACTTGACGATCTTTCAGCTCTGAAGTTTCCTCGATATTTTTCTTCGCCGAAGCTACAAAAACGTGCTCACCGACCAATCTCAATTTGCAATTAATTATTATTAAACAATAGGCAGTTTAAATTTTTAGTCTTCATTTTTTAGGCATCGCTAGGGTATACTGCGTGCGTTTACTCAATTTCAAACAGTTTCAGTGATATTTGGCAGATTTTTGACGATTTATGTTTTAAAAAATAATTGAATTTGGGGAAGTTTTTTTTGCACTCTTTCATTTTTGTTATTAAAAATATCCATCGGACAAAAAAACTTCGAATGGAAAAAAGTTCCGTCTTGTCCTTATCTACAAGTTCAAAATTTTGAGAATTTAATTTTTTGAATTTTAAAATTTGAATATCACGAAACGCTAGGACAATAATTTTCCGCGTTTTCAAGGGCACGACCCATTCTTTGATCCGGACCCTCAATTGTGAAAATTTTTATTTTATGTAATTCGATTTGAAACATTGAAAAAAAAATTAAACTTCACATAATTCTTATTTGAAGTTGTATAATAAAGAGAATTTAGATTTAAAAAAAAACATATTATAGCATTTTATTCTTGAAATATATGTAAAAAACTGCGGTGGACGTAGTTGATGCGAATCTCAGTGACAAAAGGATAAATATATGTGTGTAAGATCATTTAAACAACTTAATTTATTAAAACAAATTTTTCGAATGTCCTGAATAGCTTTAAAGTCATTAAATCAAACTTTCTTTTTAATATAACTGCGGAATGTCTAGGAAAACTAATCGAAGTCTTTAATTTGGACCAGGGGACAAAGCAGTTCATTTATTAACATTTTTTTAAGGATGATCATTCACGAACACCTAAAAGTTGAAATTGTGAAAATTCGAAAGCTTTCAATAAATTTCGTTAAAATTTGTGAAAAGTTTAACAAAATATAAGCCTTAGCTTATATTTCAAATTTTCCACTTTGAAGTTATCTCATTTGAAATTGTACTCATTGGAACATATCAATTTGAAATTATTTAGATAGAGACGCATTAAATTTAAATTGAAATTTTCCAAAATTTCATGTAATTAAAAATGTATTTCCCAACTGGAAATTCTTTTATTTGAAATATTTCCAATTTCAATTTTTAAATTTCTTACTTGTAAATATGTTCGATTGGAATCTAATTCTTAATGATTCAATTTTTGGATTGGAGAAATGTTCCGATTTTCACCTAAACATGGAATGTGAAACCATTTTCACTAAATTCGTTGAATTGTAAAATGCTTTGGACTAAAAATTTTCGAAATTAAACATTTCAATTTTCACAATTTTAAAAGTTTAATTTGGAATTTCTCAATTTTAAACATTTTGAACTTAATCGCTTCAAAAAAAAAAAATACTGATTCTTAAAATGCTATCAATTTACAGCTTTTTAAATTCGAAATGCTTTCAAATTGAATAACAACGATAAGATAAGAATAAGTGATATTGTAAAAAATATATACTGGATGAACCAGTTATCAGATATTGCCTGTTTTTTATACACACAATAAATGAAAAAAAAATTTTATCAATTTTGAGCATAATTCAATATGAAATTTTCTTAGTTTGTAGTTCGGAAATTGAATATTGCTTGATTAAAAAATAAAAATTTGTTTCACCTTAGCACTGAAACATTTATTTTAAAATTAAATAAATAAAAAAGTTGACGCGAACCCAATTTAGAACACTTAAGTAAAGAATTCTTTCAATTTTCAATGATTTCAGTTTTGAAATGTTCCACTTTGAACGTGTAAGAAATAAAATAACTTAATTCAACATTTTAGCATGAAAATTTTTACTGTATTAACAATTTTCCATCTGAAATTAAATTTTTCATTTTGAAACGGATAAAGTTCGAAATATTTGCATTTCGAACGCCTAAAAGCTAAAATTATTTAAATCTGAATATTCCTCTCTAAATCTAAATTAGTAAAAATTCACTAATTACTAGTTAAATGTGATAAATTTAATTAGAGACATGTGAGGCAAGAAAGATTGATAGAAAATTACTAATTTGAATAAATATTGATGTTGAATCATTGATTAAAAAATGTTATAGAAATGGAATACGTGAAAAATAAACAAGTTTAATAAAAAACGCGATTGTGTAACATTTTTATCTTTATTGCAACAATAAGAAGCGAATATTGCGACGTCATGTCACCTCGACGAAAATGAGACGTATTTACAATATTGTTCAAATAATAAAAATCTGGGGCAAATGGTAAAGTCTAATAGATAACGCTATTTTGTAACATTTTCAACTTTATTGTAACAATTTAATTGCAATAAATTTTCATAATAAAATATTTTTCAAAAAATTAAGTTTCTTATTGCCGGCTCTTAAATTTAAATTATTGTTCCAATTTCTATATTTTTATTTAATCTTTTTTAAATTTGGACACATTTATTGTCAAGTTGGTTGAATTTGGTCGCTTTCAATTAAAGATTTCAAAATCGTTCACGTTTCTATTGAAAGTTTTCCAATTTTTAGCGCATTCTTTTTGAAACTGTACACTTTAATTATTACACTTTGATTTGAAACTTTTCGAATTAAAACGATTTCACTTCAGTAATTTCATTTTTAAAAAGTTTAAGCCATTTAATTCTAATCGTTTCAGTTTAAATATGTTTTAATTCTTGACTTTTTGTTTTCAAACTTTAAATTTAATATTTTCTCACTTGAAACGGAAAATTTCTGTGGATTAAAAATTGCTTAATTGCAATTTATTTAATTCTGAATAACTCAAATTTTGGATTAACTGAATGTTCAATTTTCAACATTGGACTATTTAATTTGCTTCTTTTTATAATATATAATTATATTCACATTATATTATATTTACAGTTTTCAAATTCGAAACGCTTTCAAATTGAATTTTGTTCAATAAGAAATTGTAAATTTCTTAAACCTCAGAATTAAAAAAATTCTTCAGTTTTTAGAGTACCTATTCAAAACAATGAAATTTTTATTTCTAAATTAGCTTAATTTAAAAATGGTGACGATCCCAATTCAAACTCATGAATTTGAATTCTTTAAATTTTTTATGTTTCTAGTTTTCAAATGTTCCGCTTTGAACGTATAAGAAGTAAAATAAAACCATTTAACTTTTCGATACAAAAATTTTGACTGTATTGAAAAAATTTCACCTGAAATTAGATTGTCTGATTTTAAAATTTGAAAGTTAAATTTCGAAGAGTACAAGACAGTTTGAAAATTCATTTTATAGAAAAAAAGAAACTTACATCAATTAAAATTACAGTTGAAGGATGTGCAATTTTCGAAATTCATAATTAGTCAATTTTAAAAGTTCAAACTATAAAAATTTCTGGAAAATTAGAAATCTTGGTTTTATTATTTAAAAGGCTCACGGTTCCGTTGAAATGACTTCAACCTAAAGGTGCGAAAACTAACAATTTTTCTCTTGATTTTTTTCTAAAATGTCTCACAACTATTTTTTAATGTGAAAAAATCTTCGCTATAGCTGTTTTTGAAAAAAATCCATTTTTAATTTCAGGAAATCGAAATACTAACCTGAAGGTGCTAAAATCAACCATTTTTCTCTTGATTTTTCATTTGAAATGTCTCACAACTATTTTTTAATTTTAAAAAATCTTCCCTGGAGCCATTTTTGAGAAAAAATCAATTTTTAATTCCAGAAAATCGAAATACCCAATTTTTCGAAAACGAAGCGAGATATGAAAAAAGTTAGGAGAGCAAAATTGTTCCTTGAAGAAAAATGCTATAAAAGAACCCCTTAATAATTTTTAATTTCACTTCGTTTTCTTGAAAAACAAAATTTTTTATTTTAAGATTTAAAAATTCGTTTTTCACTCTTTTCTTCGCTGGAGTCATTTTTGAAAAAAAAAATCAATTTTTAATTTCAGAAAATCGAAATGCCCAGTTTTCCTCAAAAACGAAGTGAGATATGAAAAATGTTGAGAGAGCAAAATTGTTCCTTGGGAAAAATTCTTTTAAAAAACACCCGTAATAATTTTTAATCTCAATTCGTTTCCTTGAAAAACTAAATTTTTTATTTTAAGAATCAGAATTTTGTTTCTTCACTGTTTTATACCAGATAAAAAATTAGAACAGAATGAATATTATTATTTGCATTGTCTGAAGAGATTTTCAAATTTAAAAAAGTTATCAGCTTATGATAACAAATTTTTAGTGATAAAAAACTTGTGAGTATAGTATATTTATAGCTTTTTTAGTTAAAATAATTATATCGAGAACAAGAAATAAGAAAAAAAGAAATTTATAATGAAATCGAAAAATGAAGTTTTTCGAGGAATCGAAGCGAGATTCCAAATTATTAAGGGGGGCGTTTTTAGCAATTTTGCCAATGAACAATGTTTCTTTCCTAATTTTTTTTTCATATCTTCTTTCGTTTATGAGGAAAACTTGGATTTTTTTTTAATTAAGAAAGGATTTTTTTTCAAAAACGGTTCGAGCAAAATTTTGTTTTTTATCGAAAAATAGTTGCAAGATATCCCAGATACAAAGTCAGGATTCTATTGAAAAATTTTTCATGTTAAAACAGGTAAAGTTCAGAATATTTTTATTTCGAACGCCTAAAAGATGAAATTATTGAAATTTTAACGCTTCCAATTTCAAATCAATCCTCTCGAAATTTAAAAATTAGAGTTATTTCACTTATTCTTTACTTCATTAAAGCAATAACAAGCAAATATTGCGAAGCTTGTAAATAGGCTACGTCATGTCATCTCCACCAAAATGACACGTGTTTACGAGTTATTGCTCAAATAATAAAAATCTGTAAGAAATAGAAGATTTTAATAGAAGAACGCAATTGTGTAACATTTTTAACTTTATTGAAACAAAAGGAAGGTAATATTGTGAAACTTGCAAATAGTCTACGTCACCTTCATATAAACATGTCACGTATTTAGAAGTTATTAGCTCAAATTGGAAAAATAAGAATTATTTACGCACCTGATCTATTTAACCTTATTTTATTGACGTAAAAAATAATCTCTCTAACGTGTGCACTCACAGACACACCACAAAATGCCATAAAACTGTTAGAAAAAACTTTAACATTAGAAATTTTAATTTTGGAATTTTTCATACAATAGAATGATATTGACCATGAAGATTTGAATGCAAGTTACTGATATTAACATTTACGAATGAAAATTTAAAAAAATTATCCTAAATCTTTCATTCGAAACATACTTCAGAAATTTTTACTACTTTCAGATTGTATTAAAAATTTGTTTTAAAATCTAAGAGTCCTTAAGCGTTAACTATTCCCATTTAGGACACAAATTGATCTTTTTTATTTGAAAATTCAACTATTTGGTTGACAATTTATGTATTTTGTTGAAAACTCCTGTTTTTGGTAAAAAATAAATCTTTTTGGTAAAAAATGCAACTCGTTGATTAAAAATTATTTTGTTTTAGTTGAGGATTCAAGTATTTTGTGGAAAATTCGTCTTTTTGGTAGAAAATTAATCTTCATGGTTGAAAAATCGACTCTTTGGTTAAAAATTTATATATTCTGTTGAAAATTCGTCTTTCTGGTAGAAAATGAATCTTTTTGGTCAAAAATTTCATTCTTTGATTGAAAATTATTTTGTTTTAGTTAAGGATTCAAGTATTTTGTTAAAAATTTGTCTTTTTGATAGAAAAACAATCTTCATGGTTGAAAAATCAACTCTTTGGTTGAAAATTTATATATTCTGTTAGAAATGAGTCTTTTTGGTCGAAAATGCAACTCGTTGATTAAAAATTATTTTGTTTTAGTTGAGGATTCAAGTATTTTGTTGAAAATTTGTCTTTTTGGTAGAAAATTAATATTCATGGTTGAAAAATCAACTCTTTGGTTGAAAATTCATTTATTCTTTTAAAAATTCGTCTTTTTGGTAGAAAATGAAACTTTTTGGTCAAGAATGCAAATCTTTGATTGAAAATTATTCTGTTTTGATTGAGGATTCAATTATTTTGTTGAAAATTCGTCTTTTTGGTAGATAATTAATATTCATGGTTGAAAAATCATCTCTTTGGTTAAAAATTTATATATTCTGTTGAAAATTTGTCTCTTCGGTAAAAAATGAATCTTTGTGGTCCAAAATTCAACTGCTTGGTTGAAAATGTTTTAGTTTTAGTTGAGGATTCAGCTATTTCTAGTCTTTTATCTTAGTTAAAATATTGACTATTATATTGAAAATTTAACTATTTTGTTCAAAATGTGTTTTTTTCTGTTGAAAATGTACCTTTCTTAATAAAAAATTTAACTATTTGGTTTATAATTCATGTATTTGGCTGAGAATTTGTCTTTTTTGGTTGAGTTCAACTGCTTTTGATTTAAAATTGAAATCCTTCTTACTTTGAATATCAACTATTACATTATTCGTTGCGAATCATCTTTTTGGTCTGGAAATTTAACTACTTGGTTGAAAGTTCAACTACTTCATTAAAAATTCATTTTTTCGGTCGAAGATACATCATTTAAGTTGAAAGCTCATCTTTTTGGTTCAAAATTTACCAATTTTGTTGAAAAATAGTTTTCCTTTTGTTAAAAATTAATTTTTTAAATTGAAAATTTAACTATTTGCTTGAAAATTGATGTATTTTGCTGAAAATGTATCTTTTAATCAGAAAATTAACCTTCTTGGTCGAAAATGCCACTGCTATCTTATCTGTTATCCGTTAAAATAAGTGGAAATCATTCGAAATCTTTTGAATATAAATTAAATTAAACTTATTTCTCAAAGTTCTCTAAAAAACCGTTTAAATCCATAGAAATCTTTGAAATCTTTCGAAATCATTGGAGATTTAATAACAACCTTTGAATCTTGTGAAATATCTTGTGATCTTTGAATTCTCTTGAAATCTTTTGAAATCCCTTAAAATCTCGAATATGTTTTGAAATCTTTTACAAAATCGCTTGAAATCCGTGAAAAATTTTCTGGAATTCCTTGAAATTCTTTAAAATTCAGTGAAATCCATTGATGTGTTTGAAATACTTCAACTCTTTTGGAATTCTTTGTTATTTCTTGAAGTCTGTGGAATCATGTGAAATTTCTTGGAATAATTTGAAATTCTACGTCAAGTAAATAATTAAATCATTCGTTTGCAGTTGTTCTATGTTTTGAATAAATTTTTTCAATATTTTAACATTATTTATTTCCTTACTGATATTCTTATAATGATTTTCTATAATGATTTTTCTATAATGGCAAAAAAATTATATAAGAAATTCATTATAGGAAAATCGGATCCATATCAAGTCACATGCGGCATGTCATTCTTGTCGCATGTCTCCCTTGCGACATGACACCTCTGCAGAAAGTCTCCTCTGTAAGAAGTCTCCCCTGCGGCATGTCTCCCCCGCGGCATCTCTCCCCAACAGATTTCCAATTTCGCGGCAATCCTCCCGAAACCAACTGGCACATCTGCGACAAGTCTCCCCAGCTGTAAGCCTGCCTGTGGCATCTCCTCCTCCAAAAAAGTTTTAAGTCTTCCTCCAAGGTGTCAAAAGTGCGGGAAGTCTCTCGGAGTCCATTGCCACCTCTGCGGCTGTCTTCCCAGCCGCAAGTCTCCCTGCAGCATCTCTCACCCAAGAAAAATTTTATGAGTGAGATATGCGGCGCAGAGACTTGCGGCTGGCGAGACATGCCACAGGGGAGACTTGATTCGGAAAGACATGCAATGGAAGAGACTTGCCACAGGAGAGGCATGTCGCGAAGGAGACATGTCGCAAGGAATACACGCCGCAGATGAGACGTCTCACAGGTGAGACATGTCGAAGGGGAGAATTTCCACAGAGGAGACATGCCTTTTCGGAAATATGTCGCAAGGGAGACATGTCATATAGAAGGCATGCTGGAGGGAAGACTTGTCACAAAAAACACGCCGAAAGGCAGACATGCTGAAGGGGAGATTTTCCGCAAAGGAGACATGCCGAATTGGAGTCATGGCGAGGCAAAGACATGTCTTAGGGTAGACATGTTTTAGTGGAGACATGTCACAGGATAGACTTGTTCAAGAAGAGACATACCGCAAGAGAGATATGTCGCAGGGGAAACTTGACGCAAAGGCGGCATATCACAAGGGAGATATGCCTAATGAGAGACATTCCGTAAAAGAGATATGTCTTAGGGAAGACATGTTGCAGAGAAGACATGTCTCGGGGAGACTTGCTGTAGAAGAGACATTCCGCAAGGGAGATATGTTGCAAATGAGTCATTCCGCAAGGGACACATGTCGCAGGAGAGACTTGTCGCAAAGGAGTCATGTCGCGAGGGAGACATGTTTGGGGGGAGACATGCCACAAGGGAGACTTGAAGCAAAGGAGACATACCACAAAGGAGGCATTCCGCAATACAGACATGTCTTAGGGGAGATATGTTACTGTGGAGGCATGTCACATGAGAGACTTGCTGCAGAAGATACATGTCGCAAAGTAGTCATGTCGCAAGACAGATGTTCTGCAAGGGACACATGTCGCAGGGAAGACATTACACGGGGAAGACTTGTCGCAAAGTGGACTTACCTCAAGGGAGACATGTCTTAGGGGGTACATGTTATAGGGGAGGCATGTTGCAGGAGAGATTCGCTACAGAAGAGGAATGTTGCAAGGGAGACATGTCGCAAAATAGTCATGCTGCAAGGGAGACATGCTGCAGGAGGCGCGTGCTGCAGGGAAGACTTGTCACAAAGGAGCCATGTCGCAGGGGAAATATGACGCAGGGAGACTTGTCACAAAGGAGACATGCTGCAAGTGGGACATTCCGAATGGGAGACATGTCACAAGGCAGGCATGTCTTAGGGAGACATTGCACATGGGAGACTTGTCTTAGGGAGACATTACACAGGGGAGACTTGTCACAAATGCGACATGGCGCAAGGGAGACATGCCGAATGGAAGACATGCCACAATATAGACATTCCTCAAGGGAGACTTTCAGCTGGGGAGACATGATGCACGGTATAAATTTCGTAAAGAAGTCATGTCGTAAGGGAGACATGTCTCAGGGGAGACTTGTCGCAAAGGTTTCGCCCGCAAGGGAGACATGCCGCATGTGACTTATAATGGACCCGGAAAATCATTATAGACCCATACTGAATTTCCTATAATATTTTTTAGTGAAGAGGGATTACAAGGAATTTTAAAATAAGGAATGGGATTGCAAAGGATTGCATAGGAGTGCACGAAATTGCATAAGATTGCACAGAGAGTATACACCAAATTGCAGGAGCAATTAACCCCTCGCTTAAATCTTTAATATGAATCATACTTCACAAAATTTTACTTTTTTCAGATTGTATTGAATATTTTTTATAAAAATTGAGAGTCCTTAACCGTCACTAACGGAAGTAACTGCAAAAAATTACACAACTGCTTCATAATGGAAACTTGGGAAACTCGCCCTCGAACTTTTTACGCTCAAATTGATTAATTGCCTTGGGTATCAGGGATCAAAGAAATAGGATCCGTATTGATTTTTGGAATCAGAAGTAGCCTGAAATAAATTTGTTGCATTCGAGTTTCATGCGAAGGAAACACTCGAGGGGTTTAAATTTGAAAAGGGGGTCAAAAGCGCGAAAATCCTTCCCCTTAGTTTGTCCAGCGTCTCAGATCTTTCCCGGCACGTGGTCGATTTCAAAGGAGCCGCTTACTCGAATTCTTAAATGCCCGTGAAAAGAGGGCGCACACTTGAGCAAAAATCACGGGTGGCCGAGCCGAAGAGGCCCACAGTAAAGGTGGTCCCAGTTCCCCGCAAAATGGGATAAAATGCATTAAGATAAATAAGCTTCACAGTTACGTGAGAAATTTTCACTTTGTCTGCCGAGATCTTCATTAGATGAAATAATTCAAAAGAAATTCAATGACTTTTTGTGTCATTGATTCTTCCTAGCTTACTGGGTTCTCTATTGTGTCTGGGATACAAAAATATATTCTATTGCGGTTTTAATCTATAGATTCTTTCAATTTCCTTTTGCAGTTGGGTTTCTTTCAGTGATAGAAATAAAGGACTCATTCTAGAATCTGAAATTAGGTTTCTTTTGGAATTTTCGCTAATGCTTTTTTTGAAAATGAAATAGATTAAGAGATTGTATCATGATTTTTCTTATAAATACATTTTTTTTATTATTTACAATAAGAAAAAAAATTTAATTCCTGATTCATCCTGCTCATTTTCAATTTTCTTTTCTTTCACCTGAATAGATGTAATAATATGAAAATACGTAATCAGGGTGTCTCCTCAAATTCTAGCAAAAAATTCTCTGACAGATCCAGGTTTTCTCCAGGTATTTCTTTCAAAAAAGAAAAAAAAATTCTATACACTTTTAACCAAATAGTTGAATTTTCTACCAAAATAGTTGAATCCTCAACCAAAACAGGCTAATTTTCTACGAAAAAGATGCATTTTTATCCAAAAAAGATAAAACTTTTACCAAAAGAGGCGAATCTTTAAACCAAAAACACGAATTTTCAACCAAGAAGGATTCTTCAGTCAAGAATGAAAAAATATTTCAACCAAATTCTTGAATTTTCAAGCCAGAGAGACGAATGTTTTACTTGGAAATGATTAAATTTGAAGTAATTAACATAAAAAAATCGGAATATGCATAAAATTTCACGAGTTTATTATAAATAACGTTTTTTAGTGTTTGTAAATATCTAAATGAAAAAAATAATTAACTTTTTTGTTGGAAATTTCACTATTTTGTACAAAATTTGCATTTTTGGCTTGAAATTTCAACAGTTTGGTAGAAAATGCAACTATTTAGTTCAGAATTCAACTGTTTGGTTGAAAATTAACCTTTTATTGAAGGTTCATATTTTCGGGTTTAAAATACAAATGTTTCGTAGAATATTCATCATTTTGGCTTGAAATTTTAATAGTTTAGTAGGCAATTCAAGTATTCGGCTGAAAACTTAAGTGTTTGGTTGGAAATTACCTTTTTTGTTGAAAATTCATATTTTTGGGCTGAAAATTCGTGCTTTTGGTTTTAAGTTTATCACTTCTGATAGAAATTTGACCTTTTTTGGTTAAAAATGCAACTGTTTGGTTGAAAAGTAATCTATTTTCGATGAGGATTCAACTATTTTGTTGAAAATTGACTTTTTTGTTGAAGACTCATATTTTCGGGTTCAAAATTCAACTGTTTCGTAGAATATTCACGTTTTTGGCTTACAATTTTAATAGTCTGGTAAAAAATTCAAGTATCTAGTCGAAGATTCAAGTGTTTGGTTGAAAATTGACTTTTTTTGTTAAAAATTCATATTTTTTCATAGAAAATTGCACTTTTTCGTCAAACATTCATCTTTTTAGTTCAAAAATGTTTCTCTTTTGGTGAAAATTTTATCTTTTTTGTTCAAAAATGCAACAGTTTGGTTGACAATTAATTTATTTTCGTAAAAGATTCAACTATTTGGTTGAAAATAAAAATTTCTGTTGAAAATTCATATTTTCAGATTCAAAATTCAACTGTTTTATAGAAAATTCGTCTCTTTGGTTTGAAAATTCAACAATTCATTTAAAATATTTTTTCCTTCTTGACTGATAAATCTTTCTTTGTTGAAAATTCGTCTTTGTGGTTTGAAGATTCATCTCCTGAGGTAGAAAGTTCATCTTTTTTCTGTCAAAAATGCAACTCTTCGGTAGAAAATTAGCCTGATTTTGTTGAGCATTCAACTATTTTGTTGAAAATTAGTTTTTTTTGGTTGAATTTTACATTTTTTTATTCAAAATTTGAATCTTTTCCGGTTGCAATATCAACTACCACATTTTTTGTTGAGAATTCCTGTCTTTGGATTAAAGTTCAACTAATTGGTTGAAAGTTTTAATACTTTGTTAGGAATAAATTTTTTTGGTTAAGGATTCATCATTTCTAATTAAAAATTCATCTATTTGTTTGAAAATTTTACTTTAATTAATTTAATTTTTTGTGAAATTCGTTTTTTTTTTAAATTACATTTTTAAACCGAAACAGTAAGTATTCCATTTTTGGTTGAAAATTTATCTTTTTTAGCGTCAAATTCAACTCTTCATTTGAAAACTTAGTATTTTGTTGAAAATTTCTCTTTTTTGGTAGAAAATTAATATTTTTGGTTAAAAATGCAACTGTTCGGTTGAAAATTTATCTGTTTAGGCTGAGCATTTAACTATTTTGTTGAAAATTCGTCTTCTCTGCCTGAATTTAACTGTTACTGATTCAAAAATCAAATCTTTTTTGTTTGAAATATCAACTATTACATTTTTTGTTGAGAATTCCTGTTTTTGGATTAAAATTCAACCAATTGGTTGAAATTGTAAATCCTCTGTTGGAAATACATTTTTTTGGTTGAAGATTCATCATTTAAATTTAAAATGCATCTATTTGTTTAAAAAATTAACTTGAACTAATTTAATTTTGTTTGAAATTTGTTTTTTTTTTTGGTTGAAAATTAAATTTTTTAACTGAAAATGTAGCAATTTCATTTTTGGTTAATTTTTTTTTAGTTTCAAATTTAACTCTTTGGTTGAATACTTACGTATTTTACTGAAAATTCTTCTTTCTAGTAGCAAATTAATATTTTTGGTTAAAAATACAACTGTTTTGATGAAAATTAATCTGTATAGGCTGAGAATTCAACTATTTTGTTGAAAATTCGTCTTTTTTGGTTGAATTTAACGGTTTCTGATTCAAAAATGAAATCTTTTTTGTTTGAAATATCAACTACTACATTTTTCGTTGAGAATTAATCTTTTTTGGTTGAAAATTAACTTTCGTGATGAAAATTCATACTTTCCGGTTAAAAATTCTACAGTATGGTAGAAAATGAAACTATTTAGTTGAAAATTCAACTTTTTGGCTGAAAACGAACTATTTTATTGAAAATTAATCTTTTTAGTGAAAAATTCACCTATTTCGTTTAAAATTTATATTTTCAGGTAGAAAATTCAATCCTTCTGTTGAAAATTTGTCTCTTTGGCTTGATAATTTACTTCTTTTAGCAGAAATTTCATCTCTCCTGGTTGAAAATGCAACTGTTAGGTTGATAAGTAATCTTTTTTGGTTGAGGATTGAATAATTTTGTTAAAAATTCGTAATTTCCGGATGAATTCACGTGCTTGTGGTTTGAAATATTCCTTCGCTGAAGTATCAACTATCTCATTTTTCGTTGAGAATTCCTCTTTTTTTGGTACAAAATTCAACTATTTGACTCAAAGTTGAACTACTTTCTTGAAGATTCATTGTTTTGGCAGAAGATTCATCACTTTAGTTGAAATTTCGTCTTTTTCGGTACAAAATTAATCTTGTGTCTGATTTAATTAATTAATATGTTTAATTTCTCAATTTTTGACAAATGATTACACGATATTCTTGAATATACCTGTATTATCACCATCAAATGACTGAATAGATTAATAATAATAGAAGTAGAGAAAAAGGACAGAGAAAGACAATTAACAGAAGTATAGTGGATGATTGAGGAATCTACATACAATAAATAGTATAAGATGATAAAAAAGGAAGGAGTACCAAAGTATCTAGAAAAGGGATGGGAAGACAGAAGATGGGCAATAATAGCAAGATTTAGATAGAGAAACGAGATCAGGGAGGGGTATAACGATATTTTTTCAATATCGAAATAATCCTCGGTTCCGGAACTAATATATTTTCTTATCGTAAATTTAAACTTACTATTTATTCAAAGTGAGAAACGGGCGCCAGGTCTTTCTTAGACCAACATAATTCTATATTAGATTTGAAAGAAATTTTTAAACAAAATGGAAATTATTTCAAATTCTTAGTGAAACGAGAAAAAATTGACACTAGCTCAGCCTCTCATTCTAGATAATGGTAGAGGGGGTGATTTTTTAAAACTCTAATTTACTGACGTTGAATTAATGAGTCCTAAAATTATATTTAACAAACTTTTATTATCAACTTAGAGGTTGGTTTATTCGATACACTATTTAAATTAAACAATAGACAGGAAAGCGTTCAGGGACAAAACAAAGGACTACACAAAATGTCGGACAAAATAACAAAATACCAAACTAACAAATTCAACTTAGGACCTTTCATCCGGATTTTCAAGATCTACCGAAATAGGGTTAGGTGTCATTAAATCGTGGATCATAAAACAACAATTCTAACGCAAGGGGTCTCAGTAATTAATTAACCTAAGATATTATTTGAAATAATATAAAAGGAGGGTCTAAACAAACTCAGGGGAACATAAGTGGTTCAAATACAATGAATTTCATGAATAAAGAAAGTTTAAATTCAGGGAAGGGTCTCAAAAACATTAAGGAAGAACTCAAACACAAGAAATCAATCAGAGAATGCTTAAATATACCACTAAAATTGAGGATACAAAAGTCAGCAAAATTGATCAATTCAGTGAAGGAAATTTCCCGATATTTTGTATGCCCAAAAAAAAAAAATGAAAAGGAATCAACTCACGAAACCATTTACAAAAAGGGCCATGCAAAATCCGGAAAATATCCTTTCTGAATTCAAAAAAAGGGACTTTACAGAAAGAAATCTTCCTCAGGGACTAGATAAATTTCAGAAATCGATTTCAGGATCAAATTCACACTAAACAAGTTGCTGCTCCAGAAGCTGCTCGACGAAAGGTGAAGAATCTCAAAACGTTATCTTCTTTAGCAACGAGATGCATCCTAATTGGCTGGTGAACAATGTGTTGATTGGGGTTGTTAAGGAGCTTGAAAGATGTGAAGACTGGTCAGGGAGGTAACTATAGATAGCTTCAAGAAGTGCCGTGTCCAAACAAGAATAATCTCTTTTAAATCTGGTCAGTGGCGGATTTAGGAATTTGCCGCCCCTAAGCAGGACAAAATTTGCCGCCCCTAGGTAGGAAAAAATTTACCGCCCGTCTTTTATTCGAAGAAGGAAAATAAAAAAGACAATAAAAAATGGTGATTTATATTAAGACATAGCTATAGAATCGTCTTTTTACAGTGAAA
>JAUMHM010000089.1:5194468-5205128 GCA_032362435.1 Melikaiella ostensackeni | reverse complement strand
AATTAACTAACCTCCCCCCCCCCCCCCCAAATGTATTTGAATAAAATAAAATAAAATTTGAAGCCTCGGCAGAGATAACGTTGGATTAAAAAATATACATTTATTTAAACAAGACTTATGCCCAAAGATTTCTCGAAGGATTTTCTGTTCTATGTCGTAATACATATAAGTCATTAAACAAACTGTATTTTTGGCATATTGTCCTTTTATTGCCATTTTATTTTTACGTTTTAATTTTCTGCAATAAAAATACGTGTTGAAGTCCACGCCATCTGATTACGGGAATTATCGTGTTGAAATGGGATTTATGAGATCTGGCTGTAATTTAGGATATATGACTGTTTGCTAGTGACGAATAATCCCACGAAATATTTTTTTTTAATTCGAAAAAATGGCGGAGATGTGGAAGTTTGAGCTTTTGAACAATTTTTTTTAAAATGATATATCTTTGGTTCTGATAGACCGATTCAACTCATCGACATCTGAATTTACTTGTTTTAAGATACATTCACAAGAAAAAAATAAAAAATAGAATAATAAAAATACATTTTTTTTGAAAATTTTGTAAAAAATATAAAAAACGCGTTTCCCAAAAAATGTCTTCTCTTATTTTTTTGTTAAAGGAAGATTTGAGTGTTCTCTGTGAGCCCTGAAATTGTTAGAGTTGGTTTGCCGCTAGTTTTCGAGGAAAGAATTTAAACGCCTCGTCTTGTATGGCGCGGCGCGATTCCGTAGGCAAAAAAAAGTGTGTGGATAAAATGATTTTCAAATCACAATTTTCATCCAACTTAGATTTTTTTTCTTCAATGAAAGTTAATAAAATTCTGCATACATCGTTTCCGTCAGATTTTTAAAACAAGGTTTTTAGTACTTTTTTATTTCATAAACAGAATGACGACAACAAAAACTTCTGACTCCTGAAGAATACCGTTATTTATCAAATATTTAGATTCATTACAAAATATCTAGAATCAATGAATCAGCTATCTAGAATATTTTTCCAGTAGAACTGTAGAAGTCTAATCTATTGCGTTTGTTATAAAAAAGTAAGTGGATTAAAATGGTTTCGTGGGGATTAGCAGTGTTTGGTCACTCCATTTCAACTAAATTTTTTAAAATTTCACAAACTGTTATTAAGATTGAAATAAAACTTACTTTCTTATGAACCTTTCCATACACCAAAAACAGAATACAAAACAGCTTAAAAATCAAAAATAGACTTCCAATTACCTCCTTTCCGGCTCATTAGAGACAATTTTATAACAAATCTAAATAATTTTTTAAAAAATAATATCAAATTCACTAATCTAATTCTCTAAACAATAGAGATAATCAATTATGAAAATTAAGATACATAAATTATTATAACATAAATTGATTATAATAGATTTCAACATAATATACAAAATTTCGTGTTTGGACATACTTTAATCGAGTGCTCAGCGCGAGACACGTGATGAGAATGCATTCGTTAAAGCTTTAAGAAGAGAGAATTCACAGTCACTAAATTACAGTTGTCAATGGTTCAATTTTTAATTTTATAAGGTTTCTGCAAAATATGGGGAAAATGCATAGACCGAGCGCATAGCGCGAGATGCGACCTTATCTCCCATATCTCCGCCATTTTTTCGAATTTTCAAAAAATATTTGGTCGGATTTTTTTTCCCTACCAAACAACAGTATGTGAAAAGTTTCAATATTTCATTATCCTCTTGATAACAGATTCCTGTTAAGGAGATTTACCGTCACCTGGAGCAGTTTAGGATTCGTGTCCGTGCTAAAAGTTTCAAAATTTAAATCCTTAAAGATATTTTTACCATAGATCGGTGTTATTTGTTCCAATTAAACAGTTTGAATTAGAAATAGATAAACTCACACCTGTTATTGTTATCATTTTCATACAAATTTCTCTATTTCTTTGATTTAAAAGCCCCAAACAAGCGGTCATTCGATTCTTCCGCTTGAAAAACGCATCCGATTTCAAATCTATTCAAAATTCACGCGTGATTGTTTTCACTCATGCGGAGTGCGTTCACCCTACGCTTCTCAGTTTTGCTGCTAGGTCCTTTTTTCTATAAACTATAAAGCAATATAGGAATGAAATCACGAGGACCTACGCGGAAGAACGACAGTGGGGATTGGTAGACAACCAACGAAGCAGGAACTCGACAATGACTGTAGTAGGAACATAGCCTAAAACTATAGATATATGTATATATGAGTTCATATATATATATATATATATATATATATATATATATATATATATATATATACAATTAAACATATATGTATGTATAAGTGTGTGTGTTGGAGTTTGACTCGCGATATATACTTATAGGGGACAGATGTGTTAGGGGCAGGTGTACCCGGCTGTGCGCGTGCCAACCAACCCCCTGGTGTGCTGCCATTCAAGACTATAATTTACTTGAAGAATGCCCGTACCCGGCATTCATCCACGATGACGAGATCGGAAACCAGTACCCTAGGTCGTTAATGCAAAAAAGATCATTTTTCCCATTTGCGATCAATCTGAATCTCACTATTTTATTTTTCAAGTTTTTATACTGTCATTTCCACTGTATGACGAACCAATTTTTTAAATTTGTCATCCATACGATGTCTGTATGTGTAAGCCAATAAAAAATATGCAGAACTGCAGAAAGTCCTTCCCTCTTTTATGAAACCAAAACCACTCCTTCTTTAATTGTGCGATTTCAAATCCATCGTAAATAATTTTCACGCTTAATGAATTGATAAATTGCGATAAGGAACCGGTAGCGTCAAGTTTGTAGATCGGAAAGTAAGTTACTTCGACGTTCCATAACCATAATTCACGCACGAGTGGTCACTGAATTCCGGAAGGTATACGGTATTATATAAAGTACAGACCATTCACGTGACCGACCGTAAAACCGGTAACTTGTTCCCATTCAAGTAGCACGATATTAGGTTTCTATTTTACCAGGGCAATTTAAAGCAAAATAGAAAAAAAGAGAGAATACAAAATAGGGATCGTTGGCATGTTCTGCGTGATATCGAGTTACCTTTCGCGCACGATTTGAGGAATTAAAATAGTATTAAAGAATCGACATATTGAGTTACAGTTAGGCGTTACCTCAAGAGGCCATTTTTAACCTCGACCAACTGTTTTTCCGCATTCTGCATAAAAAAATTGCCCATAGTGTATTATGAGTTATTTTAACGGAATTTGATCTGTGCGACTTATAGGAAATTCAAGGATAAATATGAATGAAAATATTGCATTTAAATATAGTAAATATGCTTTAAACCAATACTAAACTGAAACGAATTGTGAAATTAGTCTATGTACAATCCTTAGTACAGGTAAAAAACAACCTATTGTAACGGTTAATAATAAAACTTTATAATGGTCAGTAACAATCACAAGCAACGGTCAATATCAACCCCTAGTAATCGAAAAAAACAGTTGCTACACGTGGTCAATAAAACACCTCCATTTCGGAAAAAATAACCCTTTCCGAGGGTCTATTACTATCCCTATGAATTGTCAATAAGAACCTCCAACGAAAAATAACAACCTCTAGCAACTGTAACGAACAACCCCCATCAACATTTAATAACTACGTAGTAATGGTCAATTACAACTCCAATGAACGGACAATGAGAATCAGTAAAAACTGTTCAGAAAAACTACTATCAACATTCAATAACAATGCCTTGAAACTTCTAGACTGTCAATTAGAACCACTAGCAACAGAAAATGACAACCCTTAGCAACGGAAAATAAGGGCCTTACCAACGCTCAATAAGAACCACCAGCAACTGTTAATAAAAATTCCTAGCAAAGATTAATAACAGTCGCGACAATGGTTAATGAAAACCTCTAAAAACTGTCAGTAAGAAACACTAGAAACAGAAAATAACAACCCCTAACATCGTTCAATAAGAACAACGAGCAAATTTCAATAATAATCCTTAGCAAAGATCAATAACAATCCTTGAAAACGGTCAACAAGAGCCACTAGAAACCGTTAATAACAACACGTAGTAATGGGGAATAAAAACCTTAGGAAGATTACTAATAGTCCATGAGAACCCCTAGTATCGGACAATAACAGCCTCTAGCAACTGTAACGAACAAGCCCTTGCAACATTTTATGAAAACATAGTAAAGGTCATTTATAATCCCTAGTGACGGTTTATACGAACTGGTGAACACTGTTAAGAACAATCCCCATCAACATTCAATAATATCCCCTTACAAAGTTCAAGAAGAACTTCTAGCAACTGACAATAAAAAGTATTATCAAAGGAAAACAACAACCCCTACCATCGGTTGACATGGACCACCAGCAACTGTTAATGAAAACCTCCAGCAGGGAATTATAACAATCCTAAGAATGAGCAATGAATAACTTCCAGGAACTGCCAATAAGAAACAACAGTAACAGAAAATAACAACACCTACCAACGGTCAATAAGAACTACGAGCAACTGACAATAATAACTCCAAGCAAAGATCGATAACAATCCTAAAATGATCAATAAGAACTACTAGCAACCGCTGATAACAACTTCTAGTGACGTATAATAATAACCCTAAGAAGATTAATAGCAACCTCATGAAAAGGCCATTAACAATCTCTGAGAACTGTCAATGAGAACTGCTAGTGTCGAACAGTAACGGCTGCTAGAAACTGTAATGAATAACCCCTAGCAATATTTAATGACTACGTACCAAAGGTCAATTACAACCCCAAAAAACGGTCAATAAGAACTTCCAGCAACTGTCAATAAGATTCATTATCGACGGAAAATGAAAACTGTTAGCATTGGAAAACAACAACCCTTACCAACGGTCAATAAGAACCATTTGCAACTGTTAATGAAACCACTAGCAAAGATTAATAAAAATTCAAAAATGTTAAATAAAAACTTCCAAAAACTGTCAATACGAACCATTATCATAGGAAAATAGCAACCTTTAGTAACGGAAAACAACAACCTCTACCAACTTTCAACAAGAACTTCTAGCATTTGTCAGTAAGAACTGTTATCATCGGAAAATAACAACCCCTATCAACAGAAGATAACAACACCTACCAACGGTCAATAAGAACCACGAGCACTGTCCATAACAACCCCTAGCATAGATCAATAACAATCCTAAAAACGGTCAATAAGGAACAGAAGGAACCGTTAATGACAACCCCTATTAGCGGATAATAATAACCTTAATAACTTAACGGTCAATAAGAACCATGAGCAACCGTTAACACCAGCCTCTAAAAACTATCAATGAGAATCCCTAATTTTGGACAAAAACAACCTCTTACAACGCTCAATAATAACTTCTATCAACTGTCAATCTCTCACTGCTAGCATCCGTTAATAACAACCCCCCGCAACAGAAAATATCAACCCTTAGCAACGGGCACTAACAACTTGCAGCAACTTTTGCTAGCGTTTTCATGGATCATTGCTTGAGGTACTGTTATTAACGGTAGCCAGTTGTACTTGATAGTTGCTAGAGGTTATTATTGACGTTACTTAGGGTTTTTGAAGGGTTATTGTTTACCGTCGCTTGATGTTATAAGGATTGTTATTTTCCGTTGATAGGGCAGTTGTTATTAACGGTTGCTAGTTGTTCTAAAATGACAGCCGCTAGGAGTTGTTACTAACTATCTCTTAGGACCATTGGTTGGCGTGGTAGTCTTCCATTGCTAAGGACCGTTGCCAGAGGTTGTTACTGATAGTTGCTAGGGGTTGTTATTGACCGTTATTTCGGGTTGTTATTTTCTGTTCATATGAGTTGTTATTAAATGTTGCTAGGGGTTCTTATTGACCGTTGCTATGTGCTTTTATTAAAGGTTGATAGTTTTTCTTTATGAAAGTTACTAGAGGTAGTCATTAACCGTTCCCTGAGGGTTTTGTTGTGCTCTTTCAGGTGTTATTTTTTTTGGTTGGTTCGGGTAGTAATTTTCCATTGCTAAGAATTGTTACTGACCGCTGCTATAGGTTATTTATGACTGATAAGGGTTATAACTGACAGTAGCTTGGGGTTGTTAAGCATTTTTTATGTTGTTATTAGGTTGCTATTT
Organism: Melikaiella ostensackeni; assembly: GCA_032362435.1. Classification (NCBI taxonomy): domain Eukaryota; kingdom Metazoa; phylum Arthropoda; class Insecta; order Hymenoptera; family Cynipidae; genus Melikaiella; species Melikaiella ostensackeni. The sequence goes on along the minus strand of JAUMHM010000089.1, from coordinate 5,199,042 downwards.
TACATTGTTGAGGTTTGTTATTGAACTTTGCTATGGGCTGTTCTTAACAGTTGCTAGTAATTCTTATTGACCATTGGTAGGGGTTCTTATTTTCCATTAATAGGTATATGCCAGCTTTCAGATCAAATATATTTTAGCATTCTGTAATCCTTGATAAGCCACGGACCCCAAACGAGTCGAATAAAAAGCAGCTATATTATGAACCGTTCGAATGCTCCACAATGAGGCTAAAGCAATGATTTGATCAGTGGGGTCTTAAATCTTAATGCGAGCTTTAATCCCAGTTTTACATGTGTTTAAAGACTGGTTGAAAAGTGTCAGAGCGTTTGTTGTCACTGCCATATGCACATGGTAGAAAAGAGAGGGATTTTCGTGACTATCGGACCACCCGCATTATTTTCAATGCGTTTTCACCTGCTCCGAACACTTTCACTGATTCACCTGTTTCTGTCCAAAACACAGATTGTGTGCACAAGTGTACAGTTGAGGGTTAATAATATATGAGGTGTGAAATTCGTGACCATTACCCGTGACGCTAATAATTTTTTACGATTTTTTATTTCGTATATGGTAGAGATAAAATACAAAAAAGAGAAAAAAAGTGTTTTGGTTAAACAAATCATTTTTTGAATATAGGGTAAAAAACGTTTTAACGTGTCCAAATGACAAGGTTCTATCTCCATAGATGCATATTGTAAAGTTCTGTCTCTGGAGTCCGAATGGCAGGGTTCTATTTCGGTGTCAAAGTATGGAAGCTTGCAAATGGCCTCTTCGAGACAGGACCCTGTTATCATGACATTTTGTGATAAATTGTCCATAAATACACAATAATTTTCAATTATCACTTTTTTGATTACAGATTTCAGAGTAAACCTTTCCAATTCGAAACAATGCAAATGAGATTGACAGCAACAACTCGAAATAAGAGACCTAAAATATGCAGTGTTATTCCTACACTTTACACGGTGTCCTTCCGCATAAACAGTCAAGTGGTGCATGGCTCGTGCCCCATAGATTTTATATCCGTCCTTGTCATACCCCACACATACCCCCAAAGCAGTAGACACCATGAATCCCCGTTACTGCTGGCAGCTCATTAAACACCCACAGAACCCTCGGTCGACTTGCACCCTGATTTAACTATTGTTTAGTTCATATGTGCGTGTAAAAGTGCATAAGTGTGTGTATGTGTACATGTATGTACGAACCTGCGTCTCGCCTACTTACCCTACTCACAAATACACAAACAATGTCAGACAGGCTTGCACGTGCAGGCAATTGTAAATTAGTATTAGAGACGTAGACCCTGAGCAAAAGTTGGGGGCAGTTCGAGCCATCTGTCCATATTTGGTACTAGTATGACTGCCTACAAGCGTAAAACGTACATGCAGTGGTTCTTACTTTGATATACTCTCCGGCATCTGATGGAGTTGATCTTAAGCCTCGTTTTCAGCACTGGGAGGGTTCGAAACAAGATTTGCTCAAAGAGGGTGAAGAACCTGCAAGAGCTACCACAATCTTCTTTCTTCTACAATCTAGAGAGGGTCAGGGAAGGGAAATCAAGTTAGTGAGATTATTGATAAAAGTAGCTTCTCTTATTGGTAATTAATTTTTATTGTTCTCCTTGGGACTGGATAGTGGACACTGAAGGGAAGAGACATTGAAAGAAATGGATTATTTTTGTGTGTTTTTGTTAACTTTGTAATATTTGTAACTTTGTAACATTTATTTGTAACACTTTTGCTACATATTTGTTATATACATATTGTTATGTCCACACTAAATCTGAAGGTATCAATTTGATCTGCAGCAAAATGATCTAAGAATGTAACAGTCATTTGCTTCTCCATATAAATGTGTGATTGTCAAATTGAAGGCAAACTTGAACGACTAAACTGACAATCAAGTAATTATTGATAATTTAATAATAAGGAATGGAAAATTATCGTATTGCTTATGAAGGTTTGAAATCTAAAAGAGTCACATCGGAAAATAAGAAATGATTATGCAATTTATAGTCGAACTCGAAATACGGAAACTGAATTTCGGGTGGGAAGTTCGGTGGAAAAAGCGCGTACACTTTAATGATCAAAAAATGATAAAATTATCAAGAATAAATTAAATCATAAATAAATTGAAAATTCCAGAGAATAAAAAATCGACGTAAATACCTGCCTTATTATACAATAGACGCGACTTCATCAAAGAGATAGTACTTTATAATGAACATAAATTTCTTCGAATCACCAGACGTTTCCGAATTTTCTTTGAAGGTTAGAAAATAATAAATTAACAAATATTTTAATGGACGGTCGATCGACGCACATGCGCATAAGCGTATTTTTGACATACGCACGATAATGAATTTAATTTTATAAAAGCTTGTAGTAAACGTTATGCTCAATATTCCTCTCTTTATAAATCAATTTAAACTATAATTTTTCATTCTGAAGAAGGTTCGTATGGTAATGATGAAAAAAATAACAAAAATCGAGGAACAGACTTTAAGCCTTTTATAATAATATTTACTTGAAATAAAAAATGAGCCGCCAATTTAGATTCACCCTGATACAGGTTTTCGTATCCATTGAATACCGTTGCAGCAAAAACAATACCTTTAGATTTACTGTGTGCTAGAAAAAAACACCTATTTTTTGTTTAAACTTTTTTATCTTTTGGCCTTATTGAGATATTTAAGATTACTTTCCAGATTCTGGTGAGGTTCATCTTCCTTTTTTGAGATCCGTAGATAAATTTAAAAAATGTTCAAAATGAACAAAATGGCGTAAATTTTTTTGAAAATATAAAGAACCTCTTTTCACAAAAACCCCACCTATTTATTTTCAGCCATTTTTGTGTTAAATTTGTACTTTCATAAGGAAGAAATGCTGTGAGTTTCATGCAAGCCAAACCATTTCTGTCGCCACGAGAACTTTTTTCAACAAATAAGCTGAGCTAAAAAAAAGTTTGGACATTTTAAAAAATTCTACCAAAAATACCTCTGACTCTTCTATTATTTCTTACATCGTTCACGAGAAATTTTTTTTTTCGAATTTTTCATTTTTTGAAGAATTCCGAAATTCTAAGTTAATCTTATTGAGAAATATCAATAACAATATTATACAATATTCCAAAATGCTTTTCTTTTGATGCGGAAAAATAATTTATGCTGTAAAAGATAAGCTCGGGAATCTCAAAAAAAATCGCAGCCATTTTCTGGCTTGCAAAAGTTTTTTCCGGTCATTAAAATTATAGAATTCAACCTTTCAAGGCTGAACAATTTTTTATTTAAAGTATTCGAAACTAAAATACAAATTGAAATATTTTCGACCCGACCCGAAAAAATCCCAACGCGTCTGGTTAGGGATTTAAAAAATTTTACACACCCCTAAAATTTAACAATTCGGAAAAAGCATAAAAAACTGTTCATTTTGCACAGAGAAAAAGGCAGTGAAATAATTTTTTTGCCACAAATCTAAACAATTCTTCGTAGTAGTCTGTTAATTTTTAAACGTTCAATCACGAACAGTATAAGTTTAAATATTAATTAATCTGAAATTGTGAAACTTTAAAATTGAGTTATTATAAAAATTTGAAAATTTAGAATCGTGAAATTAAGTTGTTTAAAATAAATAATTCTCTAATTGTGCCTGATGCATTCAAAATTCAATCATTTTCTAACTTTTATTGCAAAATGAAATTAAGTTAAAAATTTCTGAATTTTAAACGTTTAAATATGATATTGATGAGGACTTTGCTTATTTATGAATGTTTTCATTTGCAATTATCTTATTTATATCAAGCTTCAGTCTAATCATATTCAAATTTGATCTTTTTAAATTTATGAATGTTTAACTATTAAGGCTTTCGATTTTCAATAGTAGAATTTTGACCATTTTTTAACAAAAATAAACAAATATAATGCTTAAATTTTGAACTTTCAATTTGAAGCTTCACATTTTTACCAAATATAGAATTTTTCATTCTTGAATGCTTTCCCAGTCAAATATTGCTTCTAAAGATATTTCTAGTTAAGTTTATTTAAATCTTCAACTTAAAATTCTTTCAATTTGAAGAATTTAGTTACAACTAATAAAGGAAAAATTGTTCAACTTCAAACGTTTAAATTTAAAAAAATTTTCAATTTATGAATGCGCGATTACAAATGGAGCTTAGGAATAGCAAGTGTCAAATTAAAGCCTTCAAAATTAAATAAATTTAAAATGGAAGGGTTTTAACATGTGCGCTATTTTAAGAGTAGACATTATATACTTAATAATTTTTCATTTAAAAGTTCAACATTTGGAGGGTGGCACATCAAAACGAATTAACCCACATTTTGCCGAAAATGAAAATTGAAATACACATCCTCAACAAAGGAATTTTTTATGCCACTTTTTTTCGATTATGCCAAAAAAAAATCCAAAATCCCCTCAAAAAAATATTAATTGTACTCAATTTGGAACCAATCTATTCAGATGGCTTCGAAACATGTTGGTTGGTCCACAGTAGTATAAAAAAGACGGAGAAAAGAAAGAGTGTGAGGATGGTTTTGGTTGACTCTTTCTTTTTTC
>JAUMHM010000089.1:5183738-5194368 GCA_032362435.1 Melikaiella ostensackeni | reverse complement strand
CTTCCTCATCATGGGTAATTTATAGGAAGAACAACAGGTATGAAATTGATAAATTGTTAGATTAGAAAAATATTATTATTACCTGAAAATAAAAAAACAGATATGATTGATTCTAAATTATGACACAAAACTAAAGTCATTATATCCAATTAATGATTCCATCTCAAATTCTGTTGTATCCAGCAAGATCCTTTTTTAAATTAATAGCTTTGTTACCTTCCCTCTTCATAAATAGCATTTCCATGAACTCTCTCTTTTTTTTATTCCTCTCATGATACAAAATTTTAACGTCATGCCAATTAAAGTCATGCCCATGTATAATTCTATGTTTTGTAAGGACCGAGTCATATCTCACACTTCTATGAAAATTATTTGTATGTTCATATTTTCGCGTTCTAAGTGATCTCCTTGTTTGCCCTGTGTAAACAGCATCACATTGGCTACATTTAAATTTGTAAATTACGCATTGTTTTTTCCAGTTTCTCATATTTGTCTTTAACCCAATATAACAATCAAGTTGCTTTTGAATGGAACTCTGTACATCGTATGTAACCCCAATTTTTCTAACATTGAGTTCAAGATACTTGAGATTTTTCCGAAATGAGGTAAGACAACCGTATTAAATCCATTGTGATCCTGTACATTGTTTCTGTTCTGATTATTACCTTTACTCTTAATTTAAACAATTCTGTTATGCATACGCTTGTCAATAAAAGTGATAGGATAATGGTTGAGAAAGAGAATCTGTATGTATACTATTAAATACATTAAGTAGGGTGTCTACATTTTGTGCATGTAAAGATAATGCAGAAAACTATCAAAGTATCAGTTACTATTTCAGCAAGATCAATTGAAAATAGTGCCGCCTTTCTAAAATCAATCGAAAATGTTAAAACACCAACAAATCACATTTTTGTCTCCTTTAATGTAATAGCCATGTTTCCTAAAATTCCATATGAAAGAGTTGAACTTGCTATTGAAAATAGATGGATTATGATTAAACTTCACACAAAGATTGCGAAAAATTAATTTCTTGATGCTATTCAATATGCTTTCAATTCCTTTTATTTCAAATTCGATGGTACTTTCTATAAACAAAAATTTGGAACTCTGATAGACTCACTCTTGTCTCTAATTATTGCTGAAATTGTCATGAAAGATTTGGAAAATGAAGCTTTTAACAGAATTAATTTTGAATTGGACTGTTATGCAAGATATGTGGATGATTTTGTATCATCTGTACATGCACAAAATGTAGATACCCTACTTAATGTATTTAATAAAATTGTATACATCCAAGATAACAGTTCACTGTTAAAATTCAAACAGAAGGTAGATTGAAATTTCTTGATTTCACTTTAATAAAAACTGCTGAAAATTATATTATTACTGATTGCCATAGAAAAACTATTGCTTCAGGAAGGACACTAAATTTTAATTCGAATCATTCCATTTAAAACAAAATAGAAGTTGTCAAGAATTTCATTGATAGAGCTCATGAATGATCTCATCTTACATTTCATGAAAAGAATATTGAATTATGCAAACAGATTCTTTTTCTCAACCATTATCTTATCACTTTTATTGACAGGCATATGATTAACAGAATTGGTCAAATGAAGAGTAAAGGTAATAATCAAAACAGAAACTATGTACAGGATTACAATAGATTTAATACGGTTGTCCTACCTTATTTTGGGAAAATCTCAAGTATGTAGAAGTCAATGTTAGGAAAATTGGGATTACATTCGATATATAAAGTTCCATTCAAAATGTAAGCGGCAGATTATAGTTATCTCCTTCTTACTGACTGAAAAGTGCAAGTGAGACATATTTTTCGACCATTCGACCATAACCTCAATAATTTGTTTGATTTTTAAGAAGATATCTCGCTCGCACTTTTCTCTGATTGAGATAAGGGCAGCCGGCGCATGCGTGCTAATTCGAAAAGTGATTCCACTTTCAGAGCTGCTTACTTTCAAGCCCGCAAACTGTATCAAAAGTCACATGCGTGTACTTTGGTCTCATTATTATCTCTTGATGTGCAAGCACTTTTGGGTTGAACTTACCAGGCAGAAAAATTATGTATAGTGGAAAAAATTATGTATCATTTTCATTTGTTCTATACAACTAATGTATAAAACAAATCATAATTATATATAATAGTTCCCACTATGTATAAACTATGTTTAATTTTTCCGTCTGAGTTAATAGAGGCTATCCGTGCTATAGTGGTTCACTTTTCTCAAATTGAATTATTACCATAATTCAACTAGTAATGAGTAAAATTTCACTAATTATTTATAGAATAGATGCATTTTCTGAATTAATTTTTATTTTATCTCTAGTGTGTTATAAAATTAATTTAAGGCAGTGATTTCGCTTTGATCGAAATTCTTTTTTATCCTGGGTCGTTTTCGTCGAGTGCACATATCGATCGTTTGTGCTGTGTACTTATTGTGCTAGGGCGCTGGTCTGTATGGTGACATACTGGTGGCTGGCATGGGTGGCCCCCCATAGATTTCTGCCAAAGGGAACTTTACTGGCACCGGATTCAAGGGGGGCCGTTTTCCTAATTCACGAAAATTCTTGAAATTACCCTGACCAATCGTTGAGCACTTAATCGATGACAAACGACTATGACTTACGTCACTGTCGATCTCGAGTTCCAGGAGCGAAAGTCCGTTTTTCAATCCATCGCCCATTTCACTGACTTTTCTTCTAACAATAAGGAAATGAAATTTTCAAAAATGAGGGGCTAAACAATATGATCCTGGGATGGGCAAAGGTCGTTCTTGAAGTATTTATTATATTTTCAGGCTTGCTCCCGGGCATCAAATTTCCGCAAGAATAAGGCAGATTTCAATAGACTAACCGAATTTTCAGAAAGAATTAGTTTTGAAGAAATGGTGATCGTATATTTTCCTGAAGTCAACGGAAATTGGACAAAATACCTTGGGGAAATAACTGAATTTTAAACGTTTAATCGAAAAACTGAATTTTCCAGGTTGAAAGGTTTATGGAGTGAGCAGTTGGCGCATTTATCATTTTTTAATTAGAATAGCAATTAAGTGGGGAGTTTGAAATTTGAAGGTTAAAAACTGTAGAATTTCTAATTTGAGAGGATTCAGCTTGAGAAAGACCTAAAAAATTGAACATTTTTTAAGGCACGGTGAAATTTTTTTCAAATTTTAAGGCTGAAATTTTTTGAAATTACAATTGGGAATTGAAAATCAAGACTTAGCCCCGGAATTATTTCAACACAGTCATTCTGGGGTCCAATTGAAAATGAGTAGCAACCAAAGACGAATTTTAAATTGAAACCAAAAACATTTGGAAAACTTGAAATTATAATTTATAAACAGTATGATATTTTTGTTATTCATAATATTTTCTCAAAGATAGAATCTTAATTCAACTTGAAAACAAACACGAGCGCTATGCGCGCGATTATTATTTTTTTGCCTCGCGCAATTTTTAAATTAAGATATAAAATTAATATTAATACAACATTTTTATATTTCATAGTATCAATTATCTCAAATAATAGAAAAGCAAGCACAAATTTATGATAATTGATAAAATATTGATGTTTTAACTTCAGAAATAATAGACAATAATATATCTGTATAATGTATTGCCAATCAAACAGTATTTTTGATAAAAAATACCAATTGCCGACCAAAAATTCAAACATAGCCTATTATTGTTCAAATATTGTAAATATTCTTTGAAATCCAATGATTCTTTATTACCAATAGCAATTTTAAAGAAAAAAAACTAACATAACATAACATTACATAATATCACAAAAAAATTGTTTAGGATTGTAAATCTTCTTTTAAACCTAATTTTATTTGTTTCAAATCGCCGATTTTTTTTTTATTAAAAGTACCGATTCCTGGTACAAAATGCCAACAAATCTAAAAATCGAACGCAAATTGTGAATTTAATGACTCCTCAGATATAATCTGAAGAATAGTGATCATCTGACATATCTTATGATTTTTTTATTGAAAGTAGCAATTTTCGACGAAAACCACAAACATACCATAACAAAAAATAGTTGAAGCTTGTAAATATTGTTTGAAATTCGATGATTTTTGTTTAAAATAACCGATTCCCGGTGAAAAATGTTAACGTAAACTTAAATTGTTCCAAGATTGTAAATCTTCTCTGAAAAGCTGTGAATCGTCTTCAAAATATATATTTTTTATTAAAAATAACAATTTCCGACGAAAAACACTAACTAACTGTTCAAAAATTGTAAATCTTGTTTGAACTTTAATGGCTCCGGTTTTAAAATACTATTTTTTGGTGTGAAATGCTAACATAACCTAAAATTGGTAAAAGTTGTGGATCTTCTTTGAAATTTAATTTTTGTTGTATTAAAAATATCAATTTCTGACGAAATACACTAATTGTAATCCAGAATTGATAAAAAATTGTAAATCTTGTACAAATCATCACCATTTTTGTTTTAAAATACCAATTCTGTGTAAAACCCAAACATAATCTAAATCATTAAAAATGTGAATCTTCTTTGAATTCTAATTTTTTCAAATCAAAAGTACCAATTTCTGACGGAAAACACTCACATAATCCAAAATTGTTAAGAGATCCTAAATTTTGCTCAAATTATTATATTCGTTTTGAAATACGAACTTTTGGTATGAAACGCTAACACAACCTAAAATTGTTGAAAATTGAGAATCTTGATGATGATTTTTGTTCAAAAATACCAGTTTCAGGCGAAAAAAACTAGCACAACTTAAAATTTTCAGAAATTCCAAGTCTTCTTCAAAACTTTATGATTTTATATCAAAACTCTTTTTATTAAATACAAAGCCATAGCGAAAATCGCTAACACGAAACATGTATAACATTTTCCAATAATTTATGAGATAATTTAAAAGTTTTAATTTAACCGCCCCAGATTATTTGAAAAGCACAAATATTTCTCTATTCGCATAAGGTTTTTTATGATTTTTCTTATCAAGGGCGTTGGAACCAGGCCCTAACCTCAAAATTGAATTGTCTCGTTTTACTCCATAAATACTAGAAGTACACCTTTGTTAAGTACTCAGGGCCTACTCCTGTTTTGAATAAATTCTGTATTCGGAGTGAAAAGTTGACTTCTTTCAATACTTTTTGTGTAAAACTATTTTTTCGAAGGCTCGTGTTAGAATCCAAAAAAATCATTTCACACAAATATATTGAAATAAGCCAATTTTTTACGTCGATTACAGACTTGTTTCAAAACAGGAGCAGGCCCTAAATATCTAACAAAGATGCAATTCTAGTATTTATGGAGTAAAGTAGAAAATTCATTTTTGAGGTTAGGGCCTGGTTCTAACGCCCTTAAGATGGATTATTTACTGATTTAATTCTTAAATTTTCAGATTAAAGATACAAAACAACTTCAAGCAACGAAAAGACAATCAGCTTTTCAACAACAATGATTGCGAAATTTTGGAGACATATCGTTACACCACTTCTTCTTAATAGGATTTCAAAGGGACCTAAATGTCGTTGCTTTCTATAAATAGAACTGAGAAAAGAAAAGGGAAAAAATGATGGATAATAAAATTGGAAGCTTTCTCATAAAATAAAGATTTCTTAAAACTCGAAATGAAATCTACTTTCTTATGGAAATTTTGTGTGTACTAAAAAAGAACGCCAAAAAGGTTCACAAATCAAAAATAGATTTCGAAATTACCCACTTTTACGGTTCATCAGAGATAAATGTACAATAAATGTACAACAAAATGAAAAAAGAAAAAGTCAACCAAACAAACCTCTCACTCTTTCTTTTCTCCATCCTTTTTACACTACTAGGGACCGACATGTTTCGAAGCCAATTTTGACTTGCTCACCAGGGGTAATTTATAGGAAAATTACAGTTACCAGTAATGAAACCCATAATAATTAAATCCAAATATTACCTAAGAATAAAAATGAAGAAATTATTTTCAAATGTTGTTAGGTCAACTTTTCTATTTTCTTATCAATATCAAAAATCTTTAAGATCGTAATGCAATCCACTTTCTTATAATTTTTTTTTGTACTGAATTAGAAAACACCAAAAAGTTCTATCTTTTCTGATTTTTCTGTTTTGAAATTATGAATTTCAGTGAAATTGATCAGAATTGGGGGAAAGGGGTGGATGTGATTGTAAGACCGGTAAAAAATATTAAATAATTTTATTCAATTAGTAAAAATCTGAAATTGGATACATTACATGAAGGTTTCTCGATAAAGTGCAAGATTAATGGATTTTTCAAAAACAGTTTTTTGATATTAACAAGAAAGTATGCTTTGATTTTAACAAGAAGAGGAACAAGGAAGCTTTTAATGAGACTACCAATGAATTTAGGACATCTATCTTGAATTTGGTTTAAAAAGTTTGTCATGCACAGATACACATAACTTTTTGGTGTTTTCTATTCTAATACAAAAAAAAACTTCATAAGAAAGTTGATTTCATTTCGGTCTTAAAGATTTTTCATATTAATAAGAAAATAGAAAAATTGACCAACAACATTTAATATTACTTAAGGTCGAAATGAAATCTATTACATATCTTATGAATTTTTTTGTGTACTAAAAAAGAAACACCCAAAATGTTCACAAATCAAAAATAGACTTCGAGACTATCCGCTCTTCTAGCTCATTAGGGACAAATGTACAATAAAAAAAAAATAGAAAAAAGAAAAAAGAGGGAGAAAAAGAAAGAGTCAGTGAAACCAACTTCTCACTTTTTATTTTTTTCATCTTTTGTATACTACTGGGGACCTAACATGTTTCTAAGCCAATTTAGACTTCTTCATCAGGGGTCATTTATGGGAAAGCTACAATTATGTATAATGAAATCTATATTAATTAAGTTCAAAAATTACCTGAGAATGAAAAAAAATATCAGATGCTGTTTGGTTAATACTACAATATATATTCTTATTAATTTTTCAAGAATCATAATGATCGAAATGAAATTCACTTTCTTATGAAAATTTTTTTATACTAAAATTGAAAACACCCAAAAGTTCTGTGTAACTGTGCATGGCAAATTTTATTTCAACCAAATTCGAGTTAGATTTCTTGAATTTATTCTTATTCTCATTAAAAGTTTCTTTCTTTTTTTATTTTATTTTTTTGTTAAAGTCAAAACATATTTTCTTGCTAAGGGGCTGTTCGAGTATTACGTAAGCAAACAAAAGAATAAATATGTAAGAGATAATAATATGATCAATGCAAATCTGAGAAGAATGTCAATATAACATTTATTCATCCAGTCTTAGTTTTTACTAATTGAATGAATTTTTTAATATTATTTTATCGGTACTCCATAAACCATAAACAGGAAAATCAGAATAGATAAAACATTTGTCTCTAATGAGCCGGCAAAGCGGGTTGCCTCGAAGTCTGTTTTTTATTTGTTCACTTTTTGGGTATTTCCTTTTTAGTACACAACAAATTTTCATAAGAAAGTAGATTTCATTTCGATCATTGAGAAATTTTAAAAGGGAGACATTTAGCAAAAATTTGTTCCAACCCGCTGGGTTGCCTATGAATTCTATTAGGATTTCTTTCAATTTAGGTATTAATGATTAACTCAATTTACGAAAACATATCTGTTTTCATTTAAATATAGTACACAATTTTGCGAAAGTTGGCCATTTCTAGAAATGTTTTATTCTCTTGCATTATTACCTTTTTCTTTTTTGAAAAACGGAATATCTGAATACATTGGTTCTACATCAACCCACAAAATTTGATATTAATTAATTTATTTTTAGGTAATTTTTGAATTAAATTAGTATAGGTTTCATCATTTTCATTTTTAGGTAATATTTGAACTAAATTAATACAGTTTTCATTATTTATAACTGTATTTTTCCTATAAATTACTCCTGATGAGAAAGTCTGAATTGGCTTCGAAACACGTTGGTCCCCAGTAGTTTAAGAGCGACGCGACGGAGAGAACAAAAAGTAACGCTGGTTTGGTTGACTCTTGCTTTTTTCCCCTCTTTTTTCTTTTTGTTGTAATTTATTGTACATTTGTCTCTAAGGAGCCGTAAAAGTAGGTGGTTTCGAAGTCTATTCTTGATTTGTGTACTCTTTGCTTGTTCTTTTTTACTACACAAACAATTTTTATGAGAAAGTAGATTTCATTTCAATCATTAAAAAATTTAGAAAGAGAGACACTAAGCAAAGATTTGTTCCAATTAGCAGGGTTACCGACGAATATTATTGAAATTTCTTTTAATTGAGGTATTAATGATCAACTCAATTTACGAAAAGATATATATTTTCGTTTAAGTATAGTATACAATTTTGAGGAACTTAGTAATATCTAGAAATGTGTTATTGTTTTGGACTTTTGTCTTTTTCTTTTTTGAAGAATGGAATAAGCTGACTACATTGGTTCTGAATCAACCCACAAAATTTAGTATATTATTTCGTTTATTTTTATTTTTATATAATATTTGAATTTAATTAATATAGGTTTCATTATTTCTTACTGTTGTTTTTCTATAAACTACCCTTGATGAGGAAATCTAAATTGGCTTCGAAACATGTTGGTCCCCAGTAGTATAAGAAAGGCGGAGAAAAGAAAGAGTAACGTTAGTTTGGTTGCCTCCTTCTTTTATTATTATTATTATTTTATAATATTTTTTATATTCTCTCTCTTTTACTTTTTCTCCCCCTTTTTTCTTTTTGTTGTACATTTATTGTACATTTGTCTCTAATGAGCGTCAAAGGTGGGTAGTTTCAAAGTCTATGCTTAATTTGGGAACTTTTCGGTTGTTCATTGTTAGTTCATAAAAAATTTTTATGAGAAAGTAGATTTCATTTCAATCTTTAAGAAATTTTGAAAGAGAGACATCAAGCAAAGATTTGTTTTAATCTGCAAGTTTCCCTATGAATATTATTAGGATTCCTTTTGATTGAGGTGTTAATGATTAACTCAATTTAACAAAAGATATCTTTTTTTATTTGAATATACTATATAAATTTAAGGAAGTTAGCAATTTTTTGAAATGTGTTATCGTTTTGGATCATTACATTTTGCTTTTTGAAAAATGGAATAATCTGAATACATTGGTTCTAAATCAATCCATAAAATTTTATATTAATTTCTTTATTTTCATTTTCAGGTAATATTTGAATTTAATTAATACAGGTTGTATTATTTATAAATGTAGTCTCCCTTTAAATTACCCCTGATGAGGAAGTCTAAATTGGCTTCGAAACATGTTGGATCCCAGTAGTATGAGAAGTTTGGAGAAAAGAAAGAGTAAGGCCGTTAGGTTGACTCTTTCTTTTATTATTATTATTTTATAATCTTTTTTCTCTCTCTCTCCCTTTCTTTTTCTTCAGCTTTTTTTTTTGTTGTACATTTATTGTACATTTGTCTGTAATAAGCCGTAAAAGTGGTTAGTTTCGAAGTATATTCTTAATTTGGGAAGTTTTCGGGTGCTCTCTTTTGGTACACAATAAATTTTCATAAAATAGTAGATTTTATTTCGGTCTTTAAGAAATTTTAGAAGAAAGACATCAAGCAAAGATTTGTTTTAATCTGCAGGTTTGATTATGAATATTATTAGAGTTTTTTTCAATTGAGGTGTTAATGATTAACTCAATTCAACAAAAGATATATTTTCTTATTTACATATATTTCATAAATTTAAGGAAGTTAGCAGTTTTTAGAAATGTGTTATTGTTTTGGATTATTTCCTATTGCCTTTTTGAAGAATGTGATAATCTGAATACATTGGTTCTATATCAATCCACAAAATTTGATATTAATTTCTTTATTTTTATTTTCAGGTAATATTTAAATTTGATTAATATAGGTTTCATTATTTATAAATGTAGTTTTCCTATCAATGACCCTTGATGAGGAAATCTATATTGGCTTCGAAACATGTTGGTTCCCAGTAGTATAAGGAAGACGGAGAAAAGAAAGATTAAGGTTGGTTTGGTTGACTCTCTCTTTTTCTTTCTCTTTTTTCTTTTTGTTGTATACTCATGGTACATTTGTCTCTAATGAGCCGTCAAGTGGGTAGTTTCGAAGTCTTTTTTCGATTAATGGAATAATCTCAATACATTGGTTCTAAATCAACCCACAAAATTTGATATTAATTATTACTTTTAGGTATTATTCAAATTTAATTAATATAGATTTCATTATTTGTAACGGTAGTTTTTCTATAAATCACTCCTGGTGAGGAAGTCTTAATTGATTTCGAAACATGTTGGTCCCTAGAAGTATAAGAAAGAAGGAGAAAAGAAAGAGTAAGGTTGGTTTGGTTGACTCTTTCCTTTTCTCCCTCTTTTTTCTTTTTGTTGTATATTCATTGTACATTTTTCTCTAATGAGCCGTCAAGTGGGTAGTTTCGAAGTCTTTTTTCGATGAATGGAATAATCTTAATACATTGGTTCTAAATCAACCCACAAAATTTGATCTTAATTCACTTATTATTACTTTTAGGTATTATTTAAATTTGATTAATATAGGTTTCATTATTTATAAATCTAGTTTTCCTATAAATGACCCTTGATGAGGAAATCTATATTGGCTTCGAAACATGTTGGTTCCCAGTAGTATAAGGAAGACGGAGAAAAG
>JAUMHM010000089.1:5169733-5182305 GCA_032362435.1 Melikaiella ostensackeni | reverse complement strand
GAGTAGTTTCGAATTCTATTTTTGATTTGTGAACTTTTTGGGTGTTCTTTTTTAGTGCACAAATAATTTTCATAAAAAAGTAGATTTCATTTCGATCTTTAAGAAATTTAAAAGAGAGACATTAAACAAAGATTTTTTCCAATCTGCAGGGTTGCCTATGAATACTATTAAGGTTTTTTTTTTAATTGAGGTATTAATGATTAACTCAATTTACGAAAAGATATATATTTTTATTTTAAAATAGTATACAAATTTGAAGAAGTAAGCAATTTTTAGTAATGTGTTATTGTTTTGGATTATTACCTATTTCTTTTTTGATAAATGGAATAATTTGAATACATAGGTTCTAAGTCAAACCACAAAATTTGATAGTAAGTTTTTCATTTTTATGTAATATTTAAATTTGATTAATTTAGGTTCCATTATTTATGACTGTAGTTTTCTTTCTGTTGTACATTTATTGTACATTTGTCTCTCATGAGCCGTAAAAGTGGGTACGTTCGAAGTCTATTCTTGATTTGTGAACTTTTTTACTATACAAGAAATTTTCATAAGAAAGTATATTTCATTTCGATCTTGAAGTAATTTTAAAAACGAGACATTAAGCAAAGATTTGTTCCAATCTGCAGGATTGTCTGTGAATACTATTAAGATTTCTTTTGTTTAAGGTATTAATGATTAACTGAATTAACGCAAAAATATCTATTTGTATTTAAAAATAGTATTCAAATTTGAGGAAGTTAGCCATTTTTAGAAATGTGTTATTGTTTCAGATTATTACCTTTTTCGTTTTTGACAAATGGCATAATCTGAACAGATTGGTTCTAAATCAACCTACAAAATGAAGATGCTTTTATTGTAAAGGAAGCCCGCATTGAGTAACACAGTTTGACCTGTTGGTTCGAAAAGGCTAACGAATCTAGCTAGAAAAAAATATCGAAATTTAGCAAACATCTTTCGGCATCGTATTTCCGCATCTGTTTAGATCCTGATATAAGTTTGTGGGTTCGTGGGGTGTAGTTCAGCTTTTCATTGTAAGTCGGCATTTGCAGGCCTTTGTGGTAAACCACGAACAATGCCCGGAGGCCTCTATATGCCGTGCTACCCTAGAGCCAAAGGACGAAGCTCACGAATTCATAGAAGTATGTACGATGTATGTACAATTGTACATGATTCGTCTGCTAAAATATGGAAAGCCATTTCGGTATTTGCGCTGAGGATTAATAAGACTATCCTCCAAGATCGATATGTTTAATTTCAACGAAAGGGAACCTTAGCCGAAACATAAAATTAGTCCAATTTTCGACTATTTTTGGGGTGAGAACTTCCTAACAGTGAAGTGAATTTAATTTCAATAGCTAATACAGAAAGATTGAAATTATTTAGATTCTTGCACTAGTTCTTCTTAGTGATGCGCGGCAGGACAAGAATGTAGGGTGGGTTGATTTAGAACCAATCTATTCAGATTATTACATTTTTCAAAAGGAAAAAAGTAATAATCCAAACTAATAACACATTTCTAAGTAATTCGTAACTTCATCAAATTTGTAAACTATATTCAAGTGAAATAGATATCTTTTTGTAGATTGAGTTAACCATTAATTCCTCAATTAAAAGAAATCTTAACTATTCATAGGCAACCCTGACTATCCGCTTTTCAGGCTCATCAGAGACAAATATACAATAAATGTACAAACAAGAAAGAAAAAAGAGGGAGAAAAAGGAAAGAATCAACCAAAACCAATCTCACACTCTTTCATTTTTCCGTCTTTTTTATACTTCTGAGGACCAACATGTTTCGAAGCCAATTTAGACTTCCTCATCAGGGCTAATTTATAGGAATACTACAGTTATAAACAATGATACATATATTGATTGTGTATATGTGCATGGCAGCTTTTTTAAAAATAGATTTATAGAATTTATTGACATTCTCATTGAAAATTTCTTTGCTATCTTTTTTTGTTGAAGCCAAAACATATTTTCTTGTTAATATGAAATATCTTTTTTGGAAAAACCGCGAAATTTGCATTCTATCAATAATTCTTTCTATAATACATCCAATCTAAGTTTTTACTAAGTCAATAAATTCATTTAATACTTCTATACCGGACTTTCAGTAATATCTGTCATAAAATCGCATTCCACTAAATTTTTTATCAATTACACTGAAAATTATATTAACAAAAACATGAAAATAAAAAAAGATAAAATAATTTTTATATAACTTCTTGCGTATAAAAATCAAAAAATTGAAATCCAAAGTTCAGTAAGCACTTCAATATAGCACTAATTGAACAAAAATTTGAATTATTCTTCAAAAATGTTTGTACATTTTGTTGATTTTCTTTTTCTTTTTGAAGATAGAAGCATACATCTACTTCTTTAATATGAATTTTTTTAAATTGTGATAAAAAATTCTTCACCGGGAAGGAAATTCAGAGAATCACGAAGTTCGTCTACTGAACGAAAGAAATTCGACGACTGACTCGTCTACATAGCCACTTGACAAACAAAACGTTTCACCATTTTCAAGGAGAGAGAGAATGACCAATTTTAAACTTTCGTAAAAATCATCTGTTCGAAGAATGCCAATGGATT
Source organism: Melikaiella ostensackeni (assembly GCA_032362435.1). Classification (NCBI taxonomy): domain Eukaryota; kingdom Metazoa; phylum Arthropoda; class Insecta; order Hymenoptera; family Cynipidae; genus Melikaiella; species Melikaiella ostensackeni. The sequence continues at coordinate 5,179,704 of JAUMHM010000089.1, read as the reverse complement.
TCAGGAAACTATACAGAAGGTCTTATCCCCAAATATCAAGATTCAGAATTTATTTCAAAGAGACACTAATAAGAAAGTAAAATATTATAAGTAGATCATACTGCTAAGATCAAATTTGTATCTATAAAAATTAATTTGCCAAGCGACAAATCGCAACAAACCGTGTTTTACGAAATTTGAAGTTTTTATTGGTGAATTATCATTCACAGTACATAAGGGGTGAGAAAATTGTTCTATCTTTTTGCTTTTCAATTTTATATGACACTTTTTCAATTATTGATCAGTATTTTCTCCATCTGCGATTTCGCAATCCGACAGAACGAAACATAATGTCCGAAAAATGCAGAGGTGACGTTAAAACCATGGCTACCATGATCCGCTCGTCTGAAACCCTGGGTACTTCATCCTCAAATTTTAAAGATTATATTCTTTTCAGAAAAATTTAAAAATTACATATGAATAGTCCAAATACCAATTCACACTTGCAAAACTAATTTTTGTATTTGAAAAGCAGAAAGTTAGCACAATTTGCTCACCACTTAAGCATTGCAAACAATATTTCACCGAAACTCCATATAAACAATGATTATTCAGATACGTGGTTGTTGATAATTTGATATGCAAAGTGCAAAACGAAATTTGTTCTTTATAAATTGTGATCAGTTGATTAAGGTCATGTGAACATAAGCTCAACATTTTTTTTCACATTTTTTTTTACCAACTTACGTTCATGTGAAACGCAATATCTAGTTGAAAATTTGGGGAACTAGGTGAAAAGCACTAAGGAACGTTTGTCTGATAGATGTACACTATATATCTATTTAAGAGTTCCCGCAAATATTCTTGTGTATTTGACATTTCTAAGTATTTTGACCAATCATGTGTTTGTATAGCCAAAATGCGCGCGAATTACATGTTTTGAGAGCTTGGTGCGCGTGTTTCATGGTTACATTCATAAAAATTTTTATGAATAATGTTTTTTTTTTTAATGAAATAGCTACTACAACTTGAAGAAACTTCAATAGTTCATAATAGTATTATTAATTATTCAAAAAATTGACTGTTGAAACTGAAGATATTCTAAAAAAATCTGAAGAAATTTTTTTAATTGGTCTGAAGATTTTCTGAGGAAAATTCTGGGAGAGTTGAAGATTAATTTTTTTGCCACCTGGCAGCACTGGTCAGTCGTCGAATTTCTTTCGTTCAGTAGACACACTTTGTGTTTCCCTGAATTTTCTTCCCGGTGAAGAATTTTTCATCATAATTTAAAAAAATTTATATTAAAGATGTTGATGTATGCTTCTATCTTCAAAAAAAAGCAAATTAACAAAATGTACTAACATTTTGGAAGAATACTTGACATTTTTGTTCAACTGCTGTTGTTGTGAAGTTTTTGCAAAACATTGGATTACAATTTTTTGGATTTCATACGCAGGAAGTTATATAAAAAATCATTTTATCTATTCTAATGTTCCTGTTTTTGTTAATATAATTTTCAGTGCAATTGAAAAAGGTTTAATGGAATGTGATTTCATAATAGATATTACTGAAAGTCCGGTATAGGGATATTACAGAATTTATTCAATTAGTAAAAACTTAGATTGGATGCATTACAGAAGGAGCTATTGGTAGAATGTAAGTTTCATGGTTTATTCAAAAGAGATATTTCATATTACCAAGAAAATATGTTTTGGCTTCAACAAAAAAAAAAGATAACAAAGGAACTTCAAATGAGAATATCAATAAATTTGAGAAATCTATTTGAATTTGTTCAAAAAAACCTGCCATGGACATATACACAATTAATATATGTATCATTATTCATAACTGTAGTTATCTTATAAATTAGCTGTGATGAGGAAGTCTTAATTGGCTTCGAAACATGTTGGTCCCCAGTAGTATAAAAAGGATGGAAAAAAGAAAGAGTATGAGGTTGGTTTTAGTTGACTATTTCTTCTTTCTCCCTCTTTTTTATTTTTTGTTTGAACATTTATTGTACATTTGTCTCTACTATGCCGGAAAAGCGGATGGTTTCGAAGTCTAGTTTTGATTTTTGAACTTTTTGGGTGTTCCTTTTTAAGTACACCAAAAATTTTCATAAGAAAGTAAATTTCATTTTGATCTTTAAGAAATTTTGAAAGAGAGACATTGAGGAAGGATTTGTTTGAATCTGCAGGGTTGCCTATGAATACTTAAGATTTTTTAAAATTGTGGTGCCTAATGGTTAACTCAATTTACCAAAAGATATCTATTTTACTTGGATATAGTTTACAAATTTGACGAAGTCAGCAATTTTTTAGAAATATGTTATTGGTTTGGACTATTACCTTCTTCTTTTCTGAATAATGGAATAATCTGAATGATTGGTCTAAATCAACCTGCATAATCTTATTTAAAATTCTTAGAATAAGCTCTAGTTTATCATCGACCCTGGATGCCAATCACTCTATCAAACCAAACTTGGATTCCAATACATACTTAAAATTTAAATCTATTTTCTTATAAAAATTTTTCGTGTACTGAAAAACAACCCCAAAAAAGTTCACAATTCATAAATGGACTTTGAGACCACCTGCTTTTTCGGCTCATTAGAAACAGATGTACAATAAATGTATACAACAGGAAGAAAAAAGAGGAAGAAAAAGAAAGAATCAGCCAAAACCATCCTCACACTCTTTCTTTTCTCCATGTTTTTTTATACTACTGGGGACCAACATGTTTCGAAGCCAAGTTAGACTTCCTCATCAGGGTAATTTATAGGAAAAACTTATATTTTATTGAAAACTTTCGAAAACTTATATTGTTTTGGTACATATTTCATTCATTAATTGAATTTTTGATATAGGCGAAAAATTCTGAATAAATCCCAAATTCAGATAATTTTATTCTTTAACTGGAAATTAATTCACACAAATTCCAAATTATGACACAAAACTAAAAGCATTATATCCAATTAAGGATTCCATCTCAAATTCTGCTGTATTCAGCAAGATCTCTTTTTAAATTAATAGCTTTCTTACCTTCACTCTTTATAAATAAAATTTCTATGAACTCTCTCTTTGTTTGATTTTCCTCATTGTCTACATTAAAATTTATAATTTACACATTGTTTTTCCAATTTCTCATACTTGTCTTTACTCAACGTAACAATTAAGTTGCTTTTGAATGGAATTCTCTATGTCGTATGTAACCCCAATTGACTCCAATTGATTTCAAGATTCTTGAGATTTTTCCAAAATAAGGTAGGACAACTATATTAATTCTATTATAATCCTGTACATTGTTTCTGTTTTGATTATACCTTTACTCTTAATTTGAATGATTCTGTTATGCATATGTTTGTCAATAAAAGTAATAGGATAATGGTTGAAAAAAAAATCTGTTTGCATAATTTAATACTCTTTTCATAGAATGTAGGTTGAGATAATTTAAGAGCTCTATCAATGAAATTCTTCACAACTTCTATTTTGTTTTGAATGCAATGATTCGAATTAAAGTTAAGTGTCCTTCCTGAAAAAATATTTTTTCTATGCCAATCAGTAATACTATAATTTTCAGCAGTTTTTATTAAAGTGAAATCAAGAAAATTCAATCTACCTTCTGCTTCAATTTCAACAGTGAACTGTTATCTTTGATGTATACAATTAAATACGTTAAGTAGGGTATCTATATTTTGTGCATGTAATGATAATACAGAATCATCTACACATCTTGCATAAAAGTCCAATTCAAAATTAATTCTGTTAAAAACTTCATTTTTCAAATCTTCCATCACCATTTCCGCAAGAATTGGAGACAAGACTGAGCCTACCGGAGTAAAAAATTTTTGTTTATAGAAAGTACCATTGAATTCAAAATCATCGGAATTGAAAACATATTCAATAGCACCAAAAAATTGTTTTTCCGCAATTTTAGTGTGAAGTTTGGTTGTATCCCATCTATTTTCAATAACAAGTTTAACTCTTACATATGGAATATTAGGAAACATGGCTATTACATCAAAGGAGACAAAAATGTGATTTGTTGCTATTTTAACATTTTCGATTAATTTTAGAAAGACAGCACTGTTTTTAATTGATCTTGCTGAAAGGGTAACTGATTCTTTGATAATTTTACTGAGAAGTTCTTCTAATCTTCTCGTGGGTGAACCTCTTGTCGAAATAACTTGTTGTAAAGGAAATTCTGCTTTATGAGCTTTTACCAGGCCATAGGCAAGAAATAGATTTGTGTCAATTGTGTCAATATCGCGCCTTTCGATATTATTTTCCAAACATTTTTGAGATCCTAATCTCTCTAGAACTTTAAATTTACCTTTTTGAATAATTTTTGTAGGTTCAATTAGAATAACTGCAAAACTATTTTTATAATTCAAAATATGCATCATGTTTTGGTTATGAACCTCTTTTAACATTTCAACTGTAATACTCCCTTTATCAGCAATAGTAATCAATAATTCAGGATGACGTTTTAAAAAAAGTTTTGTTTCAAATAATCCTTCGCTCAATTCTCTTTCTAATAAGGCTTTTGAAGTACCATTATTCAAGAACTCATTCGATAAATCTATAAATCTTGCTCTGAATTCTTGTACTTCGTTTTCTGGTAATTTAGAAGCCGAAAAAGCAGGTAGTTTCAAAGTCTATTTTTGAATTGTGAACTTTTTGGGTGTTCTTTTTCAGTATTTGAAAAATTTTTAAAGGAAAATAGATTCTATTTTGATCTTTAAGAAATTTTAAAAGAGAGATATTAAGCGATGATTGGTTCCAACCTTCAGGGTTGCCTATGAATACTTAAAGTTTCTTTTAAGTAAGGTGTTAATGATTAACTCAATTTACCAAAATATATTTATTTTACTTAAATATATTTTGAAAATTGATGAAGTTAGCAATCTTTTAGAAATGTGTTATTGTTTTGGATTATTACCTATTCCTTTTTAAAAAATGGAATAATCTGAATAGATTGGTTCCAAATCAACCCACTTAAGATTTCTTCAAATTGAAGTGTTAATGATTAACTCAATTTACCAAAAGATATCTATTTTACTTAAATATATTTCACAAATTTGATGAAGTTAGTAATTTTTTAGAAATGTGTTATTGGTTTGAATTATTACCTTCTTCTTTTTTGAAAAATGGAATAACCCGAATAGATTGGTTCTAAATCAACTCGCATGAGTTTTTCACTCATTTGCCTTCTCCAATCGAACTTCTTCAAATGACCTATGGAAAGTGAATTTATGGTTTCTTCAATAAATGTTTCTGTCTTGTCTCGCTTGAATGCATCACTATCAAAAATAGATGGGGTTAATTTTGCATAGTATTTAGAATTTAATCAATATAATTTCGAATACAAGGCCTATTTGCAAACAAGAAGCAAGCTGCGACGAATCCGTTAGCACGCGTGATAGTTTCCCCAAATCTCGCCAATAATGGTAAATGCTTCGGTAGAACTATTATGCTCACGATATATATCAATGTGTACTCAGTGTTCGACAGACGGGTCTGGACCATAAAGGTGTCGGATTTTGGGGGATTCAATCAGTTTTTGCTGGGCGATTATGCGTCCTGTCAGGAGCCTTCGGAGGGCTATCGATGACGCATAAATGTTATTTTTTTCTGTAAAAAAATAAGCACTTGAAATGAAAACATTGTTCAGATTATAATTTACTTCATCACATTTTTTGTTTATTCATATATTTTAAAAGATATCCAAATATAAATTTTTGACAGTTCTTGACAGCTTCCAATTTTTATTTTCAAAATTTGGATGAATTTTTCATTCGAAAGCTTCCATATTCATAATTATACGAAATCAAATTTGAATTTGAAAATTTAAGACCTTTTAAACGTCAAATCCATTTTAGATCCGGCAGATTCTACACTAGGGTGTAGAGTAAGATGCAAAATTTGTGAAATTGAAAATGCTTGCAGTCCTTTTTTTCATTTTGGCCTAAGAAAGAAAACTGTGAAGTTTCATTACGATTAAAAAATTGTTTGATGTCCCGCAAAACCAAAATAATTCAAAAGCCCTAACAAAAAACGGTTTTTCTTAGATTTATTCCATAAATATCGGTTATATCGAAAAAATTTTAAAGATAAAAGTTATCAGGGATGAAATTATACATATTTTATGTACTACTTTTTCCAGATCTGGGGCTTTGAATAGTTAAATTTAATACCCCATTACAATTCTATATCATCGTTAACATCACAGTGTTTTCAAAATATTTTCAAGCCGCCGCATTATAATAGATATTTTTTCATCGAAAATAGAAACTCTCAGGGCCTTGTCAGAGCCTCATTTAATATTTCTTGCAGAAACTGAATAAAAAATCTTTAATTTGTTAATTCTGACTTCTTTTTACAACTAGACTTTTGCCAGATACAACACGGATAAAATTTATTCAAAAAAAATTACCGAATTAGTTTGGTAGATCGAGGACATTACTGCATTCAGAGAAAGTTCAAGTTTATTTTACGATCCAATAAAAAACAGAACTGTAAATTTTCATTTTCTTCTTTAATTGGAAATTAATTCCCGCAAATTCTAAATTATAACATAAAACTAAAGTCATTATATCGAATTAATGATTCCATCCCAAGTTATTATAAAATAACTCAAAATAATGTGAATTTTTTAAAATGAATTATGTAAAGTTTACTTTCGTGTGTTATTAAGGATTCACTTAAAAGAAAATATAGATTAAAGAATGTTTTCAGAGATTTTAACTTTTATTACGAGAGGAATTACCGAAAAATTCAGTAAAATTAGAAGCTCTAGGCACATCAACATATTCTCAGAGCTGAAGAATGCAATATATAATAAATAAAATAATGAATAAAGCCAGGTCCCCTTTTGATAATTTAAAAAAATTTTATTTGGGCTAATATTATAGGATTTAAAAAAATATATCCAACTGAGTAGACTATCTTTACCTTCAAATAAATATTACATATTCAGTTACTGAATAAAAGTAGAATGTATTTAATGATTGACGTGTAAGAAACGGGTGACGAAAAAATATAGAACGACTCTGGACAACTGATCACTGATCTAATTCCCTTAATTATAATCTAATCTTATTTCTTAAATTTGATGTGAATTTAATTTTCTAAGTTCTGAATTTTCAATTTTAATGGCTTAAAATGCCTTGATGGTTTAATGGCTTTGATATTGAAAATATTGTTGAGAAAGTAGACCACGCAAAATTTAAGAGATTGAAAATTGAACAATTTAGGGTTTTAAGTTTACAAAATTTTAAATAAAAAATTATTTTAAATTTTCAAGAAAATCGTTAAATTTTCAACTAAAAAACATAAGTTTTCTACCAAAAATGGAACAATTGACTTTTAAGTCGGAAAAGACGAATTTCAACAAGAAAATTTTTTTGTAATCAAGAAAGATGAATTTTCAACCAAACAGTTGGATATTCAACTAAAAAAGATAAGTTTTCAACCAAATAGTTTCATTTTCTACTAAATTGTTGCATTTTCAAGCCAAAAACACGAATTTTCTACAAAATAGTTCAATCCTCAACAAAAACATTAATTTTCAACCAAACAGTTGCATTTTCAAACAAAAATGATGAGCTATCAAGCAAGAAGATTAACTTTTATCGAAAAGACGATTTTTCAACAAAATACTTGCAATTTCAACCAAATAGTTGAATTTTCTAATACGAAAGATAAATTTTCAACCAGATAGTTGAATTTTCAACTAAAAAAGATAAATTTTCAACAAAAAATGGCATACTTAAATTTTCTATTTGAAAAATAAATTTCCACTGAAAATGAAATGAATTTTCAACTATTTCAACCAAAGAGTTGCATTTTTAACCAAAAAGGATAAATTTTTAACCAGGTACTTGAATTTTGAACTAAAAAAAGATGAATTTTGGATAGAAAATGAAATAGTTAAAGTTTCGATTACAAAAATTAATTTTTTATCAAGAATAAAACGAAGTTTCAACAAAATAGTTAAACTTTCAACCTAAGAGGTGAAGTTTAAACTAGAATGATGAATCCTAAAAAAATGAATTGTCAACAAAAGAATTCATCATTCAATTAAATAGTTGAATTTCAAATCCGAAAAGACTATTTTTAAACCAGGAAGGTCGATTTTCTACCAAAAAGACGAATCATCGACCAAAAACATGAATTTTTAACCAAATAAATGATTTTTCGACTATAAAAGATAATTTTTCAACCAGATAATTGAATATTTAACTAAGAAAAATAAATTTTTAACCAAAAACGGAATAGTCAAATTTTCGATTAGAAAAATCAACTTTCAACCAGAAATGAAACGAATTTTCAGCACAGTAATTAAATTTTCAACGAGGAAATGAATTTTCAAGTTGAATTTTCAACAAAGTATTTCAACTCTCAACCAAGTAGTTGAATATTTGACCAAAAAAGATGACTTTTTAATACAATATTTGAATTTTCAACAAAATAATAAAATTTTCAACTAAATAGTAGTATTTTTAACCCAGTGAGATATGATGACCCTCCACAGAATCTGGAAGAAACAAGAATTTTTTTCTGCTGGCACACGATATTTTACACAACTAGTGTGTAGAATTTACATATTTAGAGGTAGATTGTGTTTTCTATTTTCTTGAATCTGTATTTAATATTTCGTTTCATTTTACCTAACTGTTAAGTAGTCAACTTCTCATTTTACCGAACTGTCAGGTAATTTTTACTCATTAGTTTTCTTATTTCTTACTGAATCGCAGATTAAGTGATAATAAATTTTGATTAATAACTTCTTTTTTTACATCAAATATTGTCCTATTTTATTTTACATGACGTGAAGGAAGATTTAAACAAAATGCCGTAATGTCGTTGGTTTACCGAACTAAGTTATGTAAAATTTAACAAATAATTATTCTCCGTGAAGAGATTGAAATAAAGTATGTATTTAAATACAATTTCACCAAAAACTTCAGGCACGCCTGCAGGTTTACAATGCAAATATTTAGATAGAATTTCCATTGAAACAAACGCATTTATATGACAATAAATTCAATTCTCTGCTTGGAGAATCATTGCAATTTTCGTCAGGAATGTTGGTATTTTCAATAAAAAATTATTAGATTCTTAAGAATATTTACGTTAGACGTAGGTTAGGTGGTTCGAAACCTGCCGCAGCGTTTCCGATTTTTAATAGCGTTAAAAGCGAGCGCTTATAATATATGTACTGTATTGTAATTTAATGTAGTTATTTAAGATAGCCTGTGTATATGTACTCAGCCTACTAAGGATATATTTATAAATTGTATGATATGTCTATAAGTATGTGTGTAGCAGTGATGACCCTCCACAGAATCTGGAAGAAACAAGAATTTTTTTTTGCTGGCGCACGATATTTTACACAACTAAAGTCGGGGCCAAATTTCGAGGTCCCTCACTTCTTTTGATTGCAACTCGCACAAAAAAATCTCTGAAATGTCTTTAAAAAGCATCTGAAAGCTCAAAGTCTTCCGAATTCAACTTTTACCGAATTCACTTTTATCCTAAGAAATTTTTTTCAATAGTTAAAGGGCAAAACGTCCCAAAAAACAGGGATTTTTGGCCTCCTCTTTCAAGAGTCCACTTTGACTTGTTCCCAGAAGGAGGGCGACGTTAGGAAAAATATGAATAAATTCTCAGTTATTATCCGAACATTCATGAATGCAATGCATTTTTCAAAATGCTGAAATATGCAATAGTTGACTCTTCACGGTGATTTATTTACAAAAACTTTATCTTGAGAACGAATGAAGATAGGACGCCGTTCAATGGCTCCAAATGTGCAGTTTTGTCATGCGAGTGCATTGCAATAATTAAATTTATGATAAAATCATTCTTACGCAAAAGATATCATTTTGAAAATTTCTCACTTTAATCAGTGTGGGCGTGTGACCAGTACAGCGGGACAGGTGGCAGCAAAAAAGTACCCTTTCTACGACAATAGTGATTCCAGAAGCA
>JAUMHM010000089.1:5148942-5159178 GCA_032362435.1 Melikaiella ostensackeni | reverse complement strand
ATAAATTTCCTTTCTCATTTAAAATCAAAAACAAATTTATAAATTTGTACATGAAGAACATATAACACCGAGCGCGAGATCATGTTTCGGAGCGCGAAACGCAACGACCAAATCGCGCGCCCTAGACGAAGCCACTTTAGACTTCCTCCTTGGGGGTAATTTGAAGGAAAACTACAGTTACAGATGATAAAACCAATTTTAATTAAATTCATATATTACCTGACAGTAAAAATTAACAAATTAATATCAAATGTTGTTTGTTCAATTTTCCTATTTTCTTATCAATATAAAAAATCGTTAAGAGCGAAATGAAATCTACTTTCTTATGAAAATTTTTTTGTACTAAAATAGAACAGGCAAGAAGTTCACAAATCAAAAATAGACTTCGAAACTATCCAATTTTACTGCTCTTTAGTAACAAATGTACAATAAATGTACAACAAAAAGAAAAAAGAGGGTGAAAAAGAGGTGCTAAAAAAAAGAGGGTGCTACTTTTATGCTACTGGGGACTAACATTTTTCGAAGCCAATTTAGACTACATCGTCAGGGGTAATTTCTAGGAAAACTACAGTTATTAATAATGAAACCTATATTAATCAAATTCAAATATTACCTGAAAATAAAAATTAAGAATTTAGTATCAAATGCTGTCTGGTCAGTTTTTCTAGTTTTGCATAAATAGAAAAATCTTTAACATCAAAATGAAATCTACTTTCTTATAATTTTTTTCTTGTTCTAAAGTGGAACACGCAAAAAGTTCACAAATCTTCAAGATCGAAATGATATCTAATTTCTTACGGCACAAATCTTATCACAAATCCTTAAGATCGAAATTATATCTAATTTCTTATGAAATTTTTCTGGTACTTAAATAGAAATCACCAAAATGTTCTGTGTATCTGTGCACAGCAAATTTTTTTTTAAGCAAAATCAAGATAGATTTCTTAAATTTATTGGTAGTCTTATTGGAAGTTTCTTTGCTTTTTTATTGTTAAAATCAAAACATACCTTCTTGTTAATATCAAATATCTATTTCCGAAAACCCCATGAATGTTGCACTTTATCAATAAATCTTTCTGCAATGCATAGAATCTCAATTTTTTACTAATTGAATGAAATTCTTTAATACTTTCCACCGATCCTCCAATCACATCCATCACGATCCCCCAATTTTTATCAGTGTGACTGAGATCCACAATACCAAAAGCAGAAAAATCAGAATAGATAAAAAAATTAACTTCCTACGCAGAAAATCCAAAAATTGTCATCTAGTGTTTTGTAACAATTTACCACAACGCTAACTGAACAAACATTTTAATTGCGTCAAGAAGGCAAAATAGATAGTCAAAACATTTTATCATGAATAAGATTTAATTATTAAAATTCAAATTTTTGTTTATTTTCTAATGCATGGTTACAGTTATCCACTTTTTAAATACAAGCTTTAATTTATGAGAAACAGATTCTTCATAGTAAAATTTATTTTCGATAATTTCCATTATTCAACCTTCATTTCAATTTTCTGTTACAATAAATATATAATAAACATGATTCAGGATAATATTGAATTGAAGATAAGCCAATTTAAATACAATTTCAGAAATATCGCATTTCTAGAAAAGTTTGTATCTTTTATTCTAAAATCATGTTCAAGTTGTAATCTGCCGGATTTAGATTTGTATTGTAAGAGCAAGCTACGATTTGTGATGCATCTGCCCAACCGTGATTCCTACAAAAGACACGTGACCTGGCACGTGCTTTCATTCATTCTTTAGTGAACAATCGTCATTCCTGTAAAGTGAATTGGAGAACGATTCAATCCTCCGGAATCATCGTTAGATTGAAATTTGTCCTCCATTAATTATTTCATACTAGCAATATTATACGCGCCTCGCTGCGAACGGGATGCTTGTAGATCATTATATGTAACAATTAACCACAAAGTTTACAAGACTAAGATAAATAATCATCGCATTCACTTTTCAAAATACTTGAGTAATTTTTCCTTAAACAATTCAAGATCAAACGACTGAACGATTTTTGCATTAGGCAATTTTCCAGTTGAATTTGTGTAATCAACAAGAACTGCTCCTTCCGCTACTCCATCATACACAGGAGTCACATTTGTTATTAAAGATTCTTTTATCAAGAATGGCCAAATTGCAACTGCAACAGTCATTGTGTCTGACGAACACCAGAATCTCGATTTCTTTTTGCCGATTGACTCGGCTTTATTTAAGAAATCCACTGTCTTTGAATTTATACGTCCAAAAATATTTTTCCTCCAGTCCTGAAAAAATAAAAAAGTGTAGGGATCAAGTTGAAAATGATGTAGCATTATACAAAATACGAAGTTCGTTTGATAAGTAAGGTAATTTCCTACTAGATGGCGCCAAAATGAAGTTTGTAATATATAGCCATGAAATAGTCTTCAAACTAACCTCTACCAAGCTTCAGCTAAAACTGATGTTCAGTTTGCGTTTGGCATACGTTTGAAGTGAGCGTGTTAGTAGTTTTTGAAAAAATGGGGAAAGAAGAGTACCGTGCAATGAAAAAACATTTTTAATCAAAAAATGGGTGCCGCGATCGCTGACTCCCGATCAAAAGCGCAACCGAAGGGACGTTTCACTATACACCTGAGACAAAGCAACAGTCAAAGCAGTTGGTACTGCTTGGTGAAAGTGCGCCAAAGAAGACAAAGACTGTTTTGTCGGCTGGGAAGGTGATGGCCACAGTATTTTGGGATTTCCAAGGAATTATCCTCATTGACTCGAAGGAGACTATGTTGAATAATAAAGGCAAACTTTTTAGAAAAAAGTAATTTTTACTTTCTTTTATACCAAACTGATCAAACGACCTTGTAGAAAATTACCGCTGTAACTGGATGATTAAGAGCAACTTCTCGTGGCAATAAAGTAATTGGTTTTGTAGTTGAGTTGAAGAATATGAAACTACTTTCGGGGTCAGTTCCAAAATTAAAATCTACGCCAGGTCTTATATTTCCTCTACCAGAAATAGTTGACCCCATAGAAATAAATTCATCAACGTATTGAATATATGATGGATCGATTCTGGCGGCTAATGCTAAATTTGTAAGAGGTCCTAGTGTAACTATAGTCACTTCTCCTGCAATTAAAAATAATGAATAATTAAAAAATGAACACAAAAATAGTAAAATCAATATATAAATTAAAATAAATAAAATAAAAATAATCTTCAAATTCATTCATTCATTCAGTCCACAAAGATTTTTAAGAATTTTAAAGAATTTAGGATATTTTGAAAGATTCAAAGAATATTCTATATATTTCAAAATTTTTAAAAGATTTCTAGGGGTTTAAAAAGATTCTAAGGATTTTAGGTCACTTGATACTAAACGATATGATACTTATTCATAATATACTTATCATCTTTAAAATTTCTATGATTTAAATCTTAAATTGTAGCTTCAAAGGCGCAATTTTGAAACAGTTCTTTTTTCTTTCATTTTAACGAAAGGAAGGCTTAGGTTTTTTTCTTTGAATACCTTCAGGTTAAAAAATCCAAATTTTATTACTTATTCGTAAAAATAAGTATATAAGTAGAAATAATTTTTAATTGATATCCTTGATGATTCATCAATTTCTTTTAAATTAAAATGCTCCAGAATTGATGATAGGTTTGAATTCAAATATTAAAAATGTAAGGATAATTTCACTATTAAATCTTTTAAAATTGAAAAATTTCATATTGAAAGCTTTGATAGTTTTGAATTTAATAATATTAAGTTTAAATATTCTAAATTATTTGGTTTCAATTTTATTCAGTTTTTATTTTACCATATTTAGATTTAAATATTCTAAATGGTTTGGTTTCAATTTTGAACTTAACAAATTGTCTGGTTTTATACCTTCTTCGAAATCGTAATATATAAACTTAAAAGAAAAGTTGCACGATTTTTAGTTTAAAGAATTTGTATTTAAGCAAATTTGAACTAAATGCCTCCAGAACAAATTAAAAATAATGAAAAATTAATTTGTCAAATTCTAGCCTTAAAAATGAGAAGATTTTAGAACTAGGCATTGTAAATTGAATTATTTTTTATTTGAAAACATTCCAAAATATTGACAACTTCAAAACCCAACTTAAAAAAATATAATTTAGTCGAAGATTTTTAAAAGTGAATCATTTAAAATTGAAGAATCTTTGATTGGAAAATTTCAAGAATAAATAATAATTCCAAGTGAATTGTTAAAAAGTTAACGATTTGAAATTAGAAAGTTAAAAAATGTGTAATTTAGAATCAAAATATATAAAAATTGAAGTATATAAAATTAATACTTTAGTAAGTGATTAATTTCTTTAACTTTGAATGGTTACAATTTTAGAGTACTGAATTTTCATGTTGAACACTGAATTCTCAATTTTTCTCTTGCATAAGTTTTAATTTTACAATTAAAATTGAAATGATTGAATTTTGATGAGTACAATCAACAATTTGAAAATTGTTGGCTTCTAACGATTTAAAATTATTCAAAATAATTGAAACTTTTAAGGGTTTTAGTATAAAAAATTTGTAATATCACAATTCTTGGTAAAAACACTTTTTTTAGTTTCAAATGAAGTTTGGATCCATTTGATTTTCAAAGTTCCGTAGTAGATTTTTTTTCATTTTTAATGTTTTCGGTCGGAAACTACTTCATTTTGAACTTTTTATAGAATAATTTAATTTTTAAGCTTAATACTTGAAAATTCTCCCATTTTAAACGGTGAAAATGATCGCGAACTTATTTCTTGATCAGAAAAATTTATCGAATTAATTTTAATGTGAAATTACAATTGTTTCATGTAATAACAATTTGGAATTCTAGAATTTCAGAAGCTTCAACTTTGAAAACTTCAATTTAGTTTACAATTTCAAATTGCCAAATTTTAATCGCTTTGAATTGAAAATTAAAATTGAAAATTCAGTTTCGAACACTTTTAATTAGAAATAATACAATTTAAATTCCCTTGAATTTCAAATAATCCAATTTCCAAAATTCTAATCTGAAATCATTTCATTTTGTGCGTTTTCAAATTCTCCTATTTTAAAATTAAAATTTAAAATCATTCAAATTCGAGATACTTCAATTTAAAATTTAGTTCAATTTTGAACGCTTCGATTTAGAAATGATACAACTTTGACTACTTTCTAATGAAATTGTCCCATTTTCTAAATATTAACCCGAAATTTTTTAATTTTAAGAGCTTCTGATTCGAAATTTTTCAGTTTCAAAAACTCTCAATTTCAAATTATACGATTTTGAACGCTTTCATTTAGAAATGATGCAAGCACTATTTCTTTAGATTTAATTCGAAATATTGTCCCTTTTTACCTATTTTTACACAATCTGAAATTGTTTGATTTGGAACGTTTTCAATTCAAAATCGCTCAAAATATATTTTATAAACTTCAAACGCTTTCAATTCGAAATTATTAATTGTTAATTATTGTTTTAAAATTTGTTTAATAATGGATTTTTTAATTGTTTATATTTTTAATCTTAGGAAATAAAATCCCTGGGATGTGAACGCCCGCTTGGCGCGCGTGCATTTACTAAAGGTACTTAAAGGAAAAAATTAGGTTTTCTTTACAGAAAAAAAAAAGAACGCTAAGTACGAAAAAAGTCTAATTTATAGTTGATTCGCATTTTATAGGGTCAAATGTTTATTTCTTAAAAAAAGCTTATGATTGATGAAAAATATATCAAGAACCCCCATCGAGCTCGTAGAGGGAAAAAGTTTTGTTGTTGTTATTAACAGAATTTTAGATCACAAAAAAAGATGGTAGTTGAAAAATAAAGGGCTTTTAATTTTTTTATTTTACATTATAAAAGTTAGATGAATTGATAAATTAAAAATGCTTTTATTTTTATTTCAAATATTATAAATCCAGAAGAGTTCTGATGCGTTGAATGCTTTAATTTTGTAGTTGAGTATTCAATATTTGAATTGAGAAATTCTTCATGTTTGAAAGTTTTAATTTTTTAGTTTTAATGACCCGGAAAAATGTTTGCTAATCGAGAAAAGACCAGAAATTTGTTTCTGAATTTAAAGGCAACTCTGAAATATTTTAGATTTATATTTAGAATTTGACTAATAATAAGAAACTTCTCGCGTGCATAGCGCGCGATTTATGATTGCTAGTATATAATAAATAACGTAAATATTTGTTTACCTGGATGTGCTTTTACTAAATCAATTAAAGCCACAGCAGCGTGCTTTGATCTATCAATTTTAGCTGTAATTTTTTGGGAAAATTCAAAATCACCAAATCCATCTTTTCCAAAATATTGAGAGTCTTTCCAATTTGTCACCAAAGGTCTCTCAGCACCACTGTACACCGGAATCTGTAAATTCGTTTAATAATCGTATAATCTATCATTTTTGCTAATATGGAATAATAAAAAAAAAATTGAACTTTAATTATAGAAGTTTCGCAATTTAGCATGGACACGAACCATCAAAGATTCCCGACGTCGGTAAGTCGGTAAGTCGGTAACAGAAATCTTGGATTATGAAAGCCCCAGCTTATCTTAATAATTTTATTATTTCTTTAGCAAAAAGCTTACTTACATCATTTCTATTTGCAATGGTTAAAATTTTCAGCACATTCATTTCCACATTTCGTTTTGCTGTGTTTCCAAATGTGCAAGTAAAAGCGAGTAAATCAATCAGTTCTTTATGAGCTTCTGCAAACTTCAAGGCTAAAAGAATTCCTACAGCATCATCACCTCCAGCATCAGTGTCTATAATTATTTTTTTCCTCATTCTTGAATTCTTGTTTCTATTCAGTACACCTGCTTGGCTTCAAGATGCGTGAAAAATAATTATTTAATAAAATACATATGAATAAATCAATGTGAATAACATCAAGATTATCGAATACTTCTTTTATTTACCTTGTACAAAATAGAGAAAATGTAAAAATACATTTTAAAAGAAGTAATTCTGCTTTCATCCTACAGAATAAGGTGGATAATTTAACTGAAATGTTGTCATTCAACCCTGATGAAATGTAGAAAATGAGTTTTTCGGAAAAATAACTGAAAACCAAATAAGTAATTTGGATATGTAATAAAATTTCATGTTTGAAAAAAAATTGGTTCTATAGTGAACACGTAATGAAAAATTCAAAAACATATTTCAATAAGATTAGAATTTAAAAAATGTCGAAAATGAATTACTCGAAAAATTTGGAAATACTTTTTGGAATTGAAAATAACAAGAAAAAATTTATGCTTCATTCTTATAGATTTTCCGCTCTATGCTTATTGGCCCATGAACAACAAATTGCACTGAAATCAAATTTGAACTGAATGATATACAATTTAAATTAGTAATAAGTGAAAATTATGAACTTACTTTCGTTAGATGTTTTTCCGAGGCTGGTTAGACAGATATTAAGTAAAAGCTTAGAGATATGAACCTAACGTCAAAGATTATCTGTTATCTTTCTAAGCAAAGGTGATAAAAGACGTCATTTTATTAACCTTAGTACCGGAGTTTTGGATTTTTAGTGCTTCCAATAAATGTTTCTTTTAATTTCTTTATTTCCAATAACCAAGAAAGATTTTTTAGTTAATAAAGAAGAAAAATTTTATTCAAAATATTCAATTTTTAAGCCAAAAAGACGAACTTTCTACAAAACAGTTGTATTTTCTACCCAAAAATATGAAAGGACAAGCAATAAGATTAATTTTAAACCAAAAAGATGAATTTTCAATAAAATACATAAATTTTCGGCTAAGAAGATTAATCCTTGACCTAAAAAGACGAAATATCAATAAAATACATAAATTTTATATCAAATAGTTGAAATTTTCGACTAAAAAGGTTTTATTTATAAGCAAAAACATGAAATTACGTCAAAAGAGATGAATTTTAAAACCAAAAAGACAAATTTTCAACAAAAGAGTTGGATTTGTAACGAGGAAAGATTTTTTAGTCATTAAAGAGGAAGAATCCTATCCAAAATTTTCGATTTTTAAGCCAAAAAAGCGAATTTTCTACAAAACAGTTGTATTTTCTACCCGAAAATATGAATGGCCAACCAAGAAAATTGATTTTATACCAAAAAGATGAATTTTCAATAAAATACATAAATTTTTAACTAATAAGGTTAATTCTCGACCTAAAAAGACGAATTATCAATAAAACACTTAAATTTTACATCAAATAGTTGAATTTTTCAACTAAAAAAGTTTAATTCTAACCAAAAACATGAAATTACGTCAAAAGCGATGAATTTTAAAACAAAAAAGACAAATTTTCAAAAAAAGAGTTGAACTTGTAACCAGGAAAAATTTTTTAGTCATTAAAGAAGAAGAATCTTATCCAAAATTTTCTATTTTTAAGCCAAAAAAGCGAATTTTCTACTAAACAGTTGTTTTTTCCACCCCAAAAATATGAATGGCCAACCAAGAAGATTGATTTTATACCAAAAAGATGAATTTTCAATAAAATACATAAATTTTTAACCAAGAAGATTAATTCTCGACCTAAAAAGACGAATTATCAATAAAATACTCAAATTTTATATGAAATAGTTGAATTTGCCACTAAAAAAGTTTTATTCCTGACCAAGAACATGAAATTACATAAAAAGAGATGAATTCTAAAACCAAAGAGACTAATTTTCAACAAAAGAGTTGAATTTGTAACCAAGAAAGATTTTTTGGTCAATGAAGAAGAAAAATTTCATCCAAAATTTTCATCTTTTAAGCCAAAAAAGCGAATTTTCCACAAAACAGTTGTATTTCCAGCTCGAAAATATAAGTATTCAACTAAGAAGATCAATTTCCGTACCAAGAAGACGAATTATCAATAAAATACATAAATTTTACCAAACAGTGGAATTTTCAACTAAAAGATTACTTCAAAATTAAATGATAAATCTTCAATATAAAAAATATATTTTCAACAAAATTGTTTCACTTTCAACCAACAGAGACGAATTTTCAATAAAATACACAAATTTTCAACTAAATAGATGAATTCTCAACAAAAACAAATTTCAACACAAAAAATTCATTTTCAACAAAATTGTTTAATTTTCAACCAAAGAAATGAACTATTAACTAAAATGATGAATCTTCAACGACGACAAAAATTTCAACAAAATAGTTCAACTTTCAACGAAGTATTTGAATTTTCAAGCAAAATGGATGAATTCTCAACAGCACTTTCCTGAAATTCACATAAAAAAGTTATCTAGCAGAGGAAGCTGACTGCTGTATTCGACGTTCGTTTGTTTCTGCTGCGCTCGACTGATGTATTAACGTTCATTTGTTTTTGGTGTGCTCGCTCACACGTTGACTTACTCAGCTGACACGTTTAGAGTGAAAAGCACACAAACCACTCGCTTGAAGTCTTATCTCGTATAAGATTGAAAAAATAGATTTAAATAGATTGCTTTGACATTGGAATTTTGTTTGTCATGTCGAAACGCACAAAATTTTCTTCAAGACAGGCTATGAAATGTCCACTTTTTGGGGGTCCGAGAGATTTAGCAGAAAGTCATTTACCTTCCTTTAAGGATGTAATCTTATGCTGTCAACAGGAAAGGTTCAAACTAGGAACAGATTCCGGAGGGAATAAAGAACCCCCTTTTTCAGCAATTGCCGATAATGTTGCTAAGAAAGTAGAGATAATTTATGTAAAAGCGTCTATCCCAACTGTGTCACATACCCGAGTAGTTCAAATGCTATATAATTATCACAAGAAATATGTAGATGCTAAGAATTGGTTAAGATTTATTACAAAAAGTTCATCATTACAAAGAAAAGTAGACGATTTCAAGGCATCTGCGAAAAAGTTTTTTGACATTGCTGCATGCAAGTGTGCTGAATTAAAAATTGCAAATTCCCAATGAATAAGAGAGTACCCATACTCGAACAGGCTTTTCTTTTTCATCAGAGAGGTCCAAGATTGGGGAAAATTGCTTCAGTAGACGTTTCTGAATAAAAAAAAAAACAGCAAAAAAGAATGAGAGGATAAGAGTCTGACAATCTTAGACTTGTAAAGCAAAAAATCAAATATTGTCTTGATGATAATATTGAGGCTTCATGTTATTCCTCTGCATTAGAGGTGAAAAGAGGTTCATCACGATCTGACTCAGAAATTAGTGACAAAGAAGAAGAGTATGTTCCTTCCAAAAAATCAAAAATGAGCTCTTCTAATCAATCCCGAATTTTTCTTAAAGAAACTTCTCTC
>JAUMHM010000089.1:5128756-5140692 GCA_032362435.1 Melikaiella ostensackeni | reverse complement strand
AGTAGACGATTTCAAGGCATCTGCGAAAAAGCTTTTCGACATTGCTGCATGCAAGTGTGCTGATTTTAAAAATTGCATAAGCCCAATGGATAAGAAAGTACCTTTACTCGAACAGGCTTCTCTTTTTGATCAGAGGGGTCCAAGATTGGGGAAAATTGCTTGAGTAGACGTTCCTGAATAAAAAAAACAGCAAAAAAAATAAGAAGACGTGAATATGACAATCTTGGACTTGTAAAGCAAAAAAGTAAATATTGTCTTGATGATAATATTGAGGCTTCATGTTCTTTCTCTGTATTAGAGGTGAAAAAAAGTTCGTCACAATCTGACACAGAAATTAGTGACAAAGAAAGAGATTATATTCCTTCCAAAAAGTCAAAAATGAGCTCTTCAAATTAATCCGGGATTCTTCTTAAAGAATCTTCTTTCGCATCCCAAAGATTTGGTGTAAGCTCTCATGCTACGGCACTTATCGTGTCATCTGCATTCAAAGATGCAAATATCTTTGAACCATCTCGAATTATAGAAAAAAAAATCAGAAGAGAACGAAACAAAGTCCAAAAAGATCTGATAGAAGCAGCACGTGAGAAATCGCCACCTCTAGGTCTGTATTTGATGGTCGAAAGGATGAAACTCTAACTGATGTTCAAGACGGCAAGAAGTTTTATCGTAAAATTTTTATTAAGGAGCGTATTTCTCTTGTCGGAAAACCCGGATCCCAGTATTAAGGTCATGTGATTTAAAAATCTGGAAGCGCAGAAGATATTTGTGAATGTTTATTCGATTTTGGGAAAAACAAAACTAACGGAGGGTGGAGTAAACTTCTTGTTGTTGGATCAGACGACACTGCTGTTAACATAGGATGGAAAGGTAGTGTCATTCGTAAAATTGAAGGAAAACTTTATACGTCCTGTAGAGAATAAATATTCTACGTACGAGTTCGTGGTAATATTAATGTTTATTTAATTCTTCCGATTCACAACAGTTCATTATATGTAAAAAAACAAAGAGAATATTCATAAATTGGCCAGCGTGGCGCTCTCGACTCCGAACTCAATTGCAGACCGGGTCCAACTGAGGGCTTTTGCGTTTCGAACTGTAGGACCTCCGGGGTTGACTCGTCTTTTTTTTGTTTAGGCCTGGTCCCATCTACAAAGTCCGCATGGCAACAGTCCTACGTCTGTTACTTTGCCATCAATCGAAAGCTGCTTCCATCAAACCCTTCAGTGGATCATTTGTCTACATCATTTTAATGAACTTCCATTGCGAAGTCTTTTCCATCAAGTAGATGGAGTAACATCTGGTCTCAAATCGTTTTCAGGGGCTATAGGGTCTACGCTTTTTGGATGTGAACAGCTTCCTCTAGTTTCCTTCCAAGCAATAGATTCAGAATTATCTACAATCACTGATGAAATCTCGAAAATATTTAGTAAAGATCAGAAATATTTTTTGGAAATTTCACATATTATAAAATCTGGTCACTGCTCCCATGATCTAAGTCTTCAAGATCCAGGTCCTCTCAATCATGCACGATGGAATACTTTCGCAAATAGAATAATGAGAAAATATATCGCGACGTCAAAACCATCCTCTGAGCTTAAAATGATTGTGGAATTCATACTCAGGGTATATGTTCCGATATGGTGTTGCATAAAGCTCAATAGCTCAATCAGAGACGGTGCGAGTCATCTTCTCGAAACTATCCAAAAATCCAGGTGCTTACCAAAGAAGTACTTGAAAGTGGTCGATGATACCATTACGCGGAATGCTTTTCTCGCTTCCCCAGAGAACGTGCTCCTCAGCATAGTAACGGATCATAGATCTCAGGTAAGACAAGATGCACTTCAAGAAATTATTTTTTCTAGACAGAAGGACGCGAATGTATTGCGCACCTTCAAGATTCCTAAGCTTAACTTCAAAGCTAAAGATTACGTTGATATCATTGGCTGGTCGAACTATGAAATTACATCACCACCAGTGCTTCGTAATCTGTCAATAAATGATCTCAAGGGAAGGCATTCTAGAATTGAAGATTCTAAACAGATTTCTTAATGGGATTTCGTGCACTTTCCTTGCCACACCCAGGCAGTGGAACGCACGATCAAACTCGTGACAACGGCTTCTGAAAAAGTATGTGGAAGTCATTCAAGAAACGATTACAACAGGTCTGTTTTAGAATCAAGGGCGAAAATTCCAAAATTTGAAAGCGAAAAACAATTCATATAGTTCACATAGTTCTGTAGTATGGTTGGGTGGATGGGTGGGACTAGGGAAGGAACCGAAAATGCAGTTACCTCCACGTGGTCGGTTCTGGGTCACTATAAATTGAGCGAAATATTGCACAAGTGAAATGAAAATATAAAATGTTTAATAGTTCTGCATTAAAATTAACAGTATAAAACAAAAGTTCTAAAGGCGTTCGCTTAATCGTTCGTGAATAGACATTTTTAGCTAGTTTTGTAATGTGTTAGCATTACGGCACTAATTAACAATAAGAAGATCAAAATTACCGATTTGGAATCGATTTTCCAGTTTCAAATTTTGTCATTATTATTGGCTAAAAACGGAATTTTTAAGAGTTTCCTCAGAACAGAAGATATAGTCCAATCGTGCTGAAATTTGGAGAGCCTATTAATCTTTGGAAAACTCAACTTTTTCCCACTATTAGAATACGCTACTCGAAAAAAAATATTTTTTCGGCCCACTCTACTCTACATGCATACAACAGCCACAACCACTTTCTCTACTTGTATTCTTCTCACCATTGTTTGTTTTTTTCTTCCGTATACTTTTCTTTTTCTTCCTCTACCACCATTTCCTTTCTTACGCTTGACACAATGTTACCCATACGTCTCCTTTTTACGTGATCCTTTCTCGCTGCTTACATCTTCCACACATACAATCCAAATTGACTGAATTAAACTTGAGAGAATAAACCAATATATCAATTTTAGATAGGTAAAATTCGATTTATTATTGAAGTATAAATTTTGTACAATATGTTCCCTGATTCGACAATTCCATTACGATAAGAGCACATGGGGTAGAAGCTTAAAACTACTTTCTAGAAATAAAACATAAATCTTCTCCGCGACAAAAAATGAGATCGGTGCGAGATCGGCTGACATACCGTTGACTAGAACAAAAAGGAACGTAAAATCAATATAATTAATTATTAATTATTACAATTATACTAAACAAAGTACCCAAATAATCTTCTAAACCCGTAGTCTCAAATCTGAATACAAATAAAATCGAAATTCAAGAGAAATCGAAGATCAAAAGGAAATGGCTTACAATGGGCTTATATCTTACACTAAAGATTCTTATCTAAATCTTTCAAAATAGAATATTTCCTTACAAAAGTAGATAACGATAATCTTCACTTTGCATTACTTTTTTTTGTACATTCTCCTCTATTAATATATAAGTTATTTATTTTAAAGGCCCTCGTTTTATCTTTAAGCTTATTTCGATCAGATATCGACAGAAAATTTACATTAGTCTTGCTTCATATTTCGCATGATTGCATGTACAATGTACGATATTGCTAAGCTAATTAATTTTACCTCAAAAATATATAATTTGTTGATCTCATTTAGAGAATATATTTCTTTTATATTCTACGATTGTTATTCGAAGATTTTGATGAATTTTTTGAGCTTTCACAGTTTAATCTTTAGAATTTTGAGATTTTTTATTAGACTTAATATTAATTTGCATTTTTGAAGCTATTGCTTCTTTGAGAATATTGTCTCCAAAAATGTGATTAAACTATGAAGTGTCGCAGAGTAATTAAAAATACTTATTCAATAGTATAGTACTTGAACATTAAGTTTCCGTACTTTCTATTTCAGTTTTGTATCAAGTTTGATTTTATTATTAAGGCGTTGTGGAGATCGAAATTAAAAAATCAGTCCTCATTTAGGCAACAATTCGGTGGCAAAATTAGGATTATTTTATAAATATGAGAAAATCATCCTTTAATCGAATTTTACTTTAACTGTGAACACAGCCCTAGGCGAATGAGGCATGAAACTGATTTTATGATTTCTTACTCACTAACAAAATCTACCACGAAACTGTACAGTAAAGATTTTTAGACTGTAGAATTAAGGACTATTATTTGGAATCTATATTATTTTCGGGTGGGACTTACATACTCTCGAGAATTTTTATTTTCGATAATTTATTTATCTAGGGTAGAACCAATATTTTCAAGTGGAATTCGGTATTTCTTTCAATATATAGAAGATCAATTCATTGAATCGAAAATTTTTTTTGTTAAGCGGCAATAATTTTTTTTCTTGACACATTTTTGAAAAAGAAAAAATGTTTAAATTTGTGTATGGAAATTTGTGAACGTTCTTTTTTTGCAATAATCGTTGCACAAAAGTTGACACAAGTTGCACGACAGTTGACACAAGTAACACAGCAGTAGAAACAAGTTGCACAACAGTTGACACAAGTTGCGCTACAGCAGCAAAAAGTTGCACAACAGTTAACACAAGTTGCACAACAGTTGACACAAGTTGCACAACAGTAGAAACAAGTTGCACAACAGTTGACACAAGTTGTACAACAGTAGAAACAAGTTGCACAATCGTTGACACAAGTTGTACAACAGTAGAAACAAGTTGCACAACAGTTGACACAAGTTGTACAACAGTAGAAACAAGTTGCACAACAGTTGCCACAAGTTGCGCTACAGCAGAAACAAGTTGCACGACAGTTGACACAAGTTGTACAAAAGTTGAAGCAAGTTACAACAACTTTGCATCGAAGTTTTGGCCCAGATTTAAATATTATTCCCAATAGTTTCGAGAGTATATAGATCATGATGTGATGTTTTTCATATTAATTTTTAAATTGCAATAAATTAAAAATTTCTAGAAATCTAAAGACACTGGTACATTCCGTGATGAGGCATATGATGATGAACAGGAATTTGATGAGGAGTATGGTGAGTGTACATTCTTTGGTCATAACAAGGTTGGTATTGGACAGGTGGACTGACACTTTGATCACTATAGCAATCATATTCTTGCCACTCAGGCATGAACCTTTCCTGAGGATATGGGAAGCCAGAAATTGCAGGTCCAAGTCTTTTTTGGGCTGCAACTGCGCAACTTCCGGTTGATGAGGTGATCATATTTCCGGTATCACTGATACTTACAGTCACGTTACCGACATTTACCGTAATTTCTCCACTTTCTGCGTTGCCCAGAGTTTGTGAAAGGGCCCAAATGTAGTTGTGAGCAAAACGTAGAGTTTCGATCTTCGTTAATTTGGTGTCTTCCGGAAAGGTAGGTAAGGCCATTCTGAGCCTTTCCAAGGCATCGTTCAGGGTGTGCATCCGGTGCCGCTCGCGATCATTCGCCTTTATGCGACGGTTTCTTTTCAACTTGAGCACCTGCAAGATAAAGAAGTACATAATGTGAGATCGTGAGTGTCGTTGTATTTCAGGTCTTTAGGAGACAGGGCTCTTCTTTAAAAGTCTAAGAGCTTATGAAGTGATCTTTTTTATGATTTTCTGTGTTTTCTTTTCTGCTTATCGAAAGTGACAATTGTGTTTCGAAAGGTGCTTCTTTAGATGATCGGATTAGAAGTCATTTGGAAAGTGTTTTGCTTATCGGAAATTTAGAATCTAGATCGGATGACTAGAAGCTGCTCAATTAGTTTGGGTATCTGGAAGTCATCTCTAAATGTAGTTTTTGTGTTTTTTGTATGATTTTAATCAACATTTGTCTCGAATTTTCTTTGAATTTTAATTAAAATAACAATTTAATTTTAAAACGCATTCATTTTCTATTAGTTTCTTCTTAATTGGATCAGTTTTAAATTAGGAACTCTATTACTTTTCTATATTATCGAGACATGTAATGCATATAATAATTTGGATTTTTTTTCCTTCATTGAAACTCTCCTATCGAAATCCTTTCTATATTTGAGAGCATCCAAAATCGGATTTGCCGTTTCTGTTTTCGTAAATCTGAATGGTATTTATTATCTAATATCTATATAGTAATAATAATAAAATATTACTGAGTAAAAAATACGTAAGTTAAGAACAATGTTTTAAAACCTCGAAGCCTTCTTAACTTGAAAAGGATTAAATTTAATTTTTATATTGAAATATTAAAATTTTTGAATGTTTTTAAAAATACGGAAAGCATCCAAATTTGAATTTCTTTCTACATTGAACAAATTCTAACATTGAATTGTTTCAATATTTATAAACATTGAAATTTGAATTTATTTCACAGTTTATCTAAGTGGCTATTCATAAATCACATAACATCTTTTTGGGGGGAAGGAGGTTCGGCAAAATGTTATGATTTGTTACATAAATGAGGGGGGGGGGGGGGGTAAGTAGATATTGTCACTTAATATTTTCAAAAAATCTATAGGAAATCCGTGCATCCAAAATTATAATAAAACCAGGGCTGTCACTGAATAATTTACTTGAAAAAAGTAAAAAAGTGACACATTTAAACCGAAAAAGTGATCACAAGTGACTAATTTCTAACCCAAAAAGTAACTTAAATTGACTAAAAGTGACTAACGTTAATTATTAATGAGAGCAATGTTTTTTAGATTTCACAAGAATTCGATGAAATTTATAAGAATTCCAGGTGAAAATAGACAAATTCAGGATAAATTCATAAGAATTCAGAATGAATTCAAAACAATTTATTAAAAAGAATTCACATGAATTCAAAAAGTCCAAAAAATTCCATTGATTTCAGTAAAATTGGGGTGAATTTAGAAGAATTCAAGGAAATCCAAGAGACTTTCATGAAATGTATAAGAATTGGAATGAATTGAACAGAATTTCCACCGAATTGAAATAAAATGGGAGTGAACGGAATTCAGGGCGAATTAACAGAATTTAAGAAAGTTGAAAACAAAAATAAAGTGAAGCCTTTGAATTAAATGAATTTCGAGTGAGTGTAGAGGAATTCAAGAAAAATGAGAAGAATTCGATGAAATTTATCAAAATTCAAGGCGAATTTAAAAAAATCAAGTAAATGGAACACGATTCCAAAATATTGAAAAAGAAATAATTGAACTCACTAAATTCGAAGAGAATTTAGAAAAATCCAAAGGAATTCAAAAGAATTTGATGAAATACCTGAAAATTCAAGGAATGTTTGAAAGACTTTAGGATGAATTA
This sequence comes from Melikaiella ostensackeni, assembly GCA_032362435.1. Classification (NCBI taxonomy): domain Eukaryota; kingdom Metazoa; phylum Arthropoda; class Insecta; order Hymenoptera; family Cynipidae; genus Melikaiella; species Melikaiella ostensackeni. The sequence continues at coordinate 5,133,518 of JAUMHM010000089.1, read as the reverse complement.
AAACAAAAAATTTAATTCAGTGAATTGAGTAGAATTCAAGTAAATTCAGAAGAAATCAGGGAGAATTAAAGAAAATTCGAGAGACTTCAAAAGAATTTAAAAGAAGTTATAAGAATTCAGGGCGAATTCCAAATTAATTGCAAATATTCCAAAAATCCAAAATATTCTATGGATTTCGGTAAGATTGGAGTTAATTTAGAAGAATTGAAACGAATTCAAAAGAATTCGGGTAGAATTCAAGAAAATCAAGAGAATTCTGAAAAATTTAAAGGAATTCAGGATAAATTAATGAGAATTCATGGTAAATTCCAAATGAATAGAAAAAAATTCAAAAACTAATAAATATTCCATTCAATTTTCAGTAAAATTGGAGTGAATTCAAAAGAATCCGATGAAAATCATTCGAACTCAAGGAGAATTTATAAAGTTTTCAGGGTTAATTAAACAAAAAAAATTAAAAATCCAAAAAAGATGCATCGAATTTAGTGGATTTCAAGGAAATTAAAAAAACTCAAAAGAATCCAAGATAATTCAGAAACAGGTATAGATCTGAACTCAATAGAGTTTAACCCGTGGATTTTATTTTTCAATTTATTGAAAGAAAAGTGACTAAAGTGACTTCATATCGGTATAATTAGATTAGTATTTCGATGTTTTTCCATCATTCTGTAGAAAAATATCGATAAAATAAATTTTTTTCGCAATTTTTTAAATTACTATTAAATTGTTGTTAAAAATATAACGTTAAGTGATTTGATAAAAGATTTCAGAGTTTAGATTTTCTTTCTTTTTATTTTAATAACTTCTAATTATTTGGTAATTCAGGTGTCACTGAATTGTATTTAATAAGACATGGCTCAAAATATTTGAGCAAATTAAGTAACATAAGTGGGGGGGGGGGATCCAAACCATTTTGTTATGACTCGTTACATAGGGGCGGGGAGGGGTAAAAAATTAGAAACAAATATGTTGCGTAATTTATGGATGGCCCCTAATCTACACTCCAAAGATTCAAACTAAGATTATTTCTGACACTTGAAAGCTTTCAATTTGTTTTAATATTGTATATTAAACTGTTGATCCTATTTTCACTAAAAATCGAAAGTTTGAGGCAAAACAATTAAATTAAAAAGAACAAAATAATTTTACGCTTTAAATATTTTCGATATTGCCTTGAAATTATTTTTATAACTGTGAGAATTAAATGTATATTCTTTTTATATAATATCGCGATCAGAAACTCGTTTTTCATTTTGTGACAAACAGAACGTTAACACTTTTATTGAGGAAAACTGTTTCTGGAGACAAAGGTGACTACTTTTAGACATCAATTTTTTATTTCCGTAATTCAAAAAAATATTCATACGCATGGAGTTCATAACCTAACAAATTATTTTTATTTAAGAATTAAATAAATGAAAACTTTTATCGAAAATTCAAGAAAATTCAGTGATACATTTTTCAACAGATAACTTTGTCCTAAGTTCGAAATAATTAAAACTAACTGATTACAATTTTAGAGCGATCATTTTGATCAATTTATAGTTTGTTTTTGAAATTATTTAGAAATTTATCATGCATAATTTATTAATAAAAGTGAACTATTTTTTCGAAACTAACAATAAAATTGCATCGAAATTTTGATATAAAATTTAAAACAAAATATTTACCTGTGTTGGACTTTTGCACCGACCACTCCTGGACTTTTTCCTTTTTTCTTCTTTTACAGCTGGAAACAAGTCGTTGGGAATTTCGTGTTTTGGGGACTCAAAACTGACATCGAAGCCAGAATCGGAAGAACTGGATAATTCGTCAAAACCCCCTTCGCTGCAAAACGAGTAGTCCGACGACATTTCAATGGCCGAGAACTGGAACACCATTGCAAATACACTTTGTTAAATTCGCTCTCAAAATTGTATTTTTTTCAAATTTGATTTGATTTACAACATATTTTCATTTTCTGAAATTTATCTTAACCGTTTATTTAATTCGAGGTAATTTAAGATTGGGCAACATTTACTCCAAGGATTGATTTCATCATTTTACAAAGCAAGAATTAAATGCTTATAATATTACTTTTTGGTTAAATAAACATTTAAATTCGCTTAAAAATTTTTTACTCCTATTGCCTCTATTAAACTTTAACTTTATTTTATAACCACCTTACAAAAATTTAATGTTTTTTGAGAAATACTCTATTCACAATAAGATCAAAAATCTTAAGTTCCATACCAACAATTTTTAAAACACAAAAGAACTTCTGAAGAAAACGACCCGTGAAAAAAATTTCACTTCCTTTTTTAAACTAACACTCTTTAAAAAATATCACTACCTCAAATTCGCAGTTGAATAATTGTTCTAGTAATCCAAGAATCACTCTCTGGAACGATTACAGAAGAATTGTCGGCGAAATTATTTTTAAAAATTCACAATTTAGTAGAATGCACCCTTAAGCTCAACGGCATGTTTCGAATGAGGAAAAAAGCACTGAGAAGAGAAAATATAACACTACCTCCGCTCGCGGGGTACAATTTCGTACTGTGCGTGTGCCAAGGGTCCGTTGGTAGCTATATAGTCCATTCCGAGGGTATTTTTCCCCCACCATAAAATATGAACCACCGTACATGGGGCACCATGCCATACGAAGAATTCACCCTATTTCTCCGCCCCCTGCCCTCACTCGCTACCCCTCCCCACTTCCTGGTATTAGACGCGTGCCATGGTGATAGAGCCGGCTTGTTAGAGGATTAGAGGTTTCGAGGGTGATTACACCGCTTTTAAGATTTTACAATCGGAAAGCCTCCTCTTTAATCTCTTCGGAAAACAAAAATATTTTCAGCTTAAAAAAATGGATGAGATACGATCAAACTTCACACTAAGATTGCGAAAAAACAATTTCTTGATGCTATTGAATATGTTTTTAATTAGCTTATAAAGCAGAATTTCCTTTACGATCGGTTATTTCAACAATAGGTTCACCCACGAGAAAATTAGAAGAACTTCTCAGTAAAATTATCAAAGAATCAGTCACTCTTTCAACAAGATCAATTAGACACAGTGCTGCCTTTTTAAAATTAATCGAAAATGTTAAAATACCAACAAATCACATTTTTGTCTCCTTTGATGTAATAGCAATGTTTCCTAATATTCCATATGAAATAGTCGAGCTTGCTACTGAAAATATATGGGATACAATCAAACTTCACAATACAGTTGCAAAAAAAAAACAGTTTCTTGATGCTATCGAATATGTTTTCAATTCCGTTCATTTTAAATTCAATGGTACTTTCTATAAACAAAAAGTTTTGTACTTCGATAGGCTCAGTCTTGTCTCGAATTATTGCTGAAATTGTGATGGAAGGTTTGGAAAATGAAGTTTTTAATACAATTAATTTTGAATTGGACTTCTGTGCGAGATATGAGGATGATTCTGTATTATTTTTACATGCACAAAATGTAGATACCCTACTTAATGTATTTAATATTATACATCCAAGATTACAGTTCACTGTTGAAATTGAAACATAAGGTAGATTGCATTTTCTTGATTTGACCTTAATAAAAACTGCTGAAAATTATATTATTACTGATTGGCATAGAAAAACTATTTCTTCAGGAAGGACACTAAATTTTAATTCGAATCATTCCATTCAAAACAAAGTAGGAGTTGTAAAGAATTCAATTGATAGAGCTTTTAAATTATCTCATTCTGTATTCCGTGAAAAGAATATTGAATTATGCAAACAGATTTTTTTCTCAGCCATTATCTTATAACTTTTATTGACAAGCATATGCATGACAGAATTATTCAAATTAAGAGTAAAGGTAATAATCAGAACAGATTTTTTTTTAGCGAAAAAAGTCATGTGGATAAATTGTCCGGCTTTTTGAGTACTACGAATAACCGTACATATAATTTTCAAATCTTGCCAAAAAATGGTCTCAATAATTTTGAAAATGCCCCAACTTTTTGAATTTTCATTCAGAATGGCTGGCTAACGAACTTGAACTTCAGTTTTGGACACTAAATGAGTGTACCAAAGGCCAATCCAATAGATTAATTCTCTCAAAAGTTATCGTGTTCACAGCCAAACGTACAGACACATACAGACTTACATACATACAAACGTACATACGTGCGTACATACAGACAGACAGGCACATTCGTGAAAACCTATTTTTCGGGTTCAGTTGGTCTCAAAACGTGGACATTTGACAAAAACGGGAGGGGGGGGGTCAAATTTTACACAAATCTAATACCTTCTCTGATGAGAATGTAAAAACTGAAATTACTATCAACCATATCTGTTTTTTTATTTTCAGGTAATAATAATATTTTCATAGGTGGGATTATATTGACTCTCAGTCGTAAAATTATGAAATTTTCGTTAAATATTTTTAAAGCATTACAATTTAGACCTTTTGACCTTCCTAACCTTTTTTAACCTTGTGAATAGTAAGGACACCTCTTGGAATAATTGATGATCTTTAATTCCTTCGAATTCTTGTGAAACCTTTTTTCAAATTTTAAAAATGTTCTAAATCTCTTAAATATTTGCGAAAATCTTAAAAATTTTTGTTGAATCGTTGAATTTTCTAAATGTCTTGAGGTTTTTGAAATCTTAGAAATAATTGTGAATTCTCCTGTAAACTTTTTTAACCTTGTGAAAATTTTGAAGTTTTTATTAAATTAATTAATATTTTGATGTTCTTGTATCGATTACTGGTCAAATTGATTTTTGGAGAAATGAGAAAAAATCTA
>JAUMHM010000089.1:5092324-5128656 GCA_032362435.1 Melikaiella ostensackeni | reverse complement strand
ATCCGCCGCCAAAACCAAAAAAGATAGCACACAACACAAACGCGTTCTTTACCACTCGGTACCGGAAACGGAAGCCATTGTGATGTAATGAATAAACATGATGAATAAGGTTCATTGCCTATAGATTTTTGTGGATTTCGTGAAGAAACAGCCGTCTTCTCATTATAAATGACATCAGGAAGCAATTGTTTACACAATTTGTTTATAACAAAACAAATTATTAACTTATTTCCGAATGTTCGATTGAGAAACTCATTTTTCTTATAAATTTTTTTAATTTGGTAAGAACTAAATTGCCAAACACTGCTAGTTCCCATGAAATCATTTTCAAGTACTTATTTGTTTATAACAAATGTAATTAATTTTTAAACTTCTAAACTACCACTGTACAATGTTTTTACACAGTTTTGTCATTCAGATGAGGCATTTTGGATTGAACACAAATATTTTATAAGAAACGGTGCTCGAATAAAGTGAATTTTTTTTCATTTTGTTAAACAAATTGAACAAGTAACAACTAATTTGTTTAAAAAAACAGACGTTTCTCGAGCAATTTTATTTACTTTTATTTGAACAAAATTTAAATCAATCGTACAAAATTGTCGACTGAAAATCAATTCGCTTAAATACGAACTGAATTAATAAAACCCAGTAAGAAAATCCAACTATATTTCGTTGAAAGTTGATCCCTTTTAATTGAGAAGACTACTATCACATTTTTGGATCAGAACTCATCTCTTTTAGTCGAAAATTCTACTATTTGGCTAAGGATTTAACTATTATCTTGAAAATTCGTTCCTTTTTGGTTGAAAATTTTGGTTGATAATTGAACGTCTTTAGTTGAAAATTAAACAATTTGGTTGAGAATTGATGTATTTTGTTGTAAATTCGTCTTCTTTGGTTGAAAATTCATCTCCTTTGTGGACAATGTAACTGCTTGGTTGAGAGGTAAACTACTTTGTTAAAAATTCATTCTATCAATAGAAGATTCATCTCTTTGATTGAAAATTAATCCTCTTGACCAAACATTTAAATGCTTGGTTGAAAGTTGAACTACTTAGTTAAAAACTCATTTTATTAGTTGAAGATCCATCTCTTTGGTTGAAAATTTCACTATTTTGTTGAAAATACGTTTTTTTTGGTTCAAGCTTAATTTTTGTAACTGAAGGTTAACAATTCCGTTATTGGTTGATAATTCATAGTTTTTATTTAAAAATTCAACAATTTGGTTGAGAATTGAGGTATTTTCTTGTAAATTCATCTTTTTTGGTAGAAAATTCATCTTATTCATTGAAAATGTAAATGCTTGGCGAAAAGTTATACTATTTTGTTGAAAATTCATTATATTAGTTGAAGATCCATCTCTTTGATTGAATATTTAACTATTTTTTTGAAAGTTCGTTCTTTTTTTTGTTCGTATATAATTTTTTTACTGAAAAGTTAACTATTCCATTATTGGTTGATAATTGTACGTTTTCAGTTGAAAATTGAACAATTCGGTTGACAACTGATATATATTGTTGTAAATTCGTCTTTTTTGGTAGTATATTCATTTTCTTGATTTAAAATGTAACTGCTTGGTTGAAATTTAAACTACTTCGTTAAAAATTTATTTTATTAGCTGAAGATTCATCTCTTTGGTTGAAAATTTTCCTTTTTCTTGGAAAATGTGTTTTTTTGGTTCAAGCTCAATTTTCTTAACTGAAAAGTTAACAATTCCATTATTGGTTGATAGTGGATAGTTTTTAGTTAAAACTTTAACAATTTGGTTGAGAATTGATGTATTTTGTTGTAAATTCGTCTTTTTTGGTTTAAAATTCATCTTCTTGATTGAAAATCTAATTATTTTGTTGAAAGTTAAACTACTTTGTTAAAAATTCATTCTATCAATTGAAGATTCATCTCTTTGGTTGAAAATTAAACCTCTTGATCAAACATTCAACTACTTGGTTGAAAGTTGAACTACTTTGTTAAAAACTCATTTCATTTGTTGAAGATCCATCTCTTTGGTTGAAAATTTTACTATTTTCTTGAAAATGCGTTTTTTTTGTTCAAGCTTAATTTTTTTAACTAAAAAGTCAACTATTCCATTATTGGTTTATAATTCATAGTTTTTAGTTAAAACTTCAACAATTTGGTTGAGAATTGATGTATTTTGTTGTAAATTCGTCTTTTTGGTTGAGAATTCATCTTCTTGATGTAAAATGTAACTGCTTGGTTGAGAGTTAAACTACTTTGTTAAAAAATTCATTCTATCAATTGAAGATTCATCTCTTTGGTTGAAAATTAAACCTCTTGATCAAACATTTAACTACTTGGTTGAAAGTTAAGTTAAGTACTTTGTTAAAAACTCATTTCATTAGTTGAAGATCCATCTCTTTGGTTGAAAATTTTACTATTTTCTTGAAAATTCCTTTTTTTTTGTTCGAGCCTAATTTTTTTAACTGAAAAGTTAACTATTCCATTATTGGTTATAATTGAACGTTTTTAGTTGAAAATTCAACTATTCGGTTGAGAACTGATGTATTTTGTTGTAAATTCGTCTTTTTGGTAGAAAATTCATCTTATTGATTGAAAATGTAACTGCTTGGCTGAGAATTGAACTGCTTTGTTGAAAATTCATTATATTAGTTGAAGATCCATTTCTTTTGTTGAAAATTTAAGTTTTTTTTGAAAATTCTTTTTTTTTCTGATATCAATTTTTTCAACTGAAAATTTCACTATTCTATTTTTGGTTGTAAATTCGTATTTCTTTGTCGAAAATTAATCACATTGATTGAAAATTTAACTACGCGGTTAAATGTTGAAATATTTTATTGAAAATTCCTTTTACTGGTTGAAGATCCACCTCTTTGACTACAAATGTAACTATTTTGTCGAAAATTTGTTTTTTTTTTGGGTTCAAAATTCTATTATTTTCGGGTCGACATTTGTATTTTCTCTTGACTGAAAAATTTTTCTTGATTGAAAATTCAACTCTTTTGAAGAAAATTTGACTATTTGGTTACAAAATTGATCTCTTGTGGTAGAAATCGTATCATTTTTGGTTAAAAATGCCACTGTTTGTTTAAAAATTATCTGCTTTGGTTGAGATTCAACTATTTTGTTGAAAATTCGTTTTTTTTTTTGTAAAATTCGACTGTTTTTTATTTAAAAACAAAATCTTTTCTGCTCGAAATAACAACTACTATATTTTTCGTTGAGATCTAGTCTTTTTTGATTGAAAATTCAACTGATTTGTTAAAAATTCTTTTTCTTGGATTGAAAATTATCATTTTTTAATTGAAAATTCTTCCTTTTGGATTAAAAATTCAACTGTTTTCTAAGAAATTCGTATTTTTAACTTGAAAATTCAACTATTTAGTTAAAAATTTGTATTTATTTGCTGAAAATTCATATTTTCGGCTTCAAAAGTCAACTCTTTTCCAAAACATTCGACTTTTTAGCTTGAAGACACAACTCTTTCGTTGAAAAATTATTGCTTTTGGTAGAACATTAATTTTTTTCGATTTGAAAATTCATACATTTCGACTTTAAATCTTAAGCGTTTCTTAGGCGTTTATTGAATGAAAGTCAAAAAAATTGTACTTAAAGGGGGGTGGGGGAAGTGTTCGAAATAGCGTGAAGTAATTTTTGAACGGCTCCTAATTACAAAATTTATTAAGTTTGAATTTTCTAACGATTTCGGGGTGTTGAATAATTCGTCTAATGAGTGTGTAAAAGTTTTTTTTCAGAGGAAAATTGAATTATTATGATTTTAGTAACTACAATCATTTGAAGAAAGCCTGACAGTGCATCTTTCGGTGTTTCAACGGTGCAAGAATTGTAGCCGATCGTCAGGCGCACAAGTTTTTACCTTCTTTCTACCCCAACGAAAATGAAAAAAGAACAAATTTTAATTTTTTTCCAGTAATTCTTTAAATAAAAAAATAATCGAGTTTCTATTGATAAAAGAATTATTCTTTTATTTACAAATTGTTTGTACCCTCTATTATAAAATTTCTTTATAAAATTAACTTTTTCAACATTTTTTTTTTGTATGATGACGAAATTTTACAAACCCGTATTTAACAACAATTTTTTCAAAATGTTATGGTTAAATTTTCATTTAGAAAAATTAATGTTTAACCAAAAAAAAACATTTCTAACAAAGTAGTTCAAATTTCAACCAAAAAAGATTTTCATTTTGAATCCAATACAGTTGAACTCATCCAAAAAGACGAATTTTCAACAAAATACATGAAGTTTCCTCTCAATTGAACAAAAAATGGTTTTGAACGAAAAAAGATCAATTCTTAACAAAGAATGTAACAGTTGATAATTCAAACAAAAAATATTTTAATTTTGAATCAAAAACAGTTAGATTCAATCAAAAAACAATTTTTCAACAAAATAGTTGAATTTGCAGTCAAGACAGAAAAAAATTAAACAGATTGTTGAGGTTTCAAACCAAAAAGACAAATTTTCAACAAAAAAGTTGATTTTCAACCAAATAATAAAATTTCTATCCAAAAACGTTTGATTCTCAATGAAAAATGTAATATTTTAAATTTAAACCAAAAAAGACGAATTTTCAACAACATAGTTACATTTGAAACCAAAAAGATGAATTTTTATCAAAACACATGAATTTTCAGCTACAAAAGATCAATTTTCAACAAAATAGTGCAATTTGAAACCAAAGAGATAAATTTTCAACCAAAAAAATTAATTTTTTGTCAGAAAAAGACGAATTTAGAACAAAATTCATGAATTTTCAATTGAGAAAGATCAATTTTCAGCCAAAAATGTCATTGTTCAATTTTTGGTTGAAAAAATGAGTTTTCAACGAAAAAAAGATGAATCCTAAACTAAAAGTGTAATAGTTCATATATTCCAACCAAAAAAGAATCTAATCAAAAATATTTTAATTCAACCAAAAAACTAATTTTCAACAAATCAGTAAAATTTTCCATCGAATAAAATGATTTCATTTCAAAATCGTTCAATTTTGAAAAAAAAAATTAAATTTTCAACCAAATAATTAAATTTTAAAGAAAAAAGATGAATATTTAACTAAAATAATGAGATAATAAGACGAATTTTTAACAAAATACATGAAGTTTCTGCTACAAAAGATTAATTTTCAACAAAATATTTCAATTTGAAATTAAAGAGAAGAACTTTCAACCAAGAAAGTTAATTTTTTACCACAAAAAGACGAATTTTAAACAAAATATATGAATTTTCAACTAAAAAAGATCAATCTTCAACCAGAAATGTCATAATTAAAATTTCAATTAGAAAAATTAGGTTTCAACGAAAAAAAAAGATTAATCCTCAACTAAAAGTGTAATAGTTCATATATTTCAACCAAAAAAAAAAATTAATCAAGAACAGTTTCATTCAACCAGAAAACTAATGTTCAACAAAAGAGTTAAATTTTTAACTGAATGAAATGATTTTCTCTCAAAATCGTTCAATTTCGAACAAAATAATTAAATTTTCAACCAAATAATAAAATTTTTAAGCAAAGAAGCTGAATTTGTAACTAAAATAATAAATAAAATGACTCGAATAGTTAAATTTTCGGTTTAAAAACTCATTATCAACAAGAGATAAATGAATATTCAACTCTGAAATTATTTTTTCATTTCTTTCTTAGTGTTTTTATAGATTTTAGAATGAATCCCAAGGTGGGTGAAAATTTCAATTTTCCTATATTGGTCTATAAATCTCTATGGCTATTTGCCGCCACAATTTGAATAGTGAAAATGAGAAAATAGTTGGAAAAGCAATAAAATTGATTTGATGTCCTAAAAAAGACTCACGAACTACATTTCGAAAGTAACTAATAAAGTAACGATTTTCATAGTTACTGTTACTAAAAAAATTAAACTAGTTACCAATTCGTTAAATACTTACAAAAGTAATTTCGTTATCACTACCATTACCAAAAAAAAGTAACTAGTTACAGTAACTAGTTAAAAGGAACTAATTACTTCCCATCACTGATGATAATTCAATAAAACCAATGGTGACCATATCTAATTTGTAATTCGTTTAGAAAATTTTATAATAATTTTTAGAAAATATTAAAATTACCTTCATATTTTCCAACTGCAATAATCAATAATGATTTATTAGAAAACATTCCATGGCTTAAAAATAAGATAAATGAATGCAAAACTACTCACTTAGATTAATTTATTATTGTAACTACCATAATATGCGCGCGCTATCGCGCGCGTGTGAGATTACTTTAAATGTGAATTCCACCGGACTTTTTTCAACATTTTTTTATGGATTGAAATTTTTATTTAATAAATTCTCATGTAAAATTATGTAAACAAAATTTGTTTCATACAAAATTCGTTTTTTTTAAATTTCGGACGGTTGAATTTTCAACAGTTAAATCATGATACAGAAAACGATTATAGAATAATCAGCATTAAAATAAATTATAGAAAAATCTTGAAAGAATTAATGTGAAAATTAATGTATTTAGAAAATTCGTCTTAGTGGCTCGAAACTTCAACAATTTGGTTAAAATATATTTTCTTTCTTGATTGAAAAATCTTTCTTGGTTGAAAAATCTCCTCTTGTTAAAAATCCGTCGTTTTGGATTAAAAATTCATATATTTGGTAGAAATTTTATCTCTTTTGGTCAATAATAACTTTTTCGTTGAAAATTTATATTTTCAGGTTAAAAATACAAATGCTTTGGAGAAAATTCGACTTCTTGACTTGAAAATTCAATAATTTTGTTTATTTTTTTTTCTTCCTTGACTGAAAAATCTTTTTTGGTTGAAAATTCAACTCTTGTTTGAAAATTCGTCTTTATGGTTTTAAAATTTAGCTCTTTTAGTAGAAATTTCTTTTTTTTTGGTTGAAAATCAACCTGTTTTGGTTGAGGATTTAACTATAAAGGTACAAGATTAACTTTTTTGTTAAAAATTCATATTTAAAGGCTGAAAATTCAACTGTTTTGAAGAAAATTCGTTTTTTTTTTTTACTTGAAAATTCAACAATTCAGTTTAAATTTGTTTTCCTTCTTGAACGAAAAATCTTTCGTGGATAAAAATTTAATTCTTTCGCTAAAAATTCGTTTTTTTTTGGTTTAAAACTTCATCTCTTTTGGTGGAAACATCATTTTTTTGTTGAAAAATAAAACTGTTTGGTAGAAAATCATGTGTTTTAGTTGAGGATTCAACTACTTTGTTCAACATTGATCATTTAAGTTGAAAATTTTCTTCTTCAACTGAAAATTGATGTATTTTGTTGAAAATTCGTCTTTTTTGGTCGAGAATTAATCTTTTTGGTAAAAAATGCATCTGTTTTCAGTTGAAAACCCAACTATTTGGTTTAAAATTCATGTATTTCGTTAAAAATTCATCTTTTTAGTTGAAATATAAACTATTACATTTTTTGTTAAGAATTCATATTTTTTGGTTGAGAGTTTAACTGCTTGGTTGAAAGTTGCACTGCTTTTTTAAAATTTCATTTTTTTTATTAAAGATTCATCATTTGAGTTGAAGATTCATTTCTTTTTTGAAAATTTAAACAATTTATAAAAAAATCGTTTCTTTCTTGATTGAAAATTAATTTTTTCAACTGAAAGTTTATTTATTCTGTTAAAAATTCATGTATTCTGTTGAAAATTCGTCTTCTTTGGTAGAAAAGTAATCCTTTTGGCTGAAAATTCAACTATTTGGTTGAAAACTTATGTATTTTTTTGAAAATTCGTCTTTTTTGGTTGAAGATTAATCTGTTTTGGTTGAGCAGACAACTATTTTGTTCAATATTCGCCATTTTGGGTTGAAAAGTGAACCATTTGGTTAAAAACTAATATTTTTGTTGAAAAATCATATTTTTGGGTTAAAAATACTAATGTTTTAGAGAAAAATCGACTTCTTGGCTTGAAAATTGAACAGTTTTGTTGATTTTTTTTTCTTCATTGACTGAAAAATCGTTCTTGGTTGAAAATTCAACTTTTGGGTTGAAAATTCAACTTTTGGATTGAAAATTTGTCTTCAACGTTAAAAAATTCATCTCTTCTGATAGAAACTTCACTTTTTTGATAAAAAATAAAACTGTTTGGTTGAAAATAAATTTATGTTAGTTGAGGATTCAACCATTTTGTTCAATAATCATCATTCAAGCTGAAAATTCATTTCTTTGGTTGAAAACTCAAGTGTTTTGTTGAAAATTCGTCTCTTTTGGTTGAAAATGCATTTTTTTGGTTAAAAATTCAACTACTTGGTTGAAAGTTGAACTGTCTTGTTAAACATTCTTTTTTTGGTTGAAGAATAATCTCTGGTTGAAAATTAAAACTATTTGGCCAAAAATTAGTTTCCTTTTTGGTTCACAATTATTTCTTTCAAATAAAAATTTATCTTTTTTAGTTGAAAACTCAACTATTTGGTTCACAATTTATGTATTTTGTTGAAAATTCATTTTTTTGTAGAAATATAAACTTTTACATTTTGTGTTAAGAATTCATATTTTTTGGTTGAAAGTTTAACTGCTTGGTTGAAACTTCCACTTCTTTTCAGAAGAATTAATTTTTTTGTTGAAGATTCATCATTCAAGTTGCAGATTCATTTCTTTTTTGAAAATATAAATAATTTATGAAGAATTCGTTTCTTTCTTGATCGAAAATTCATTTTTTCAACTGAAAATTTAACTATTCCATTTTTGATTGAAAATTTATCTTTTTTAGTTGAAAATTCAATTTTTCTTTCGAAAACTTATGTATTTTGTTGAAAATTCGTCTTTTTGGTAGAAAATTCATCCTCTTGGCTGAAAATTCAACTATTTGGTTGAAAATTTATGTATTTTTTTGAAAATTTATCTTTTTTGGTCGAAAATTAATCTGTTTTAATTGAGGATTCAACTATTTTGTGTAAAACTCGCCATTTTGGGTTGAAAAGTCAACTATTTCGTTGAAAACTAACATTTTTATTGAAAAATCATATTTTTGGGTTGAAAATCAAACTGTTTTGTAGAAAATTGAACAATCTGGTTGAAATTTTTCTTCTTTCTTGACCCAAAATTCTTTCTTGGTTGAAAATTCGTTTTCTTTGGGTTTGAAAATTCCTGACTTTAGGATAATTTAAATTTAGCTAAAATAATGTAAAAAGTACTGAAATTAAAGTTAAAAGTTTGTCTTTTGTTAGGAATAATGAAAGGAAAACTTGATTTTCTATTAATTAGAACTAAAGGAAAAGGTCTTCCTTTTCTTTATTTCCCTTTATTGAGCTGTCTGTTACTGTGGAAATAATTTTTTTTTTTATTAAAATTTCAATTCCATCACTAAGTAATAAATGGTACTAAACAAATATTAAAACAAAAGAATTTAGAAATCCATCAATTTCATGTTGACTGAATGGAGGAACAACATGAGGAAGCCAAGTACTTTATTATTATAAATTAACATTGAATACAATATGACACCAGATTTTTCAAAATGTTTTCTAACATATTTTTCATTTCATCTCAGCAATAATTATATTTCTTTTTCATGAAATAAACATGTGGGAAGAATTTTTTTTTACGTAAAAAAAGTTACTATCGATTCTTTCAAGTCATTATGGTAACAAAATAAGTTCAGAAAGGAGAAAAATATTTAAGTACGAGCTTCATAATTTGACATTTGTTATCAGTTATGTTTGACATGATAAATCATAATTGGGAAAATGTTGGAGGGACGTATCATTTATTTAATCAGTGATTGGTTACCGTGAATTTTTTCCCTATATCTTTACTATTTTAATCAATAATTATGTCAAAAGTTTACTTGCTAGGAATAATTATAACAGATTAAATTATTATGAAATTGGCTCGCCTCAAAAAATTGAATTTAATGATTTTGATGATCTTAAGGATCAATTATTGTTAGTGAAATATTTCACATTTAAAAAGTTTATTTTTTAAGTTTATTTGGTTTAGCTGAAGATAGTATTCATGAGAATTTCTCAGGCTGTTATCCTTGAAGTGAATGTTTCGTATGCGTTTAATTGGTATTTGCAAATGTTGAAAGGCGTGTAAAAAGATACACTCCTTTCACGCATAGTCCGTGAATAACCTTTACCTTCATGCTTCATCCAAGACTAAATAAACGCAATTTACTTTACAAAATACTAATTTTGCTTCCTTATAGAGGAAGCTTTTTTTAAACAATTTCAGATATTTTAAAAATGATTTAATTAAATGTTTCTTAGTTGATGAAGATCTAATACAACGTTCTAAGTAATTGCTCGGATGTGTGTGTGTGTGTGTTGCCATTTTTTGTTAGGATGAAGGGGGCTTAGAAATTTTTTTGGTTGCCTCCAATTATGAACACGGCCCTGACACCATATTTATTTTCGAAAGTAGATTGTGGGATAAATAGACAAAACTCACCAAGTATTCGGGGACTGATGAAATCTTGAAATCCATATAACCTAAAATACATAGCGTTTGATGAATATATTGATAAATAGATAGTTTTTCTGAGACGTTGAAATCAACACCGAGCTGACAAATCCCGAGAAAAAGATGGCGAGTGTCAAACGCACTTGACGAATCAATGCGAAACAGAAGTGAAAAATACTTCCAAATTTTTTCAGAACTACGCGGCGGAGGATGACAGATGAAGAAGCAAGAGAAACCGATCTAGCAGCGCGTTCACAGGGCGCTAGCGGCCACTTTTTGTACTAAAATGATGAAATCGCAGATTACCCAGAGAATCGTGATCAGTGATTTATCTTATTCCTCAAAACATTATCGGAATATATAAATAAAAACTAACAATTTCCGTTATAAACATGCATCCTGAAATTATTTTTTGCAGAAATACAAAGATGAAATACCATTTATAAAGTTTTTTACTAAGTTGACGACACATTCATAAATGCATAAATTTACTAATGCTAACTTCATAATTCACTTTCTTTTATAAATAAATAAATTTACCAACCTTGTAAAATTATTTATTTATAAATACACAAGTCTTTGTTCTTTATGGACAAGTAAGTGAATAAATTAACCGACTTCGTCAAATTATTTATTTCTAACTTTACAAGTAACTTTCCTTTTATAAATAAATAAATTTACCAGCCTTATGAAATTATTTATTTATAAATACATGAGTCTATGTTCTTCATGGACAAATAAGTAGATAAATTCACCAACTTTGCGAAATTATTTATTTCAAAATTCACAAGTCCATTTCTTATAAACAAATAAATTTCCCAAGCTGTCAAATTATTTAATGCTAACTTCACAAGTAACTTTCATTTTATGAATAAATAAATTTACCAACCTTGTGAAATTATTTATTTATAAATTCAAAAGCCTCCGTCCTTTATGAATAAATATATAAATGAATTTACAAACTTTGCGAAATTATTTATTTCTGAATTCACAAGCCCATTTCCTTTATAAATTAATAAACTTACCAGATTTGCGAGATTATTTATTTTCAAGTTCACAAGTCTCTGTCCTTTATGAATAAATAAATAAATGAATTTACCATCTTTATTTCCAGATTCACAAGTCTCTTTCTTGCAAATGGTTGAAAATTTCTCTAAGTTTTCAAATTATTTATTTATAGATTCACAAGCCTATTTCCTCTATGAATAAATTCATTTATAAACCATGTAAAATCATTTATTAATAAATTCACAAGTCTCTGTCCTTTATAAATAAATTTAAAAAAAGTTACCAGCTTTGCGAAATTATTTATTCGCAAAGTGACAAGTCTCTTTCTTGCAAATAAATAAAAAAATTCTCTATATTTACAGATTATTTATTCATAGATTCACAAGCCTATTTCTTTTATAAATTAATTAATTTACCAACCATGTGAAATTATTTATTTATGAATTCACAAGTCTCTGTACTTCATGAATAAATATATAAATGAATTAACCAACTTGGCGAAATTATTTATTTCCAAATTCACAAGTCTCTGTCCTTTATGAATAAATAAATAAATAAATGAATTTACCATCTTTATTTCCAAATTTACAAGTCTTGGTTGTTTATTAATAAACAAGTAAATAAATTTACCAACTTTGCGAAATTTTTTATTCCCAAATTGACAAGACTCTTTCTTGCAAATAAATAAAAAAATTCTGTAAGTTTTCAAATTATTTTTTTATAGATTCACGAGCCTAGTTCCCCTATAAATGAATTTATTTATCAACTATGTGAAATTATTTTCTCATAAATTCACAAGTCTCTGTCCTTTATGAATAAATGTAAAGATGAATTTACCAACTTTATGAAATTATTTATTTCCAAATTCACAAGCCCATTTCCTTTATAAATAAATAAACTTACCAGCTTTGCGAGATAATTTATTTTCAAATTAACAAGTCTCTGTCCTTTATGAATAAATGAATAAATAAATGAATTTACCATCTTCATTTCCAAATTCACAAGCATATTTCCTTCATAAATAAATAAACTTACAAGCTTTGTGAGATCATTTATTTTCAAATTCACAAGTTTCTTTCCCTCATGAATGAATGAATAAATAAATGCACCAACCTTGCGAAATTATTTATTTATAAATTCACAAGTCTCTGTCTTTTATGAATAAATAAATAAATAAATGAATTAACCATCTTTATTTCCAAATTCACAAGCCTATTTCCTTTATAAATAAATAATCTTACCAACTTTGCGAAATTATTCATTTTCAAATTTACAAGTCTTTGTCCTTTATGAATAAATAAATAAATAAATTTACCATCTTTGCGAAATTTTTTATTTCCAAATTCACAAGTCTCTTTCTTGTAAATACAAAAAAAATTCTCCAAGTTTTTCAAATGATTCATTTAAAGATTCACAAGCCTATTTCCTTTATAAGTTTATTTATTCATAAAGGAAATAGGCTTGTGAATTTGGAAATAAATAATTTCGCAATGTTGGTAAATTCATTTATATATTTATCCATAAAGGACAGAGACCTGTTAATTTATAAGAAAATAATTTCACATAGTTGATAAATTAATTTTTTTATAGAGGAAATAGGTCTGTGAATCTATAAATAAATAAGTTGAAAACTTAGTTTTTTATTCATTTATTCGTAAAGAACAGAGATTTGTGAATTTAGGAATAAATAATTTCTCAAGGTTGGTCAATTTATTCATTTATAAAGGAAAGTGACTTGTGAAGTTAGCAATAAATAATTGTCTGAACTTAGAGAGTTTATGCATTTATAAATGAACTGTGAACTTAGTAAATTACTTTTTAGTTAGTATTTTATCTTTGTATTTCTGCAAAACATAATTTCAGGATGCATGTTTATGAAAAAAATTGTTAGTTTTTATTTATGTGTTTCGATAGACAGTTTTGAGGAAAAAGATAAATTACCGACCGCGATTCTCTGGATAATCTGTGATTTTTATCATTTTAGTATAAAAAGTGGCCGCTACCGCCTTGTGAACGCGCTGCTGGATCGGTTTATCTTGCTACTTCATCTGTCATTTTCCGTCGCGTAGTTATCAAAAAATTTGGAAGTATTTTCCACTTTTGTTTCGCATTGAGGAGCGTTTTTTTATTGAGAGTCGGTTTTGTGTCTGTAAAATATGACTGAAGTCAAGTGTATTTGACATTCGCCATCTCTTTCCCGGGATTTGTCTGCTCGGTATTGATTACAACGTTTCAGAAAATGAATATTTTCTATCAAAACATTCATTTTCTCATAAAAAACGCGATGTATTTCTGGTCTGCTTTTTTTTTCATTGTTTTGAAAGTATTTAAAAAAATTGAAACTCTGTGCCCATAGACTTTTCATTTTTTACAAATTCAGGGAATGTGTTACACATTAGGTTTCTAAAATTTGTCTAATTACTAGGGAGTGTGTACGCGTACCGATAAAATGCGTTTATTCGTACTGAAATTTCGCTACACGTAGCCACGACCCAGTTACTAACTATTTAAATATAATGTGAAAAGCATAATTTTTTCAATTTGCTAAAAAACAAAAATTTCAAACTCCTTGGTCTTTTGTTCTTTCAAGTGAACTTTAAAAGATGTAATATAAAATTAAAACACTCAGCTTTCCATTTCCGTCATCTATTTTTTATTTGAAATTATGTTTTTTTACTTTTGAAGGGAAAAACGTAAACGAAAATGCTTCAGATTTTAGAATTAGGAAAAATATTAATTTCCTTTGTCTATCTGCTCTTTTTGTAATTGTTTGAAGATTTCACAAACACTTAAAAATCTCTGCTCTTATTCTATGTTCTTTAGATTAAACTTCTGTCCTCTAATGGAAATACTAATTAGTCAGTGTACATTTGAGATAAATACTCATTATGAAGGATCAGAAAACTTTCAAATCGCAAACTTTTGAAAACTTCCTTAACTAAAAATTTCACTCCTTTTGTTTATGGAAAAAGTGAAATTTTTAGTTAAAGATCTGATTAAGTATTGACTTAAAATATGTATATATGTATTTACATTGCTTAGAAAAAAGATTAAGATTTGAGTGGCTCATTTAGAGATAATATTATCTTTTAAGTCGCATGTCTAGGGGAAAACCTTAGTTAAATGATATTGAACACAAAGTGACGCATAATTTTTAAACTCGCCATTTGCAATTTACAGATTCGTAAAATGGCACGGAAATTTTTTTTTTAATAATAAAATTTAATTTCTGGATTTTCTCACTAAGGGAGCTGAAAAGTTATCTGCATTTATTAGAAATTAAGAAATTATGAGAATTCTAAATTCTAAAATTTATTTTAATTATTTACAAATGTAGAGGTTTGTCGTAAAGAATCTCATTTATTTATATCTGAACTTCCAAAACATCTATTTTTTCTAAAAGTGAAAATAAAAAGTAGTTCATTGAAAACAATCATTTTTTCACTTTCAAGTTTAGAAAAAATTATATAAAAAGGACTTTTTTATTATGATATGTGTGATTGCCAAAAATTAAATCATTTTTAATAATGAGTTTTTCGAAAACAACAAAATTTCCAACCACCAGAAATATTTTTTTTAAATATTAAGGTAACCTGAGATAGAGTGAAATTATAAAACTAAGAGATTAAGGAATGTATTTTTGATTGATGTTAATTTTACACTTTGCTAAAGGTCGCGTGACAAGACAGACTATGATAAATAAATAAATGAAAAAATCTTATAAAAATTATGCAGAAAATATACAAATATTTAAAGATGTAAAAAAAATGAATGAATAAAAAAGTTTGGAGAAACTAAAAAATTAACAAAATGGCGGCCATTTTTCTGAAAATAATTTTTTTTTTAAATAGGCTTGATACGGCAAAAAGTTCAAAGTCCAAATTGTTCTCCTTGGAGAGATCTACAAAAAGTTCTTTTTCCATTTTTCGATATTTTAAACCGTTTTTTAAGCAGGTTTTTTTGTTTAAGAATACAAAAAATTGACTTCTTCTTCTTTGCGATTGTGAAAAGTTCCCTAGACTTCCAAAATCCGGAAAAAAGTTTGAAAAAACTCAAAAATTAACAAAATGGCGGCTTTTTTTCTGAAAATCGAAAATTCCGTTTTTTTCGACAAATATGCTGGATACGTGAAAAAATTACAAATAAAAATTATTCTGCTTGGAAAAACCTAAAAAAATTTGTTTTTTTCATTCTTCGATATTTCAAACCGGTTTTTCAGAAAGTTTTTTGAGTACGTTTCTTGAGTAGAAATACACATTTTTGAAGGTACTCAAAAAACGGTTGAAAATATCGAAAAATGGAAAATAAACTTTTTATAGGTCACTTCACGGAGAACAATTTCTATTCAGAACTTTTTCCCATATCTCGCATATTTTCCGAAAAAGAAACAAATTTTTTACGGTCATAAAAATAGCCGCAGTTTTGTTAATTTTTGAGTTTCTTTAAATTTTTTTCCGGATTTGAAAAATTTAGGGAACCTTCCATAATAATAAAGAAGAAAATTTCAACGGCAGTTGCTTGCCATTCGAGGAAATAAGTATTATTATCAGTTTGTTTTCAAGGTTATATAAATATAATTTCCCTAAGGTTCTTGAGAAAAATCAAAAATATTTATCAAGATTTCAGAAAAGCCCAAAATAAATCTATAAAATTGTAGAGAAATTTTTTTAACTTACAGGATTTCACAAAATTCTAAAAAAAAATTAAAGTCATTTGAAAAGATTTGTAGGACTTTTGAGAATTTGGAAGAAATTTAAAAATATTTTATGAATTTTCGGAAAACTTTTCAAGTTTTTAAATATTTTTAATGTCTTTACAATTCTTAAATATATTTTCAGCTGACTCAAACTGGCTCAAAAAATCATAATTTTGTTTCAAATTCAAAATGATTCGAATTTTTCCTTAAATTTAAAAAAAATCATGCAAAATTAAAAAGTGCCCTAAAATCTTCCAGATTCTTTTTCGACAATTTTGGAAATCTTTTAAAATATTTTGAAATTTTTTTAAAGGATTCTTTCAAAATTAATTCGATAAAATAAAAACTCATTAAAAATTTTCCCAGGAATCTTAATAAGTTTTTTTTACTCTCTTGAAACCTTTCAAAATTCGTAAAAAGCTTCTTGTATTTCGAAATCTTTTTAAATCTACATTTTGTTTTGAATACTTTGAAATCGTTTCAAGTTTCAAATTATTTTTGAGTCTTTTCAAAACTTCAAAACTTTCTAAATATTTTTAAAAATGATTCTAATTTTTCTCAACATTTGTTCAAAATTCTGAAAAATTAGAAAAGCGCCTTAAAATCTCCCAGTTTCTTTTACAAAAATTTCGAAAATATTCTTCAATATTCTCTTAATATTAATTTTTCAACACAAAAAATCAATTTAAATTGTCCTAGGATTGTCGAAATTTTTTTTTATTATTTTGAAACCTTTCAAAATTCTTTAAAAGCTACTAAATCTTATGTTCGAAAATTCAAATAAATCTTCAACTAAACAAATAAATTTTCAACAAAGTAGTTCAACTTTCAACCAATTAGTTGAATTTTTGAACCAAAAAGAATATTTGTAGAAAAAGAGTTGAATTTTTAACCAAGAAAGATTTTTCAGTCAATGAAGAAAAAAAAATTCAACCAACCTGTTGAATTTTCAAGCCAAAAAAAAAACGAATTTTGACAAAGCCGTTGAATTTTCAAGACGCAAATATGAATTTTCGACGAAAAAGTTCATTTTCAACGATATAGTTGCATTTTCTACCAAAATAGTTGAAGTTACAACCATAAAGATGAATTTTCGACCAAAAAGATTAAGTTTCCATCAAAAAAGACGATTTTTCAACAGAATATATGAATTTTCAATCCAAAAAGATACACTTTCAACCAAAAATGCAATAGTCAAATTTTCAGTTACAAAAATGAACATTCAACAAGAAATAAATAAATTTTCAACCAAAGAGATTAATATTTAACCGAAAAAATAAATTTTGAATAAATTTACTAAAACTTCAACCAAGTAGTTGATTTGTCAACCAAAAAGATGCACTTGCAGCGAAAAATGTAATAGTTGGCATTCCAAAAAAAAAAAAAATTATTGAACTTAAAAAACAGTTGGATTTAAACAAAAAAGACGAATTAAAAAAAAGTCAGATCCTTAATCACAACGGATAAATTTTTTAACAAAAATTTTCATTTTCAAACAAGAAGAAGAATTTTTTAACTAAAAAAGCTGAAATTTTAACAAATACATGAATTTTCAGCCAAATAATTGGAATTTTAACTAAAAAAAAAAGAATGTTTCCAACCAAACATGAAACTGTTAAATTTGTTATCAAATAAATTAATTTTCAACCAAATAGTTGGATTCTTAACGAAAAATGTAATACTGTATATTTTAATCCAAAAATATTGTAATTTTGAATGAAAAACAATTTAATTCAAACAGGAAAGTCGAACTTTCAACAAAATAGTTAAATCCTTAACCAAAACAGACTAATTTTTAATTAAGATGGATGACGTTTTATCAAAATAATCAGGTTTTCATCCAAATAATAATAATATTCTTAACCAAAAAAGATGAATTCTTAACAAAAAATATAATTGTGGACTTTTTAAACAAAAAGCATTAAAGAAATAACTTTCAACCAAAAATGATTAGATTTTCTTATTGGGTTCACGAGAAAAAGATGAATTTTAAACTAAAACAGGTAAATTTTTAACCAAAAATGAAATAGTTAAATTTTCAGTTGAAAAAATGAATTAAAAAAAATAAAAAATAATTTTCAATATAATAGTTCAACTTTCAACCAAAAAGACGAATTTTTAATAAAATTATGAATCTTCAATTTAAAAAATGAATTTAAAATAAAGTAGCTCAACTTTCATTTAAGTACTGGAATTTTCAATCAAAAGAGATGAATTCTCAACGAAAAATGTAATAGGTGATATTTCGACGAAAAAAATATTAATTTTGAATCAGAAGCAGTTGAATTTAACCAAAAAAGATGAATTTTCAACGAAAAAAGGATGATTTTTCAAATAAATAATTAAATTTTTAACCAAATAATAAAATTTTCAACCCAAAAGGATGAAATTTTTACCAAAAGAGATGAGTTGTAAAACTAAAAAGAAGAATTTTCATTAGAAGAGTTGAATTTACAACCATGAAAGATTTTTCATTTGAGAGAGGAAAAAATTACAACTAAATTGTTGAATCTTCAAGCCAAAAAGGCGAATTTTCTACAAAATAGTTGAATTTTCAACTTGAAAGAATGACTTTCTAGCATAATTGTTGAATTATCAAAATAATAATTAAATTTTCTAACTAAATAATAAAATTGTTAAGCAAGAAATGAGAATTCGCAATCAAAAATGTAATAGGAGACTTTTCAAGCATAGAGATGAATTTTCAACTAAAATGATGAATCTTCATCTGAAATGGTTAAATTCTCAGTTAAAAAAATTAATTTTCAACCAAAAAAAAAAACGAATATTTAACTCTGTGAATTAATTTTTTTTCTTTCTAAAAGTATTTCTATGCTTCCAAAAGGCTTACAACTTCCTAAGATCAACAAGGAATTTTTTAGAAAATTTTAAATTTCAGGATGGGAGGTAAATTCCAATTTTCCTATATTGGACTATAATTCTCTATGGCTCTGGAAATTATTTTCTTAATCTCTTCAAATCTTCTAAAATTCTTAGATGTCTTTAAATCTGACCCCAACATCTTTATTTTGTTTCAAATGTGTTGCAATCTTCTCAAAACTTACAAATATCTTTCAAAATGACTCGAATTTTTCCTAAAATTTTTGAAAAGGCTAAAAAATTTTTGAAAAGTTCCTTCAAAATCTTCCAGATTCTTTTTCGATAGTTTTGAAAAACTCTTAAAATGTTTTGAAATCTTTAACAATTTTCTTTTAAAATTTATTTTTCAAAATATCATTTGAAATTTTCCCTGGAATCGTGAGAAACATTTTTTAGTCTGTTGAAACCTTTCAAAATTCTTAAAAAGGTTTTTTTTTTAGAAATCTTCAAAAATCTACATTTTGTTTTAAATTGCTCAAAATCTTTTCAAATTTCCAATTATTTTTGAATTTTTTCAAAACTTCTAAAAATCTCTTAAACTTACTCGAATTTTTTTGAATATTTTGTAATATTGCAAAATTGAAAAATGTATCTTTCAAATCTTCTCCATTCTTTTTCGACATTTCAGGAAATCAGTTGAAATGTTTTAAAATCTCTTTCAATTTTCTCTTAAAATTTAGTTTTCAGAATAAAAATGATTTTAATTTTTCCCAGAAATCTTAAGAAAATTTTTTTATTCTCTTCAAACCTTTCAAAATTCTTTAAAATCTCGTTTTTTATTAACATCTTCAAAAATCTACATTTTCTTTTGAATTGTTCTAAATCTTTTCAAGTTTTAAATTATTTTCGAATCTTCTCGAAACTTCTAAATATCTTTTCAAATTCTAAAAACAATTTAAAGTCTCCCTAATTTTTTTTTAAATCCTACAAAATAAAAAAAAATTATCTTGAAACCTTCCAAATTCTTTTTCGACCGAATGTTAAGAAGATAATTATTTCCCAATATTAAAAAATCATTTACAAATTAAATTTTCTCTTTTGTCACTAATGTTTAGAAACATTTAGAAATAATTTTTATTATGAAATAAAATGACTTATAGTATAACCAGGACTGTCACAGCCTAATTTACTTAAAAGAAGTGCAAAAGTGACCTAATTAAACCCAAAAAATGACCAAAAATGACTAATTCCTGATCCAAAAAGTGACTAAAATCGACTATAGTGGTTATTGTGCATTAATAATGTGAGGAATGTTCTTTTGAATTCAATAGAATTCAAAAGACTTCAAAAGAATTTGATGAAACCTCTAAGAATTTTAGGTGAATTTGAATAAATTTAGGATAAGTAAATTCAGAATAAATTCAAAACAATTCAAGTTATATTCAAGAGAATTTACATGAATTGAAAAATTCAAAAATCCAAATAATTCTATTCATTTCAGTAAAATTGGAGTGAATTCAGAAGAATTCAAGGGAATTTAAGAGACTTTGATTTATTAAATAAAATCCGAGCAAACTTAGAGGAATTTGAGGAAAATGAGAAGAATTTGATGAAATTCATAAAAATTCAAGATAAATTTTTGAAAAATTTAAACGAATTGAAAACGATTCAAAAACATTAAAAAAATGCATTGAATAAATTACATTTGGAGAGACTTTAGAAAAATTCAAGGGAATTCAAGAGAATTTAATGAAATGACTAAGAATTTAAGGTGAGCTTAAAAAACTTCAGGGCAAATTAGAAAAAAAAATTTTAATCAAAAAACTTCATTGAATTGAGTAGAATTAATGTGAATTCAAAAAAATTCAGGGAGAATTTAAAAAAGTCAAGAGAATTCGTGAAAATTTAGAAGAATTTAGAATAAGTTAAAAAGAATTTAGGGTGAATTCCAAATGAATTCAAATGAATTGTAAAATTTCAAAAAATCCAGAAAATTCTATTGATTCCAGTAAAAATGGAGAATTTTGAAAAATTTGACAAAATTCATACAAATTCAGGATGAATTGAAAATAATTCAACTGAACGCAACAAAATTTTTCAAATCCAAAAAATTTACATTGAATTTAGATAAATGGGAGTGAATAGAATTCGCAAATACAAATCTGATCGAATTCATAAGAATTCAAGGAAAATTTATTAAAAATTCAAATGAATTGAAAACGATTCAAAATTATTAACAAAATTCAATATATTTAGAGAAAATTCAAACAAGCTTAAGGGAATTCAAAAGAATTTAATAAAATGACTAAGAATTCAAGGTGAGTTTAAAATACTTCAGTGTAAATTAGGAAAAAAATCCACTGATCTGAGCTTGATTCAAATAAATCAAAATAATTGAGAAAGAATTTAAGGAAAATTAAAAATCAAATGAATTCAAATGAATTTAAAAATTTCAAAAAATTCAAAACATTCCATTGCTCTAAAAAAAATGCAGTTATTGTAGAAAAAATAAAAGGAATTTAAGAGAATTCAGGGTGAATTCCAAATGAATTCAAATTATTTGAAAAAAATACAAAATATCCGATTTATTTGTGTAAAATTGGAGTAACAATTCAGCAAAATTTGATACAATTCATACAAATACAAGATGAATTCAAAATAATTCAACTGAATACAAAAAAATTCAAATCCAAAAAAATTTCGTTGAATTCAAATAAATATTAGTGAATAGAATCAGTGAAAACGAATCTGATAAAATTCATAAGAATTCTAGGAGAATTCATGAAAAATTCAAGTGAATTAAAAATGATTTTAAAATATTTAATGAATGTATTGAATTAATCAAATTAGGAGAGAATTTAGAAAAATCCTAGGGAATTCAAAATAATTTAATTAAATGAATAAGAAAAGTTGAGTCTAAATTACTTCAGTGTAAACTAGAAAAAAAAAAAACAATCAAAGAAATTCATTGAATTGAGTAGAATTCAAATGAATTCAAAATAATTCAGGAAGAATTGAAATAAAAACAAGAAAATTCAAACGAATTTAAAAGAATTTAGGGTAAGTTAATAAGAATTCAGGGTGAATTCCAAATAAATTCAAATGAATTCTAAACATTCAAAACATCCAGAACATTCAATTGATTTCAGTAAAAATGGAGTAATAATTATGAAAAATTTGATAAAATTCATTCAAATTCAGCATGAATAAAAAATAATTCAAGTGAATTGAAAACGATTCAAAAATATTGAAAAAAATTATTATATTTAGAGAAATTTTAAAAAAGTTCAAGGGAATTCAAAAGAATTTAATGAAATAACTAAGAATTCAAGGTGAGTTTAAAATACTTTATGGTAATATAGAAAAAAACTCCATTGAATTGAGTAGAATTCAAATGAATTCAAAATAATTCAGGAAGAATTTAAGAAAAATTAAAAATCAAATGAATTCAAATGAATTTTAAAATTTCAAAAAATTCCAAACATTCCATTGATTAAAAAAAATTCAGTTAATGTAGAAAAAATAAAGGGAATTTAAGAGGATTCAGGGTGAATTCCAAATGAATTTAAATTAATTGAAAAAAATACAAAATATCCCACTTATTTGTGTAAAATTGGAGTAACAATTCAGCAAAATTTGATACAATTCATACAAATACTGATTTTAAAATATTTAAAGAATATATTGAATTAATCAAATTAGGAGAAAAATTTAGAAAAATTCAAGGGAATTCAAAATAATTTAATTAAATAAATAAGAAAAGTTGAGTCTAAATTACTTCAGTGTAAATTAGAAAAAAATTAAAACAGAAAAATTAATTGAATTGAGTAGAATTCAAATGAATTCAAAATGATTCAGGAAGAATTAAAGTAAAATCAATAAAATTCAAAAGAATTTAGAATAATTTAGGATAAGTTAATAAGAATTCAGGGTGAATTCCAAATAAATTCAAATGAATTCTAAAAATTCAAAAAATCCAGAACATTCAATTGATTTCAGTAAAAATAGAGTAATAATTTTGAAAAATTGGATAAAATTCATACAAATTCAGCATGAATAAAAAATAATTCAAATGAATCAAAAACGATTCAAAAATATTTTAAAAATTTATCATATTTAGAGAGAGTTTGTAAAAGTTCAAGGGAATTCAAAAGAATTTAATTAAATAACTCATAATTCGAGGTGAGTTTAAAATACTTTATGGTAAATTAGAAAAAAAACCCATTGAATTGAGTAGAATTCAAATGAATTCAAAATAATTCAGGAAGAACTTTAAAAAATCAAGAAAATTCAAAAGAATTTTAAAGAATGTAGGACAAGTTAATAAAAGTTTAGGGTGAATTCCAAATAATGTCAAGTTAACTGAAAAAAATACAAAATATCCCATTTTTTTCTCTAAAATTGGAGTAAAAATTTAGAAAATTTTGATATAATTGATACAAATACAAGATGAATTTAAAATAATTGAAGTGAATGCAAAAAAAAAATTTCAAATTCAAATAAATTTCGTTGAATTCAGAAAAATAGGAGTGAATAGAATTATTAAATACGAATCTGATAAAGTTTATAAGAATTGTGGGAGAATTCATGAAAAAATTTAAGTAAATTGAAAACGATTCAAAAACATTCAAAAAATGCATTGAATTAATTAAATTTTGAGAGAATTTAGATAAATTCCAGGGAATTCAAAAGAATTTAATGAAATGACTAATGGTTCAAGGTGAGTTTAAAATACTCCAGAGTGAATAAGACAAAAAATCCATTAAATTGAGTAGAATTCAAATGAATTAAAAATAATTCAGGAAAATTAAATCAAGAAAATTCAAAAGAATTTTAAAAAATGTAGGATAAGCTAAAAAGAGTTCAGAGTGAATTCAAAATTATTTCAAAAGAATTTAAAAAATTCAAAAAATGTAAAAAATTGCAATTATTTAAAAAAATGCACTTAATGTAGAAGAAATAAAAGGAATTTAAGAGAATTCAGGGTGAATTCTAAATAAATTCAGATCAATTGAGAAAATACAAAAT
Organism: Melikaiella ostensackeni; assembly: GCA_032362435.1. Taxonomy (NCBI): domain Eukaryota; kingdom Metazoa; phylum Arthropoda; class Insecta; order Hymenoptera; family Cynipidae; genus Melikaiella; species Melikaiella ostensackeni. The sequence continues at coordinate 5,104,709 of JAUMHM010000089.1, read as the reverse complement.
ATCCCAATTATTTCTGTGAAATTGGAGTAATAATTTAGCCAAATTTGATATAATTTATACAAATACAAGATGAATTTGAAATAATTCAAGTGAATGTAAAAAAAATGTTTAGTCCAAAAAAATTTCATTGAATTCATATACTATAAATGGGAGTGGATAGAGTTAGTGAATACGAATGGGATAAAATTCTTAAGAATTATAGGAGAATTTATGAAAAATTCAAGTGAATTGAAAAGGATTCAAAAATATTGAAAAAATTCATCAAGTTTGGAGAGAATTCAGTTAAATGCAGGGGAATTCAAAAGAATTTGATGAAATGCCTAAAAATTTAAGGTAAGTTTAAATGACTTCAGGGTAAATTAAATTTTTTTTGAGTCTACTAAATTGAGTAAGATTCAAGTGAATTCAAAATAATTCAGGAATAATTTAAAAAATTAAGAGAATGAAAAAGAATTTAGGATACATTAAAATTGTAGTAACAATTTAGCAAAATTTGATAAAATTCATACAAGTTCAAGATGAATTAAAAATATTTCAAGTGAATGCAAAGAAATGTTTTAGGCCCGAAAAAATTCCATTGAATTCTAGGAGAATTTGTAGGAAATTCAAGTAAATTGAAAACGATTCAAAAATATTGAAAAAATGCATTAAGTTTGGAGAGAATTTAGAAAAATTCAAGGAAATTCAAAAGAATTTGATGAAATGCCTAATAACGTAAGGTAAGTTTAAAAGACTTTAGGGTAAATTAATTTTTTTTTAATCCATTGAATTGAGTAGAATTCAAGCGAATTCAAAAGAATTCAGGGAGAATTAAAAAAATCAAGAGGATGAAAAAAAATTTAGGATACATTAAAATTGTAGTAATAATTTAGCAAAATTTGATAAAATTCATACAAATTCAACATGAATTAAAAATATTTCAGGTAAATGTAAAAAAAATTTCAATTCCAAATACATTTCATTGAATTCTAGGAGAATTTATATAAAATTCAAGTAAATTCAAAAGAATTTGATGAAATGCCTAAAAACTTAAGGTAAGTTTAAAAGACTTCAGGGTAAATCAAATTTTTTTAAATCCATTGAATTGAGTAGAATTCAAGTGAATTCAAAAGAATTCAGGGAGTATTAAAAAAATCAAGAGAATGAAAAAGAATTGAGGATACATTAATAAGAATTCAGAGTGAATTACAAATGAATTCAAGTTAATTGAAAAAAAAAATACAAAATATCCCATTTATTTCAGTAAAATTGGAGTAATACTTTAGCAAAATTTGATCAAATTCATACAAATTCAAGATGAATTAAAAATATTTCAAGTGAATGCAAAAAAAATTCAAGTCCAGAAAAATGTCACTGAATTCTAGGATAATGTATAGAAAATTCAAGTAAATTGAAAACGATGCAAAAATATTGAAAAAATTCGTTAAGTTTGGAGAGAATTAAGGAAAATTCAAGGAAATTCAAAAGAATTTGATGAAATGCCTAAGAACTTAAAGTAAGTTTGAAAGACTTCAAAGTAAATTAAATTTTTTTTAAATCCATTGAATTAAGTAGAATTCAAGTGAATTTAAAAGAATTCAGGCGGAATTAAAAAAATCAAGAGAATGAAAAAGAAAAGAAAGAATTGAGTAGAATTCAAGTAAATTCAGAAGAATTTATGGAGAAAAAAAATAAAGAGAATTTAAAATAATTTAGAATCAATTAATAAAAATTCAAGGTGAATTCCAAATGAATTCAAATGAATTCAAAAAATGGAAAAAGTCAAAAATATCCCATTGATTTCAATAAAATTGGAGTTAATTTAGATGAATTAAAGCGAATTCAGGGAGAAAATTTTTTTAGCAATTTTTGAAATTACTACTAAATTGTTGTTGAAAATATAACGCTAAGTGATTTCATAAAAGATTTGAGAAAATTCTGTATTGCATAATCTCATTTTATCACATTCTATGAGCATTATGTACCAATCATTTTAATTTTCTACGAAAATAATATAGTTCCTTTGTTATATATTTCACATTGTTTTAATTTTATTATTCTTCATCTTAATAACTTTTAATTATTTGGTAATTCAGTCACTAAATTGTATTTAATAACAAATGGTTGAAAATGTTTGAAAAAATTACGTAATGTAGATGGAAGGGGGAGTCAAAACCATTTTGTCACGATTTGTTATATGGGAGAGGGGAGGGGTAAAAAATTGACAAGAAATGTGTTACGTAATTTATGGATGGTCCCTAGACTGAAATTTTTAATTTCGAAATTTGAGGGAAACTAGGAATTTTTTTACTTTTCTTGTAACAAATGCATCCCTCCACCTGTTGCACAGGTGGGATAGTCATAGTCATATAGTCACCGCCCTCTTTTAAATGCTATTCAAATAAATCTTCCCTCTGTGTCTTACTCCCACCAAATTTCTTGTTTACTATCTACTTATGGGTTGGAGTCATAGACCCTTTCCCCACCCGAGTAAAATTCCCACCACCTCATTTTTGGAAATTCATGGCTCCTGAATTGTGTAATGATTTCAAATCACTTCAGTTGTCTTGACTCCTTCGTGGCTAATGTCATTCAGAAAAGTGTTCCCAAACTTAAAGTGTTTATTTCAAGTAAATATTGCCTTTCACATATAAAAAGTTTTTATGGTGATTACACGTGGAAAAGTCAAGTGTGAAAAGGGAGAAATTAAGGTACGTTATTAGTTTACAATTTTTATATTTTTTTCAATAAAACCAATTAGATTCAAAACACTTTTCTTGGATTATAAACTATTTATTAATTTGAGAGCGTATAAAGTTCGCTCATAAATTCATTAGTAAATTTTATTGAAGTTATAATAGTACTTTCCAAAGTAATATATTTTTTAGAAATATCATATTTAACTAGATTTATGGCAGGCAAAATTAAACTCAGGTTTGATGTCAGGCTGTGGTATTTTTTTAAAAATTTTCTTATTTTTGAATGTCTTTCATCTTGGATGAATATAATTATTTACTATTTATAGATTTTCTTGTCAATCGTATTTGTTTTTAAGACATTTAAATGTCTCTTATCATATCTATACTTTATTGCTTATAAAATTGGAAAACATTTAGAATTACTATCTTCATTCTAAAATCATAGGTTTTGCAAAAAATTCGATAAATTTCACTTTTTTTAACATATGTTTTTTTTTCTTTCTTTTTCTCTTCTCTCTATGATTTTTAAGGTAATTTCCTGATGCTACATAAAAAAATGATAAGTTTTAAATTAAAAAATGATAAGTACTTAAATATTAGCACGTTTACGAAAAATTGTAGCCTGAAGGATTGAGTAATAACAGAGCTCGAAAATTAATAAAAAATATTTATGAAAATCATGATTCTCGGCAATTAAAAATAAATAGTCGGAAAAATATGAACATTTTTCTTATAAGTACTGAAGTTATTAAAATCTTAAAAGAAAATTACATTTATTTTTCAACAGTTTTCAAATTTGAAGACTTATTGTGTTATAAGAAAATGATCCATTAAGATTTGTTAACAGTAGTTATTAAAAATAACATGTCAAGTTAAAAATATTTACAGCACTTGCGATATGATCGCAAGAAATTCAGTTTATAAAATGCTAAATTCTAAAAATGCTAAAATTTCTGGAATCATACATTTTGCAAAAAGTTCGATAAATTTTACTTTTTTAACATATGTTAAAGTTTTTTTCCTTTTCTCTCTATAATTTCAAGATAATTTTCTGATGCTGTCCGATTGAAATTGCCCGCAACTGTAGCCTGAAGGATTGAGTAATGAAAGGGTTCAAAAATTAATAAAAAGTGCTTGTGGAAATTACAATTTACGGCTATTGAAAATAAGTAGTCGGAAAATTATAAACATATTTTCTGATAAGCACTGAAGTTATTAAAATCTTAAAAGCAAATTACATTTACTTTTCAACAGTTTTCGAATTCGAGGACTTATTGTATTCATAAAAACTGGTCGATTAAGATTAATTAACAGTAGTTATTAAAAATAACATGTCAAGTTAAAAATAGTTACAGAACTTGCGATATGATTGCAAAAAACTCAGTTTATGAAATGCACAGAATACCGAATATTAAAGTATATAAATAAGACATGCAAAACTTTAAATAAATTTTAATACAAATTTAAATTAAATTTTCATTAAAACCAAAATTGGGCTAAATATAAAGATTTCATGAATTCGCGGCCGGCTATTTAATTCTAAAAATATGAGATTAAGAAAGTAATATATAATTTTTATAAAAAAGCCTCGCACTTTTTTGTATTTTCAAATACGCTTAGTTTTATCATTATATAGAATTATATTCTTATAAAAGTTGAAAATTGGAATAAATATGATGGTTCCAAGAATTTTGAGCCCGCCACTTGATTCTAAAAATATGGGATTAAGAAAGTGCTACCTAGTTTTTATAAAAAAGCCTCGCACTTATTTGTATTTTCAAATACGCTTGGTTTTGCCATTAGATAGAATTAAATTTTTATTCAAATTGAAAATTGGACTAAATAGGAAGGTGTCATAAATTTCCGGCGCGCCATTTAGTCGCCTCACATTTGTGGTCAACCGATTAGTCGTCCAGACGTATTTTACTCATCAGGACATTTGTCTCAGACACATTGCGACGCCAGGATTTTCGTCGCGCCGAGGCGTTAAGTGTTAGTCAATATAGAATTTTAGATTGAGGAATGATTAGTTATCATTCATTTGCTCGTTCACTAAGATTCATTTAAGTAGACATTAGGAATTTATCTTTTACACATAGATAAGTAAATTTTCTGCTAGAAACAGTTTCTTCGAGCCAAAAAATCTCCAAATCACAAAATCTGAAGCATACATAGCTTGAAAGTTTACTTATGTCTTTGTGATAAGAGCCAAAGATATTTGTCAAAAACGACGTTCAGTACCAAACACTTTTTGACCCAAAACCACTACACCAACACTATTAACTATGACTATAACTATTTTATAGTTTTTAAAATGTTTTGATAATATTTAACTGAATACCAATCAGATATTGAATGAAAAAGGATTCTTTTAATTTGGATGGATTAACATTTTTAATGGCTTAATTATTTAATTATTATTATTTATATGTTTTGAATTTTCAAGTTTTTCAATTTTGTATGCTGCAGTTTGAAACTGTTCAATGTAAAATTGATTCACTTTGATGTCCTCAAAGTTTATAAATGTCGAATGACATAATTCTTTCAAAAAGTCGAACACATCGAAACGAAAATTTCTCCTAAAATGAATAGCAATATTTTTGGCAGATTTACATATTTAGAACAACATTTTAATTTGTTAATAAAATTATGTGGATAACCAAATCTTACCAATCTTCGACCGTCAACTTGAATATTTTTTTTCAAATTTCCAGTTTCATATTATTGTTTGTTACCAAATCTGTACTTTCAAAAAATTCAAAAAGTTTAATATTTAGAGCGAACAACAAAACATGGTAAATTGACCGATAGAGGTGGCGGAAAAAACACTTTTTTCGAAACTGATAGCGGCCGAAGCGGTTTTGGGTGCGAATAAAAAAATAGGTAATTTTTTGGAAAGAAAAAAATTCATGTGAAAAAAATACGTTTTTTAATCCGCATAAGTGAAAAATTTGGTTTGGCGAGTTTTCGGCACTAATTCTCATTTTCTTGCTGTTTATTTTAGTAGAATTTTTTTGTAATACATGAAATATTACTTTGTACTGATGGTCAGATATGTATTTGAAAAAATTGTTTAATGAATTTATTATTGTTTAGAAGTATCTTCTCTTAGAGTAATGCTAGCAAGTTTCGGTTTTTCCTGAAATTTTCCAATTATTAGTTAGAGCGAGGGAATAATTAATTAACGTTAACAAAAATAATTGTTGAAAGAATTTATTATTGTTTATAACTATCTTCTCTCAGAGTAATTCTAGAAAGTTACGATTTCATCTGAAATTTCGAATATTTCTTTGAATTTTTAATTATAAACAAATAATAAATGGTCTAAACAATTATTACTATTCATTTTTGTTAATCATTACCTAACTCTGAGGGGAAAGTTTACAAAAAATTGGAAATTTCAGATAAAACCAAAATTTAGTTCATTTAATTCAGCATTACTCTAAGTCCGAGAGAAGATAGTTGTAAACAATAATGAACTGTTCGAACAATTATGTTTGATAACTTTAATTGATTATTATCTCTCTTTAAATGAAAATTTAACAAAAAGTTGGAAATTTCAGATGAAATCGCATCTTCATAGCGTTACTCCAAGAGAAGATAATTATAAACAAAAATGAATTGTTCAAACAATTATGCTTGTTAACATTGATTATTTGTTACCTCACTGTTAGTGAAAAGTTGAAAAAAGTTCGGAAATATCAGAAAAAAGCACAACTTTTTAGCATTATTCTAAGAGAATATTGTTATAAATAATAAGACATTGTTTGAACAATGTTTTTAACATCCCATTAACAGTAAAAAGTAATATTCACTTCATTGATCTTCAATATTGAACGTTTAAATTTAAAATTGTTTAATTCAAAAAAATTCAATTTTAAAATCTGAAATCTAGAATTTTCTGATGTCTTATAATTTTCATTTTACACTGTTAATATTAAATTCGAAAAGAAAAAATTGTTCAATTTCACATATTTCAATGTAGAATTGTTCCCGGTTGAAAGACTTTCAATTAGAAATTACTTATAATTGTTTATTTTTTAATGATTCTTCAATTTTATGCCATTGAAAATCCAGCAATTTGACATTTTCAACATTTTGTTGAACGAACTCTTCAAAACTAAAGACTTTGAATTAAAATTGTTTAATTTTCATTTCTTTCACTTGAAGGTTTTCAAATATCAGAAAATGAAAATTCAGAGCCATCCTAACATGAAATAATATATTATGGTTCAAAACTTGAATGTTACAAAATTCAGAAACATAATAAATTAGCTGCGTCATTATAATGGCCACTCGTTCAAATGTAGTATTCCAAATCTTCACTTTCAATTGATTTTAAATAAGCTATAAGAACTTAAAATGAAAAAATAAGCACTTTTATCAAATGATCAGATAATAAACTATTAAATAAAACGACTTGAAAAATGCATGCAAATTCTCTATTGTAAAAATAATTCATTCAAGTAAGAATACATGCATTGTAATTTGTAATTTCAAGTTCAATTGAAAACTACAATACAATCATTATAATTTTACTTTAAACAATGATCGTAATTTTACATTACATTTGTATCGTAAAAACGTGGTGAAATCCGAAATTTTTAACCATCTGCTTGATCTTGGAACAGGCTCTTAATTAATTATCTAATAAATGAAACTAGACATTGGTCATAAAAAAAATTTATATCTACTTTTTAAAACAAAAAATTTTTTTTTTCAATTCAGCTTCATCTAATGTATAATTTTTATTCTGTTACAGATTACAATGAAGTCCCCATCCTCTTCAGATTTGGAGAAGGACTTACTCTTCAATGTCCAAAGTGGATCAATAACAGGAGTCGAAAATTCTTTAAAAAGAGGTGTCAACATCAACGCCCACAACAATATGATTTCCGGTGACACTGCTCTTCATTTTGCAGTCATGGGGCATTTTTACAACCAATACGCGGATGATAAATGTCCCTACCTAAAAATCGCAAAAATACTTTTGAAAAATGGCGCCGACGTCAATTTTCCTAATTACCACAATGTGACTCCACTTCAACTAGCTTTATTGCGAGGCAAAATTAAGATGGTCCAATTACTTCTAAACAAAGGATCCGAAATTAATAAAATTCTCAGAGGAATACACCGTGACTTCGATATTCATCACCAAACTCGAAGTATTGTCGATTTTTTATTAAGAAGCAAAACCTTCCGAATCTCTTCTAGTGATTATCCAATTCTTCTGCAATTCGCTCTCAGACATGGGGACGAAAAAACATTTGAAATGATTTTAAAAAAGAAAGTAGAATTCGATATTAATGCTATTTTACCAACAATGAGTTATGCGATTATTCATTTAGTTGTTCAAAATGGCACTGTCAAAATGATTAAAGATCTGATTGACCATGGCGTTGATATTGAAAGAAGGGACATCCATGGTGATACTCCAATTCATGAAGCGATAAGAAAAAGAAAAATAGATCATTTTATTTATCTTTTAAAATGTGGTGCATCCGTTTTTTGTGAAAATTTTCAGGGCAGAACTGCCCTTCATACTGCTGCTGAATACCAAGCAGAAAAAAAAATTGTACACTTGATTTTAAATAAAGGGATTGATATTAATATTAGAAGTCAAGTGGATGGAAAGACACCACTTCATGTTGCTTGCAGCAAATTAGATAATCTTGAAACTGTGAAATTTCTTGTCAAAAATGGTGCCGATTTTGATAGTAAAGACCGATATGGCGAAACTCCGTTGCATATGGCTATGCAATATTATGTTAAGGAAGAATTAGTAGAGTATCTTTTGGAATTGAAAGCAAATGTTAATATTCAAAATGTAAATGGAGACACTGCTCTGTCAACTGTTCTGCACTTGTCGTATGTTATTGATAGGAAATTAGAAATTTTAGTTGCTCATATAGCAAGGATGATAGCTAGTAAATCGGAAGTCTGTGCGAAAAATTTGAAAATGATTGAGCACAATGTTGTGATTGATTACTATAAGATTTGCGATTCCGAGATTTGTAAAATGAAAGAGAAAATTTGCTCTAGTAGTACTGTTTCGTATCTAGATTTGCTTACGAAAAATGTGCACAATTTTTCTGCGTTTATTTGGAATAAAGAGATCATGACAGTTTTAAATTCTCGTTCTTATTTAGAAAAATTTCGGATTTATGGACATTTTTTGGATAGAAAAATAAATATGGTGAAATCGAGAGCTTTATTAATGCAGAAAGTTACGGACATTTTTTATTGTCAACTCAAAATAAAGTTGCCGTATGTAGTTCTAAATCAGTTGTTTTCCTACATGAATGAGGTGGAATTAAATGGTTTTGTCGAAACTTTTCTTCGATGAGAAGAAGACAAAATTAGGTTTCTATTAGTTCATTTTCAAGTTTAGAGAAAATCATTTGGAGTCTCATTCCAAATCGAAAGTGCAATACTAAATAAATGTGGAGATTTTGTATATATGTATGATAATTCATTTTAAATAGCAAGAGTAGCGAAACTGTAAATATTCACATTTTATATTAAATATAAATTCTTCGCTTTGTTTGTTTTTAGAATAAATTTAAATTCATGGCAGTCAGTTCTAACAACATTTAATAACCATGTAACTAGCACAGTACTTTGAGATTAAGAAAGTGCTATCTAATTTTTATAAAAAAGCCTCGTACTTGTTTGTATTTTCAAATACGCTTGATTTCGCCACTCGATATTAGAATTATATCGTAAATATATTGGAAAAGACACCCAAACTACTTTGTGTGAACCTAGGTTTTGAGACAAATAAACTATATATATGTTATATATGTGTACATAATAAATAAAATGCAATTTTAATAGAAATTTTGTTTCTTATTCATATAGATTAAGTTAGTTCGATTCCTTAAATAATGATGTTTTTCAAATGATATTTTATGTTAATAACATTTTTAAATCACTAATAATTTAGCTAATACCTTTTATATAGATAAACGAAATAAAAAGCAGTCTTGCATTTCTTGTAAATGCAAATTCCTGCACATTATCTCATATTATAATAATTTCCTTTTTTATCATTCACAATTTTTTGAATTCCTAGTAAAAAATCTCTTTTTATATATAAAATAAATATTATTGAGATACAAATTTGATTGAAAATTAAGTTTTTTTATTAAATTTTTATACAAATTCGGTTTTTATTTTTGAAAATATAAATCGTTTTCAAACATTTCAATTCGAAATTCTCCAAATGGACAGGACTCTAATTGTTTTAAATACTTAATTTCGAATTTATTTAATTCCAGTGACCAGTCATATCAAATTTCATGAAATTCATTATATTTGACCAATTTTTTAAATGAAATTTATTAATTTTCTATGGTCATAAATTCAAGTTGCCAAGTTCTCAGCTTTATATGCTAGAATTTGCATTGTTGCAATTTGTATGGTTTTCATTTCATGTAAATGTTTAAATTTTTAAAAAATGTATATAGATTCGAAATATGTCACTTTTAAATGGTTAAACTGTAAAAATTGAACTCGATTTTTACTTTCAGATTGATAATTTACAAAAATGATTAAGCAGAATCACGATAAAATTAGTTGGAAAAATACTTCTTCAAAATTTTGTAATTAATGTAAAATCGTTAGAAAAATCGTAAGAAAAAATATTATCAATTGAAAAGTATTTCATAACTTTACAATAATTTTCACATAATAATTATTTTTTGAATAATAATTTTATAATTTATATTATTATTATTATTATTTAAATAATGATAATAACTTTTTTCAATAATTTCAATAATATGTCCTTCCGTATTTTTATTGATATAATTTTGTCAAAGACATAATTGTGAAAAAATTCGACGATTACAAATGTTTATAACAATTGAAAATTTTGGACCTTTTATTTTGAAGATTTTTTATCATTATATCTATTGGTCTTACGAAAAAAATGTCCTCATACAAGTTCACGCAGAAAAGATTGAATTTTAGGAAAATTAAAAAAAATACAAATTGTATATTTTCAATTGTTTATTTAAATAACAATTTTTTATTATTATTCTTCAACCTAAAGGAGATCAAAAAAATTTTTTCGTAAAAATATTTAAAGTCTTCTAAAGCTCAAATTACAATACAAAAGTTGTGTTTTTTGTTATTTTCAAGAAAAAAATGGTCAAAGTTTTTAACTCGGGGCGTTCCATGTCAAGGGCAAAACTCACGTCATGGATTTTGCTCATTTTTTGCTGTTTTGTAGTGTTTAGGGTACTAAAAAGTGGGGCTGAATGAATTTGCAAAATTTTCAATATTCAAAAAGTTATTAACAATTGCAAATCGAGGACCTTCCATTTTCAAGATTTCTTATCTTTACATCATTTGCTCTTACAAAAAATGCCCTCATGCAAACTCACGCAAAAGAGATTGAGTTTCAAGGAAATTGAAAAAAGTCAGATTGTGAATTTTCAATTGTTTATTTAGAAAACAATTTTGTATTATCGTTTTTCAACCTGAAGGATATCATACATTTATTTTAGTAAAAATGTTTAAAGTCTTCTGAAGTTCAAATGAAAATATAAAAGTTGTATTAAATAAAAGTTACTCTCTTATGAAAATTTTTAGTATATATTATCTTGTTAATATTAAATATATTTTTTGGAAAAACCCATGAATCTTGCATTTTATCAATAATTCCCTCTGTATTGCATCCAATCTAAGTTATTACTAATTGACTAGAATTCTTTAATAATTTTTAACAATCTTCCACTAACATCCCTCATGAAATCACATTGCCCTCAATTTATTTATTTTTGTTATTAATTTTTTTAATTTCACTGAAAACCAAATTATCAAAAACAGTATAAACAGAATAGATAAGAAAAATTTTTCACCAATAATGATAATCCAACGTTTTGTAAACAATTCACCACAACACTAATGGAGCAAATATTTCAATTATTTATTGAACTGTACAAATTGTATTGATTTTTTCCCCTTTTAAGACATAAACACTGTAATCTACTTCTTAAATTTACATTTTAATTTATTTGAAAATTAGTCTGCACTGTGAAAATTCTTTTCAATTTTAACATGGAAAGAGGATCATGCCATATACACAATATGTGCATTCTGTTATTATGTATCTTATACATTTTTCTCCAATCTTATGATTTTCACAGATGTTCTTGGTTTTAAAATATATCCAATTTTTTTTTCAGTCAACTATACATTCTGTTTATACGGTTTTTGGTAACTTTGTTTCCAGTGAAATAAAAAAATAGACTTTTTGGGTGTTCTTTTTTAGTACACAAACAAAATTTTCATAAAAAAAGTAGATTTCATTTCGATTTTTAAGAAAAAATGCTCTGTGTTTGTTTGTGAACCCTTCACGACCTTTTTCAAGTATCTGATGATAAAGAATGAAAACTTTAGAGTTTAAAGTTTGCAAAGGTCGTCAGGATGGACTGGTCAAATTTTGATATTTATGGATCAGAGTTTATTGTTCTCGGGTGGCCGCTCCGCAGGGGGGCGCCGCCACGTCGGTCGGCCTGGATGAATGGTTTTCGGAACGGTTTTCCCCGCCATTGTCCTCTTGCAACATTTTCCAGTAATATATATAGGTAGGATTATATTGACCCTCAATCGTAAAATTATAATTTTGAAGTTTTGACCTTTGCCTTGTGAATGTTTGGAAATCTGTGTTTCAATATTTTTGATGCATTACAATTTTG
>JAUMHM010000089.1:5075025-5091118 GCA_032362435.1 Melikaiella ostensackeni | reverse complement strand
AAGCAAAGCGGAAATACCTATTTTGGATCACAATATAGGCAGTGTTGTAAGTTCCTACAGTGTTGCAACATCTAGAGAGATTTCTCACGTGTCCTCAGCATAAGTTTAGTCACGATTGAGTGAGATCTCTGCTTTATGTGCTTATTTTTGTGAACGTACTTTTGGTCGTGTCGGTGGAATGGAGCGAGATGTTTTAACCGAGCAAAGAATCAACATCAAGTTTCTCGTAAGACTCGGCAAAACCAGTCGTGAACTTTTGGAAATGCTAGAAACTTTGTATGTGGAGTCTTCGATGCAGCCTTAAACCTGAAGGCAAAGTGATGAGTGCAAGCATCCTGATTCACCTTGCACCAAAAAAGAGCGCAAGAGTCGTTCAAAAATCAAGACCGTGCTCATCGTTTTTTTCGATATTTGTGAAGTTGTTCATCATGAATATGTTTCAGCAGGTCAAACTGTTAATGCAAAATTCTATGGTGAAGTTCTGATCCGGATCGATTGAAAGAATGGCATTCGAATTGTACAATTTCTCTAGATTTGTGATCTTTAGCTCTATGGTTTCTCTCAAAGTAACTCCTGTAAAGACCCTATAAATGCAGGATGAAAAGACAGCACTTATGACCAGAAGGCTTCCAAAGATTATTCGCTCTGTCAATTTTTCAGAATCTCTAGGTGCGCGAAAATCTAGAATTATTTGTACGATGTAGGCCAGGCGCTGATTCTATCGAATTTGAGTAGCTATGGCAAAACTTTCAGAAATGTGACGAAAAGAACCAGAAGGAGCACGTTGGTCGACTGCCAATTTGTAGAAAAGGAAACTCTCGATACTAAAACGAAACGTAAAGTTCATTTTTTTGAGATAGTTGATGTGACCTTGTCTTCTGATTTGCTGATGGTAGTTGTAATCCTAGATTCTAGGAGTAATTTTGCTACACATACCTGTTATCGAAGAGATTGAACTGGTGAAGAATTCTACTCTCGGGTCGAGTTTTCTGTATCAGTTTTGATTCATTCTTCGTGGATTATCATCGTTCGGAAGGAATAAGTGATGTGATGGTGTTTCTGCAGTGACATACTGCGTTAAATACTCTATCCAACTTCTCTTCTTGAATCTTTCTTCACTGTAGAAAATTCAAAACATCAGCAGTTTCATTAGTAGCATTCTGGAATTTCAGATAGGATGTTGGTACCTTTTTTCAATCCGTTGAACGATGTTGCCAATTCTGGTTTCTGTTGGCTCCGTTGCACCCGCCCCTCGCCCCTACAACATATTTTTGACATTTACCCAAACCCGTTCGATTGCACCCCAAATACGCTTCATTGCACCAGAAAAAAAATTACCAACGTAAAATCTGAAATAATTTTCTTAAGCATGACATCCAACTGATATGAAAATGCACGTTTTCAGAGGTTTTCTATTTTTTCTATTGGATTTTTCATTAATTCTGAAAGTATAGTGTTTTGGAGTAACGTTCCCATAGGTTAATATTATGTAATTTGCACATTCTAATCATGCTGACACAGTGTGCATGAACATTAGGGGATCCAAAATCATGCGCCAATTTCGAAAGGTGGGAGAGGGCTAGCTCCTATAGTTTTGCGACGCCAATTTTTTTTCCTGGTGCGATGGAGCGCATTTGAGGTGCAATCGAATGGGTTTGAGTACATGTCAAAAATATGTGGTGGGGGGCTAATGCAACTGAGCTGTTCCTGTTGTTGCTGAATTGTCATCGCTCAGGATGAATACCTGATATGATAGTGTTAATGTTTGGATAGCGCTACGTTTGTTAAGAAATTAATTGGTTTTAATAAATGCGTTAGACTGATATTATATTTCAACGATGTTACTATCAACTAGAGCGTTGTTGATCGAGGACTTTCGAAAACTGGTAGAAGAATCAAAACTGCAGCAATTTTATTAGTAGCATTCTGGAATATTAGATGGAAAGCTGGTACATTTTTCTCAATTATCTGAACGATGTTGTAAATTATGATTTCTGTTGTTTCTGGTTTATCATCGCTCGGTATGAATTCATGATGTGATGGTGTTTCTGCAGTGACATACTGCATTAAGCGTATGCGTCGGAGCGGTGTTGTGGGACGAGTGTGTCGTTTGAATGAACACATTTGTATGACGGATAAAAAGATTTATCAGGTAAGCAAAACGAAAATAGCTATTTTGAATTACAATCTGAAATGAAAAAAAAAAAATTTTCTCATTGATTAGGACTTAATGAAATGAGAGCTATTTTTAACATAGTATGTCATAAAAAATTAATTGTTCATACCTTTATGTGAGAGAAGAATAACCAACTTCATCATGTGCATTTTTTATTTTTCACTCTAGTACCGATACATATATATACATAGAACGTTTATTATATCATCAAAAATATGGTTTTATCATACATACACTGTGCCTATTTTCTATTAACTTTATCTTTGCATTCTCGTGTATTGAGATCATCTAAAAGCCCATTTTCTTAAACTTCTTCTCCAGTCTGAAATTTAGTAACAAAATATTCAGAAATTTGTAAAAGTTCACCAACATTACCTACTATTAACGAACTGTTGCGAATGAAGGATAGTCTAAATACAGTAAAAAAAAATGAAGATTTCATCAAGTGCTTGAAAATATTAACCTAGATTCAGAAGATCCTCGACATTTCACGAAATTACTTTCGGGTATAATGGAATAGTACTTCGGCGATGAAAACAAGGATGGATAAGGCGTATCCGAAAACCAATATCAAAAGCAGTTGTGATGACGAGAAATTATCCTGAATCCCAATTTCACTAGTGCGACTTTTCGTGCTTAGTTGACTTCCCTTTAGCCATTTGTTAAGAAGTCCTGATTGTCTTAATATTCTTGTTATTTCATCAAACCGTTCAACGTAGGGTGAAGTAGATTCGAAATACAATCTATTCCAAGTGGTAGGTACAAATGATCCCAGAATTAGCGCTCCAGCGTGGCCATGCCCTTTTTCATATTTTTGAATGGCAAGTGGTGGCCTGATTGAACCAATAAAGCAAGAGACGTTTCTGTATTTCATGCACATCTCTACACATTCTTCACTGTCGATGGCTTTCACAATTGATTTGCTCAATATCTTTCGATTAATACCTTCTGAAAGCGTCAGCAAAGGTCTATAAAAACTCGGATGGATTAGAGTAATGACATCCGAATCGTACAACTCCTCTAGATTTGTGATCTTTAGCTCTGTCGTTTTTCTCAAAGTGACACCCGTAAAGGCGGTATAAATGCTGGATGAATAAACAGTACTCATGACCAAAAGGCTTCCAAACATTATTCGCTCTGCCAATTTTTTAGGTTCTCTAGGTGCGCAAAAACCTAGAATTAATTGTACGATGTAGGCCAGGCGCCAATTGCGACTATCGAATCTGAGCAGCCAGGGTACAACTTTCAGAGATGTAACGAGAACAACCAGAAGTAGCACATTGATCAATTGCCAATTCGTAGAAAAGGAAACTCTTGATACCGGAATAATAGGGATTACGATTCCAACATTCACTTCATTTATTGGGGTACCCAACTCCACAAAACTTTCGATGCATTTTGTATACAATATCATGTGGTGAATTGACAGATTGACATTTTGGTTCATCAAATCCTTTAGTAATCCCGTATTATTACTTCTTATGCAACTGGCTCTTCCCAATTCATCATAGTACTGGAAACGAAATTTAAAGTTCATATTTTTAGATATAGTGGACATGACTTTGACTTCTGATTCGCTGACGGTAGTTGTAGTTTTTCCTAATAAGTTTTTTTCATTGAATACAAAGGGCGTACTATTTATGAAGCCAATCTTCATTTCCCAGCCATGTAAATCACGAATCTTCTGAGGAAACCATTCTAGATTCGAGGAGTAATTTTTCCGCATATATCTGTTATCGAAGGAACTGAAGGTGTGGACAATTCTACTCTCGGGTCGAGTTTTCTGAATCAGTTTCGATCCATTCTTGGTGGATTGTACAATCTCGAAGATTGTAGTATCGAGGAATTTCTTATCCCACATCTCTCGAAGGAATTTTTCGTAAGAAGGTGTTCTCTTTTTGGGAAGTAGCACAATCAAGCATCTGGCTCGTGGTTTATATGGTGCTAGCCTTGCTAAAAAATCAATTGGTTTCGACAAAAGTGTCAGATTGCTATTACATTGCAACGATGTGACTATCAAGTAGATCGTTGTTGATCGTGGGCCTTTGAAGACTGGCAGAAGATTCAAAAGCGCAGCAGTTTCATTAGTAGCATACTGGAATCTCAGATGGAAAGTTGGTACCTTACTTTTGATCCGCCGAACAATATTGTCAATTTTGGTATCTGTTGTTTCTGGATTATCATCGCTCAAAAGGAATAACTGATGTGATGATGTTTCTGCAGTGACGTACTGCGTTAAATGCTCTATCCAACTTCTCTTCTTTGATCTTCGTTCACCGCTCCAAGCAAGAATTATCAGGCAACAAATGGAATACGGTACACCTAGGCGAATAAACATTTTTTCAATTTTGGGAGTCCAATCCAACGTCCGTGGTGCGTGCCTCAAGAGAACTTATTCCTGACTGAATTTGAAATTCTGTAGTTTGGAACACGAATAATGAATTTACAAAAAAATAAAATAAAATGCATATAGGTCACCGTTAATCTATTGAGTTTACAGAACGCATTGCAATTGTGAAGAAGGAGAATCCATATAAATGCGTTTCAGAAATCAATGCAGCAGAAGGTACAATTTGTGCAGAGTTGTTATCAAATCATGATTGGCGACAGGGGATCGCCGCAAAGTACTAAAAAAATAGAAAAAGATATTAAATATCCATACGAGAAAAAAAAATCTGTCATGAAGGACAAAATGCGAAAAAGAAAAAAATCGCTACCAAGAATAAAATTATTTTCTGTAGCATAAATGTTGAACACATAAATTTTCAACACTAAAAGTGGAATATATCAGACAATTTATGAGCTATATATTAACCAAGCTTGGTGGTTATATAGAGCCCAACACAGTACAGAAATTCTGTAAGTTTAAAAAATATCAATTGAAAATTGAAGATATGCGTTGTAATCGAATTTTAAAAAAAACGCTTAACACGAAGTCGTCTGCCAGCTATCATTTTCAATTTTAAATCAGTCAATCGATTTCTGTGAAACTTTTCATACATGTAGTAAATAAAATGAACATATGCGACTTTTTCAGGAGAAAGTGATCCATAAACATACCACGGAGTTGGGTTTGCATTTATAACAAAAAATTATTAATTTTCGAAACATGCAGACACAAACCTATCACGGAATAAATTATACTGATCTTTTACCAGATTCTTGAAGAAAATTGTTCACAATAATTATTCCGTAAGTTTCATTCATGTTAATGAAAAATTGAAGTTATCCGATAACCCCAAAATTTTATTTCAATGTTGTCAGAAAAGCTTATTACTCTACGTGGTTTCGGTATTATTACTAACAAAAAAATAAATGAAATTCCAATAAAAACATTAGGTGCGAAAAGACTCCACCAAGTACCTATATGAATTTTCATATTTTATTTATTTATTTTAAAGGTAATCAGAGTTGTGGAATCACAAAATAAAGCCACGTACGAATAGTATAAAATGTAAGGATAAAAGCATGCTTTAATAAATTGAATGTCACTAAAAGTGGTAAATTAATTATAGCAGTAAATATTAAACAATATGTCAGTAGAGTGGATTCTCAAAGAGTGTGGCGTAAGAGAAACATTGATTGATAAGAGTAAGAGAAATTTGCTGAGAGTGTTTGATCATATTGAGAGAATGAATGAAGGACGTTTAACGAAGCAGGTGTATTTAGGTAAGGTGAACGGTGACGTATCCAGAGGTAGACCAAGGAAAGAATGGTGGGAATGTGTGAATGAGACTCTAAAGCAGTGGCGTAACTAGGGGGTTGGCGAAGTGGTCCGTCTTTCTGGGTGCAACGGCTTGAGGGCGGCAAAACGTTCTTCGCTGTTTTCTAAGACAGAGAAACAATACTCAAAATTTTTTTTTTGAAAAACAGGTAATAAGTTGCTTATTCGAAAAACAAATAATGTCAACATAGTTTCATTTATGGTCAAAAGTTTTTATTTCAGTTGATTATTTTTTTAACTTTACAAACTTCACAACTTTATTTATGAGAATTTCAAAAAATACTCAAAAGCTCATTTTTTCGTTTTAGTCGCTGAAAATTCGCTATTATATTCTCATCATTCAAAGTTGCAGCAGTTTCACATTCTATTGAGAGAATTGCAAGATTTTATGGTCTACTTTGGCTCATGGTTGATCTAGAGTAGGATATAATCAATTTGAGTTTGCTGAATAGTCTTTTGCAGGACACAACTGAAACAGGTATGGGGAGTAATATTTTGAAAGCTGTCGCTAACGTCTTGTAGGCTTCCAGTCCAATTGAAGAAATGTAGAACGAAAGTTATTCAGGCAATAATCCGATTTGCTCTTCGTTTTTCTTTGCTCTCTTCAATAAAAGTAAGACGTCTTGAATATCGACCTCTTAAAGCCAAATTTTGTTGTGCAAGCGTTTGTATCGTTGCTATGATTTTTCAAGAATATTTCTCCAATATTTTTGCTCTTAACATGCTTGCCATTGGAAATAATCATTGATACCTCCGCCTTGATTCAAAGTCCGTTCTAACTCTTTCCATTCTCAGAAAGCTAAATGATGAACAAGACTATTTTCATGATCTTGGACACAAGGATTCAATTTACGCCACGATGAAAACCCCAAAGCATCGTTAAAGGTACTCCGAAATTTTTTTTTGTGGAAACAAGGTCGAACAAAAACAGGACAAGGAGTTTTTACTTGGAGAGAAGCACATCCAGGTGCGGGGGATTTTTGTACCATTTTTCGAAGTTTTCTCAAACCAAGTTTTGTTTAAAGATCGTCCAGTATCATCCTGTGAAAACTTTGCATTAACATTCCGAAGTTTGCTTGTGCCTTGTCCAACCACTGAATCGCGAAAAGGTGAAGAGATTTCATTTGGCTAAGCTCCTACATCTTGTAAAAAAGCACCATCTACACCACTGATGTTTGGACTTTTGTCGTCTTCTTCAGGATGACTTTGGTGAATATCATTTTCAGGAGTACGTAGAGGAACATTATCTTCACGATTATGTAGAGAAATATCATCTTCATTGCTGGTACCAATCACATCTGATGGAAGCTTCTTAGATTTTTTGTTGTTATTCTTACCAACATCATTTGCATCCTTATGGTATTCAACATCAGTTTTACCACCTGAAGTCGAGTTGTCACCTGAAAAAGTAGGATTCTGTGCAGTCGTTCCTTTTTTAATAAAAGCTTCCATCAAATTTTTATATTTGGCGGAACTCTGCAATCTTTGCTGTTTCATTTCCCGAAACTGCGCATCACTGGGTTTGTTTCGTTTCATTTTGTCGTGTTTTGAGGTTTGTCTGGAATCAAAAAATGTAAAAATTAATTATTATAATGTGTGATTAGAAAAACTAAACGGAATATTAAAATTTCGAAATTCCCAAGACAATAAAAAAATTGTTTGCAGGATCTTTAAATTGCTCTCACGGCATATTACTGCTAAGTAAGTGTCAAAAGGTTGTTAAATCAATCAACTAAGATCACACAGACACTTTGTATAGCTATAACACATATTTTGGATTATTTTGTGCAAATTTATGCTGTTGACAATGTTGATTTTCTGAGGTTGTAACAAAATTTTTAAAATTTCGACATTTCAGGCGGGAAATCGATAAAATTCAACGTACAGTACTCATACACCAGATTTGGTGTATAAGTGGTGTATAACTGATCGCCAGGGAGGAAAAACAGGAACAAACAAAGTTGCTGTGATGAATCCAAAAGAAAAAAATCATTAATGGCAAAAAATGCATATTGTCCAATAATATTTCGCTAATTCATTCCTGTCTCAAGATACGTTTTAAACAATAATTTCGAAGAACCTTTTCATGTTCGCTGTTTTCCGGGATTTCTGGTATCAATGATATTTGCAAAAAAAATCGCATGTTTCTCACTCGAGCTAGATAAGTACTCACAGTAAACTGCAGTAAACTGTGATAGTGAAATTGTTGTTGTTTTGACGTTCTTATGTTTGACGGGAAGATGCCTTAAGCCATTTCCTTTCTTTGACAGTTCGCTATTCGAAGGTTCACAAAACGAAACGATTTATGTTGCAGACATTTACAATGTGATATCAATTAATACCGATACGTGAGAGGAATAAACATCTATCAAATTGATTCGGTTCGTTTTTTGTTTGAGGTTATGTAAAACAATATTGTGGAAGCGGAAAAGTATCGAACCATTCGAAAGTATCGATCGGTCCGATCGGTGCTATCGATCGACTAAGCCTCAAGCCTAGATCAATCAGTAACGTAGGATTATGTACGCGAATTGTCGTAAATAATAAAGCGAATAATAAAAATGAAGGAAAATAATTTAAGCGATTGTCATGAAACTTCGTCTACGAAGTTTGTGTATATGTAATATGTATAGATGGTTCGAAAATCCATAATAACAAAAATATTCGCAATAATAAAATTAACTTCTTTGCAGAAACGTATGGTGGGGAGGGGGATAGTTCTTTGCCATGGGCGCCAAATGTTCTAGGTACGCCATTGCTCTAAAGCAAAGAGATATAAAAAGTGGTAGAAACAAAAGAGCTTGCATAAAAAGATGTATGGATGTAAAGGAAGCAAAAGATGCATGCAAGGATAAGGATGCATGGAGGACAAGTGTTTATAAGAAGAAAAGTGACCTGAAATGAAAGATTTTGGATACTCATGGACCCTCGTGGAGAGCTTTGCCTAGTGGATGTGGTTGGGGTAAAGAGTATTGTTGTCCTATGGGTTTACTACTCAGAGTGTATATGTGTAAAACGTGATGTATGATGACTTTGTGAAGCTCTTTACCTGGGGTGATTGCTAGAGAGATTGATCAGCAATCAGTTATAGTGGTGTTGTAGAACGAGTGTGTTTGATCTAAAATCTATCCTTTCTCCTTCACATCCCTTACTTATTCTAACCATATAAATCCTTTGGTCTTCGAAGGCTAGAACCGAACGAGTTACGCTTACCCCGAAAGGGATTTGGCTTAATGGTATAATAATAATAAGAATGAGTCTCGAAAATCTTCCGTGAAAGTGTACTTTATTTATCATAGCAACATACCATCTAGGATCCAGGAAAATCTAAACCACAGAAAAGTGAAAACGGCAAATGCGAAAACTGCGGAAAAAGAAAGTATGTGGTTGGTATGAGCAGGAAAAGACGAGTAGCGAGTTAGCAAGCAGATCATCTGGTATTCGCTAAAAATGCAGATTCTCCACATTCTTGCACGTGACTCGAAAGATCAATGTGCCGATTGTTTGCGCACACCTTCGATGCACCCGGTGACTTTTCGTCTCGACTTGGGTCTTGAGATGCAAGAAACACCGGATCAAGAGCCTAACAATAAGAGAGTGGAATAAGTAAAGTCAGTAAAGTAAAGTGAAGGCATTATACTTAAAATATTATAGTATCATACCCTCTAGCGATGTAGTCTTGTAGTCTTGAAGTCTGTGACTATAGGCACTGGCTCTCCTCATTCTGGTGCGCCTTTTGCCTGGTCTCTCTCCATTCCTTCCACTCCTAGAGCGGGGCCGCATACCTTCTTACGATGCAGTGTACGTCTGTCCATTGCCTCGCAGACACCGGTTCTTTTTCAAAACGAGTCGTGCGCACCAGTCCCGAAGAAAATCCCGACCGGGCCAAGGTTTCGTCCACAGACGATGTGGCCATCTTTCTCCTCCTTGAATCGTTGCTCTTGTGATTTTGTGAGATGATAGTTTTCTGTTTTTGGTGAACACGTGTTTTGCAACAAGCTAAAATGACGTGACATTTGTGCCAAAAAAGTGAAGGGTACGGATTAACGTATGAGAGGTAATCATTTTAGAATTTACTGTTCTAATATTGTCTTCTCGGTCCATATTGAGTGAGTAGATTTTTAAATTTGGAAATAATGATCATACTCAGAAAACGATTTAGTTGAATTAACAAAATATTTGGTTGACCCGGACAAATTTTTTAATTGTTTTAACCAAATCTTTTGGTGGATGGAGCATTTGGTTGATTCAACCAAAAAATTTGGGTCAATGATTAGGACAACTGTAGATATAATTTTTTAAGCCTAATATAAAGTTGAAGTGAAATATATACACTGAAAAAAATTCTTAGTGGATTTGACTACTTTTCAACTAAGTTGCTTAGTTTCCAAAGGCCCCAATGTCACTTTTTTAGTGAAATTAATTATGGGACATATAGTTAAGTCAAGTGAGAAAAGCATAAGTTGTAACAAATATTTGAGGTTGATTTGACTAAATTAAATAAGAATTGGAACAAGTAAGATTAAGTAATAAATCCAACTTCTTTTCTTATTTCCCTGCGGCTCCAATGTAATTTTTGTAGTAAAGTGGAACTACATTTTCAGTTACAGCTATTATTATACATAGTCAGTTCTACTACAGCAACAATGATATTATTTATTAGGCAATAATGGTTAATTTAATTGAGAAAGTAGTTGGACTTACTAATTTCCAGTCAACTACATGACTTAGCTGAATAATTCGAAGACATTTTTTTCAGTGTAAATTAATATTTTAAACGTGATTATGCTAGCTGAACATTTCTTCATATAAAATTTACAGCTCAATTTACAATTATATTATCAATACCGAAGATTTTAACATATTTATGTTGTTGTTCATGTTATGTTGCTGTAATCATTTCCTTATACCTTTAAATTATTTAAAGTATGCTTTTATGTATCAATATTCAAATATTTTGTATTTGGAAAATATTGAAAACTGAATGGTCTCATTGTATTAAAACTACCAAAATAAAGGCTATTAATTTTCAAAATACGAACCAATTTAACATTCAAACACTTATAACACTTAATAATATTTGAAACTTAACACTCAAAAACCATAATTCAATGCATTTCAATTTCCAAAGTACCAAACTTTTAATTGTACTTTGAATAATTCAAAGTCTCTTATCATCAGAAATAAAAGAATCGCCACATTAAAACGATATCACTTACAAGTAAGTACTTAGACCAATTAAAATGATAAATAAACCTCACACCTTATCTTATACTACCCTCTGAATAAATTAAGCTCTGTCAAACTCGAACACAATATTGATGATATTCATATTAAATACATTTTAAAAAGGCAAAAAAACTACCTATAATTAATAGATAGCATCGATTTTACAGACGATATGCTTTCATAGAAGCTTCGCTCGGAACAAGTTTTACATCCGGTTTAATGTGGAGTTGATACGACAAGTACTCCGTAGGGCGTGGTATTGCGTGATAATTAATCTTGACCCAATATCACGCAAATTTTATACTACACATGGAATTACTGAGTAGAGTATATAATTTTCATATCTTTGATATTAGTGATTTTTTATGTCATAAATCATAGATCGTAAATCGTAAATGAAGAACAACTTCCAATGAGTGTTTACTCTTCCCGACAAGTTTCAGGAAGGGCTTCGTAATTTCTTTATTATTGTACAAGGAAAATTTATTATCACGAGTAATTTGAATAACAAGAACAGAAATGAACATTTACCAATCTTCTGAAACAATAACTTTTTCATTATTAGGATTTTTCAAATAAGAGTTGTTCTAAAAATATATGATCTAAGTAAGCAGTAAGTACGCAGGGACTGATAAGTTTCAAAATTGAATCATTTTTTTATTTCAATCGTGTCAGTACGGATAATCCCAAATTTTATGAGTTAAAAATTAAGCAATGTGTAACTGGAACCGGTCGAAATGGGAAAATTACAAATTTGAAGAATTCCGAGTTGAACAAGTTTGAAAATAAAATCATTGCAAATTGAAAAAAATGAATAAATTGGATAACTAATTTAAATGAAAGCCTTTTTCAATTG
This sequence comes from Melikaiella ostensackeni, assembly GCA_032362435.1. Lineage (NCBI taxonomy): Eukaryota > Metazoa > Arthropoda > Insecta > Hymenoptera > Cynipidae > Melikaiella > Melikaiella ostensackeni. The sequence goes on along the minus strand of JAUMHM010000089.1, from coordinate 5,079,133 downwards.
ACAAAATTAGAATAATCTAGACCAATTTTTATCCAAATAATCAAGAGTGTAAAATTTAACAAAGTCAATTTAAAATCTTTCGTTATTAAACAATGGGGTAAGCTAAACGGTGCTAACTCCACTTTTTGACAAAATTCAGCTTTCTTCAAAAATCATACTTTCTCGCTTTATTACAGTTATTTCAGTGAAAAAGTTTAGATATTGAAATTTTTCACCCAGAAATTTAGTATTTAAATAAATTTAAATATTTAATATTTGTTAAGAATTCAAACTAAATGAATAACGTATACTAAAATACTCAATTTTCTAAACAACTCAACGGTTATCATAGAATTATAACAAGTATTTGACAACTTAAGATATTATTATAAAAATAACAAAATGTTTTACTAATACTACAAACGTTTCTTTTTTTCTGTTAAATAGTGCTACTTGTTTATATAATTATTAATAAAAATATGTATTTTTGTCTCTCCTGTAAAATTTTGTTGATTGGACTTAGCGCCGTTAAGCTTTCCCCTGCTTCATTTACAATTTCCATTAAGATTCAGGAGTTTTATCAAAATTAAAAATTACGTTCTTATTGTATACGATTATTTGAAACATTATAAATTATCCTTCTTAATTTTATTACTCTAAATCTGAGTTTTCAAAATAAAACCATTTTTAATTGGAGTCAATAAAAATGGAACAATTTCAACTTTGAAGCATTTAAAATTAAACCGGGACAATTTGAACAATTTCAAAGTATAACTCAAAAATTATAAAGTATTTTGATGAAAATATTAAAAATCGAATGTTTTACTTTTGTACCAAACTAATAAACTGGACAATTGTTAAATTAGAGTCGCTCTAACTTTTTTGTACTGAAAACTGGAACTCTCATTGAGTTATTTTTCATCAAAAAAGATGGAAATGTACTCATAACCACATGTTTTTTAACACTAAAAACTTTTTATCATGAGCTGATAAAATTTTTTTTAAGTAAAAAAATATCTTCAGATAACCCGAATAATAATATTCATCTGTTATATTTTTTTCTCTGGTATAAAACAGTAAAAAGCCAATTTTTACCTCTTGAAATGAAAAAATCAAGTTTTTTTAAGAAAGCGAAGTCAGAATAAAAATTATGGAGGGGGTCTTATTGTAAAAATTTTTACAAGGAACAATTTTGCACTTTTAACTTTTTTTTCATATCTCCCTTTGTTTCCGAGAAAAACTGGGTATTTCATTTTTTTTTAAAATCCAAAATGGACATTTCTCAAAAACGGCTTAAGCGAAGAATTTGTTTTTTATCAAAAAATAGTTATAAGACATCTTAAGTACAAAATCAAGAGAAATATTATTGGTGTTCGCACTTTTGGGTTGAAGTCATTTCAACGGAACCGTGAAAGATATTATGTAGCTGAAATCCAAATGTTAGAAAACTGAATATAGCGCTAATTAAATAGGAATAATTTTGACAGCCATTTGAAATTAATAATTGATTTCACAGTTGACGTTACAATTGTAAAGATTAACAGGACCTAATTCAAAAAAAGTAAGTGGAATTAATAACAGAACTTGTTTTAAAATTTTTATACTTTTTCAAAACTTGGATGTGAACTTAAATAATTTCTCCGTATTCCTTACTAACCAAAGAATTTCACACGACGCTTCAATTTTTATGACATCGGAGGTATAATTCAAAACCTCACGCTAAGAGTTAGAGTCGAGATAAAAATTGGCCGATCAAAAGTTACCAATTTTGTTTGTAGCGCAGCAAACTATGCAAATCTCTTGTTTGACTGGTTTAAAAAATTCATTGGTGTTATAGAATTTTCAAACATTCGTCAAGTCTTTTACACTCATCAAACCTTGTCTGGTAGGAGGTTTGGAAAGAGTTAATGTTTTGACATTTCTTTAGCCCGGGTAATTTTTTTCAACCAATAAAATAATAAACTTTCGTTCATTTGTTTCTCTACAAATGAATTGGTAACTTTTATAAAGCTAATTTTTATCTCCACTCTAACTCTGGGAGTTTGGTTTTGGAATATAACCCAGGGATACAGTTGGCTCTTTCAAAAACCAATATTACTTCTTTTAAATATATTTTAGTTTTGTCGATTTGATTTTTCAGTATTTTTTTCTTGTTTTAACTATACATTTTTTCCTTGAAGAAATGTCCTGTAGATGATTTAAAAACCGTTTAAAATGTCAAGTGAGTCAATCATTTTCTATAAGTGACTCAACCTCATTCCATACAAAAAAAATGAGTAAAAAGTAAAGAAGAAATGAAACCTCGTCGGTCATTCATGGTTTATCATATCCGGGCTGGCGTGCACCGAGAATTCCACGCGTGTAACGTAATACGGGGGTAACGGTTTTTTCCTACGATTAACAGTCTAGGACGCAAGACTGGCAAGACCAGTTGAAACAGTTACTTACACGTAAGTGTGTTTGCTTTTCGCGTGCCCGACTTGCGGATGCTGCAAAAACATCCCGACATGCACCCTACATATTTTTCCTAAACGTAGCGGATACGTGATAGGAATTATTTAGTGAACTGTTATTTACCTGAGAAAGCCACTTATGTTTTTGGGACAGGTAGTAGGCGCATCCAGGACACATTTTGTTGGCCCAAAACCAGCCAGCGAGTCTTGAGCTCAGTGACTTCAACGCCCGCAAGAGACAGGCTTCTTCCTACTCTATTCAGACTTAAAACGAAAAGAAATTTGAAGTTCCTTAGTCGGCTTAGGGCCAGTCCATAAACTACCTTACCAAAAAAGATTTTCTATCAAAAAATTTTAATTTTCAGCCCAAAAAGACGAATTTTCAACCAAGAAAGATGACTCTTCTACCATAGAAGATGAATGTTCAATTCAAAAGGATGAATTTTTGACCAAGTAGTATAATTTTCAATTAAATAGTTGAATTTTCAACCCTAAAAAAATCTAACAGAAAGGATGACTTCTTAACACAATAATTAAATTTTTAACAAAATATTTGAATTTTTAACCAAATAGTTGGTTTTTCAACAAAAAAGCTCATTTTTTCCCAAACAGTTAAATTTTCAAGTTATTAGTTTCAGTTTTCACCAAATGATTAAATTTTTCACCAAAATAATTTTATTTTTTATCAAAAATATGAGTTTTCAACAAAAATATAATTTTCAACCAAATAGTTGAACTTTCTATGAAAGTAGTTGAATTTTCAAGCCAAAAAGAGTAATTTTGTAGATGATGCTTGAACTTTCAACCCGTGAAGTAGAATTTCAGCAGAAAAGTTCATTTTCACTCAAGAAAGATGAATTCTTTTTCCATAAAATATGAATTTTCAATCCGAAAGGACGAATTTTCAACAAAAGAAATTAATTTTCGACCAAGAAAGATTACTTTAACAAAATAGTTGAATTTTTAAGAAAATAACTGAACTTTCAAAAAATGAGCGCGAATTTTCAAGAAAATACATAAATTTTCAACCAAATAGTTGATTTTTTAACTAAAAAACATAAGTTTTCAACCAAAAATGGGACAGATAATTTTTCGCTTAAAAAATTACTTTTCAACAAAAAAACGAACTTTTAACAAGTTTAATTCAACGAAAAAATACGATTTTTTAACAAAATAGTTCAATTCCCAAACAAATAAATGAATTTTTAACAAAGAAGGTTAATTTTCCACCCACAAAAACGAATTTTCAACAAAAGACTTAAGATTTCAAATCGGAAAAGATAAATTTTCAACACAAAAGTTAATGTTCAATCAAGAAAGATGAATTTACCAAATGAAAAACAAATTTTCAACAGAATGGTTATTTTTCAACCAAACAGTTCAATTTTCTACCAAATTGTGGAATTTTCAAGCCAAAAAAATATTATTTCTTAGATGACAGTTGAATTTTCAACCCGTGATGTAGAATTTCAGCATAAAAGTTCATTTTCAACCAAGAAAGATGAATTTTTTTCCATAAAATATTAATTTCAATCCGAAAGGACGAACTTTCAACCAAAGAGTTTAATTATTTTCGACCAAGAAAGATGACTTTAACAAACTAGTACAATTTTCAAGAAAATAATTAAACTTTCAACAAAATAAGCACGAATTTTCTAAAAATACATACATTTTCA